>JARGCU010000030.1:15576923-16190192 GCA_029227775.1 Morpho helenor
AAAATGATACTTTTATTCGGTATAGTATTAAATTATACTATGTCGGTCATCCAGACCACTACGAGTGGCGGCACACATTTAAAAGTAAATACTTATAAAAATACGTAACTAAAATATTCAGTAAAAACTTTTTTTTTTCTTTAATTGTCACTTCAAACTACATTTGCTGAAAAATAAAATACAAAACTTAACTAAGGAATAGACCTACTTATCCTATGATCCTACATGATTACTAATAATAATGAAACGTAATGCGGATAAAAAGTAATGCGAGGTCTGTTGTTATGAATTAAAATGATCTGTGTATTAATTATTCCCGGAATTAAAATGGACTAAATTTAAATATTGCATGTAATCATACCTTTGTAATAATTATTCCCGGAATTAAAAAAGGACTAAATTTAAATATGGTAATCAAATCTTCGTATTAATTATGCCCGGAATTTAAAAAGGCTTAAAATTAAATGTGGTAATCAGATCTTTGTATTAATTATGCCCGGAATTTAAAAAGGCTTAAATTAAATGTGGTAATCAGATCTTTGTATTAATTATTCCCGGAATATAAAAAGGGTTAAAATTGAATGTGGTAATCAGATCTTTGTATTAATTATACCCGGAATTCAAAAAATACTAAATTTAAATATGGTAATCAGATGTTTGTATTAATTATTCCCGGAATTAAAATTGACTTTATTTAAATATATCTGATATGATATGATATATATATGATATAATTACTGATGCTTGTGCTATTATCGAACTTTATTTTGTTTTATTAAAGCATAATGCAAGTAAAATAACTGGTGTCTGCATTAAATGTGAATCCTAAATAAGATTATCTAAAACTAAACCAGGCAACTTAACACATGAAATTCGTAAGAAAAACGTTCTCATGAAAAACTATTATGAAACTTATATACCAGAATATATGTTTTTCTAAAATCTAAAGTCTAAATCGTACTTTTTAGCTAATCGTATTTAGCAATCTCTGCCTATATCGGCCGCCACGTAATAAACTAAACCTACGTAATAGACTAAGCCGACTAAGCTAAACTAACTAAACTAACTAAATAATAAAATCAACAGAAATTAACTAAAATAACCTAACTAATCACTGGAAAACCTGTTTACTAAATAGAGGAAATCGGCATGAAACAAACAGCTAAGTAATTAATACGGTATACGATTTTCAAAAGGAAGTCAGAATATCATATCTATAGAATATACGTAAAGTTTTAAATTTTATTTATGAATTAACCGTATAATGCCATCATTGTTTATATTGTATACCACGTAATGGCAAAAACCTTCAGAAATTTAAAAAAAAAACCTCGCTAAACACTGGCTAACTTGTATACTTAATAGAGACACTATTAGCATGCAATAAAACAAACAGCTAAGTAATTATTAGAATCTTATTTATGAACTAACCGTATTATGCAATCATTCGCTGTCTGTTGACACGTAATGGCCAAAACAACAGAAATTTACTAAAAAGCCCTAACTAAACACTGGAAAATTATTAACTAAGCACAGGTACTGGAGTAAAATAAACAGCTAAATAATTATTATGTCAAATGTTTTTTTTAAATTTATATTTTTTGTTTTTAAAGAATAAAAAAATATTCTATCATATTTACCTAAAGCCTTACTCCATACTTACTTCATATATCTTACTTCATAGCTAATCGTATTTTGCAATTATTTCCTATATATTAATATTTTACAGTTTTCTATATAGTTATATTTTTTTATTTTAATAGGCATGAAAAAATCCTATCTTTCCAAATAGTCTAAAATCCTCTTTATGTATTGTATTGTGCAATCAATGCCCATGTCGGCTGCCACGTAATGGCAAAAACCAACAGAAATTTACTAAAAACCTAATAAATATTAAAATATTACTAAACATTGGAGAACATTTACTACGTAGAGACACAATCGGTATGGAATAAATAAACAGCTAAGTAATTATTATATCAAAAGTTATTATTTTTTATATTTTTTTGCTAAAAGAAGAGAAAAATTATCCTATCTAAGGCATTTACCTGATGTCTAAAATCTTACTTATGAAGTAACCGCATTATGCCATCGTTGTTTATATTTTCTAACACGTAATGGCAATTCAATGGCATCAACTGAAATTTACTACAAAAGTCATTACTAAACACTGGAAAACCTATTTACTAAGTACAGACACTATCAGCATGGAATAAATAAACAGCTAAGTAATTATTATATAAAAAGTTTTTTGTATTAAAAGAAGAGAAATATATCCTATCTAGAGCATTTACTTAAAGTCTAAAATCTTACTTATAAAGTAACCGATATGACCGATATGACAATGATGGCATAATAGCCATCATTGTTTATATTGTCCATGTAATGGCAAACATCAACATAAATTTACTAAAAAGCCATTACTAAACACTAGAAAACCTATTTACTAAGTAAAGACACTATCGGCTTGGAATAAAATTAACAGCTAAGTAATTATTATGTAATTTTTTTGTATTTTTTATATTTTTTTATTTCAAAAGAAGAGATAAATTATCCTACTTATAGCATATACCTATTGTCTAGTCTTTCTTATGAAGTAACCGCGTATTATGTCATCATTGTTTATATGAATCACATAAAATAAAAACGATCAGAAATTTACGAAATAATCCATTACTTAACATTGAAAAACTATATACTAAGAAGATACACTATCCGCATGGAATAAAATACACAGTTAAGTAGTTATTATAGAAAAAGATTTCATATACTTATTTATTGTTATAGATAGGAAAGAAAAATTATCCTATCTACAGCATTTACCTAAAGTCTAAAATCTCACTTATGTAGTAACTGTATTAGGTCATCATTGTTTATATTTTGTACCAAGTGAAAATAAAACCAACAGAAATTTACTAAAAAACCTATTACTTAACATTAAAAAAACCTATTTACTAATAAAGACACTATCAGCATGAAATAAAATAAACAGCTAAGTAATATTTATGAAAAAAATTTTTTTTGTATTTTTTATATTTTTTTATTTTAAAAGAAGAGAAAAATTATCCTACTTTATAGCATATACCTATTGTCTAAAGTCTTGCTTATGAAGTAACCGTATTATGTTTATATTGTCTACCATATAAAAGTAAAAACCAACAGACAGTTACGAAAAAGAACTAACTAAATACAGAAAATGATTAACTAAGTAGAGACACTATCGGCATGGAAAAAATAAACAGCTGAGTAATTATTATATTAAAAGTTTTTTTGTATTAAAAGAAGAGAAATATATCCTATCTAGATCATTTATTTAAAGTCTAAAATCTTACTTATGAAGTAACCGTATTATGCCATCATTGTTTATATTGTCCATGTAATGGCAAACATCGACATAAATTTACTAAAAAGCCATTACTAAACACTAGAAAACCTATTTACCAAGTAAAGACACTATCGGCATGGAATAAAACTAACAGCTAAGTAATTAAAATGTAATTTTTTTTTGTATTTTTAATATTTTTTTATTTTAAAAGAAGAGATAAATTATCCTACTATAGCATATGCCTATTGTCTAAAGTCTTTCTTATGAAGTAACCGCGTATTATGTCATCATTGTTTATATGAATCACATAAAATAAAAACGATCAGAAATTTACGAAATAATCCATTACTTAACATTGAAAAACTATATACTAAGAAGATACACTATCCGCATGGAATAAAATACACAGTTAAGTAGTTATTATAGAAAAAGATTTCATATACTTATTTATTGTTATAGATAGGAAAGAAAAATTATCCTATCTACAGCATTTACCTAAAGTCTAAAATCTCACTTATGTAGTAACTGTGTTAGGTCATCATTGTTTATATTTTGTACCAAGTGAAAATAAAATCAACAGAAATTTACTAAAAAATCCATTACTTAACATTGAAAAACCTATTTACTAATAAAGACACTATCGGCATGGAATAAAATTAACAGCTAAGTAATTATTATGTAATTTTTTTTGTATTTTTTATATTTTTTATTTTAAAAGAAGAGATAAATTATCCTACTTATAGCATATACCTATTGTCTAGTCTTTCTTATGAAGTAACCGCGTATTATGTCATCATTGTTTATATGAATCACATAAAATAAAAACGATCAGAAATTTACGAAATAATCCATTACTTAACATTGAAAAACTATATACTAAGAAGATACACTATCCGCATGGAATAAAATACACAGTTAAGTAGTTGTTATAGAAAAAGATTTCATATACTTATTTATTGTTATAGATAGGAAAGAAAAATTATCCTATCTACAGCATTTACCTAAAGTCTAAAATCTCACTTATGTAGTAACTGTGTTAGGTCATCATTGTTTATATTTTGTACCAAGTGAAAATAAAATCAACAGAAATTTACTAAAAAATCTATTACTTAACATTGAAAAACCTATTTACTAATAAAGACACTATCAGCATGAAATAAAATAAACAGCTAAGTAATATTTATGAAAAAAATTTTTTTTGTATTTTTTATATTTTTTTATTTTAAAAGAAGAGAAAAATTATCCTACTTTATAGCATATACCTATTGTCTAAAGTCTTACTTATGAAGTAACCGTATTATGTTTATATTGTCTACCATATAAAAGTAAAAACCAACAGACAGTTACGAAAAAGAACTAACTAAATACAGAAAATGATTAACTAAGTAGAGACATTATCGGCATGGAAAAAATAAACAGCTGAGTAATTATTATATTAAAAGTTTTTTTGTATTAAAAGAAGAGAAATATATCCTATCTAGATCATTTACTTAAAGTCTAAAATCTTACTTATGAAGTAACCGTATTATGCCATCATTGTTTATATTGTCCATGTAATGGCAAACATCGACATAAATTTACTAAAAAGCCATTACTAAACACTAGAAAACCTATTTACCAAGTAAAGACACTATCGGCATGGAATAAAACTAACAGCTAAGTAATTAAAATGTAATTTTTTTTTGTATTTTTAATATTTTTTTATTTTAAAAGAAGAGATAAATTATCCTACTATAGCATATGCCTATTGTCTAAAGTCTTTCTTATGAAGTAACCGCGTATTATGTCATCATTGTTTATATGAATCACATAAAATAAAAACGATCAGAAATTTACGAAATAATCCATTACTTAACATTGAAAAACTATATACTAAGAAGATACACTATCCGCATGGAATAAAATACACAGTTAAGTAGTTATTATAGAAAAAGATTTCATATACTTATTTATTGTTATAGATAGGAAAGAAAAATTATCCTATCTACAGCATTTACCTAAAGTCTAAAATCTCACTTATGTAGTAACTGTGTTAGGTCATCATTGTTTATATTTTGTACCAAGTGAAAATAAAATCAACAGAAATTTACTGAAAAATCCATTACTTAACATTGAAAAACCTATTTACTAATAAAGACACTATCAGCATGAAATAAAATAAACAGCTAAGTAATATTTATGAAAAAAAAATTTTTTGTATTTTTTATATTTTTTTATTTTAAAAGAAGAGAAAAATTATCCTACTTTATAGCATATACCTATTATCTAAAGTCTTACTTATGAAGTAACCGTATTATGTTTATATTGTCTACCATATAAAAGTAAAAACCAACAGACAGTTACGAAAAAGAACTAACTAAATACAGAAAATGATTAACTAAGTAGAGACACTATCGGCATGGAAAAAATAAACAGCTGAGTAATTATTATATTAAAAGTTTTTTGTATTAAAAGAAGAGAAATATATCCTATCTAGATCATTTACTTAAAGTCTAAAATCTTACTTATGAAGTAACCGTATTATGCCATCATTGTTTATATTGTCCATGTAATGGCAAACATCGACATAAATTTACTAAAAAGCCATTACTAAACACTAGAAAACCTATTTACCAAGTAAAGACACTATCGGCATGGAATAAAACTAACAGCTAAGTAATTAAAATGTAATTTTTTTTTGTATTTTTAATATTTTTTTATTTTAAAAGAAGAGATAAATTATCCTACTATAGCATATGCCTATTGTCTAAAGTCTTATTTATGAAGTAACCGTATTATGCCATCATTGTTTATATGAACCACATAAAATAAAAACGATCAGAAATTTACGAAATAATCCATTACTTAACATTGGAAAACCTATTTACTAAGTAGATACACAATCCGCATGGAATAAAATACACAGCTAAGTAGTAATTATAGAAAAAGATTTTATATACTTATTTATTGTTCTAGATAGGAAAGAAAAATTATCCTATCTACAGCATTTACCTAAAGTCTAAAATCTCACTTATGTAGTAACTGTGTTAGGTCATCATTGTTTATATTTTGTACCAAGTGAAAATAAAACCAACAGAAATTTACTAAAAAATCCATTACTTAACATTGGAAAACCTTTTTACTAAGTAAAGTCTCTATCAGCATGGAATAATATAAACAGCTAAGTAATATTTATGTAAAAAGTTTTTTGTATTTTTTTTTATTTTTTTAATTTTAAAAGAAGAGAAAAATTATCCTACTATAGCATATACCTATTGTCTAAAGTCTTACTTATGAAGTAACCGTATAATGCCATCATTGTTTATATGAACCACATAAAAGTAAAAACCATCAGAAATTTACGAAATAATCCATTACTTAACATTGGAAAACCTATTTACTAAGTAGATACACAATCCGCACGGAATAAAATACACAGCTAAGTAGTTATTATAGAAAAAGATTTTATATACTTATTTATTGTTCTAGATAGGAAAGAAAAATTATCCTATCTACAGCATTTACCTAAAGTCTAAAATCTCACTTATGTAGTAACTGTATTAGGTCATCATTGTTTATATTTTGTACCAAGTGAAAATAAAACCAACAGAAATTTACTAAAAAATCCATTACATAACATTGGAAAACCTATTTACTAATAAAGACACTATCAGCATGAAATAAAATAAACAGCTAAGTAATATTTATGAAAAAAAATTTTTTTGTATTTTTTTATATTTTTTTATTTTAAAAGAAGAGAAAAATTATCCTACTATAGCATATATCTATTGTCTAAAGTCTTACTTATAAAGTAACCGTATTATGTTTATATTGTCTAGCATGTAAAAATAAAAACCAACAGAAACTTACGAAAAAGACCTAAGTAAATAGGTACAGGAAATTATTAACTAAGGAGAGACACTATCGGCATGGAAAAAATAAACAGCTGAGTAATTATTATGTCAAAAGTTTTTATTTATTTGTTTTAAAAGAAGACAAAATTATCATATTTTTAAAGTCAAAGAATTTTTATGTATTATGCGATCAATGCTCATATTGTCCGCCACGCAATGGTAAAAATCAATATAAATTTACAAATAAATCCATTACTTAACACTGGAAAATCTTTTTACTAAGTAGAGACACTATCGGTATGGAATAAAATAAACAGCTAAGTAATTATTATGTAATTTTTTTTTGTATTTTTTATATTTTTTGTTTGTTGAGAAATATAATCCTATCTATAGCATATACCTATTGTCTAAAGTCTAAAGAAGAAATTTTTTCATATTTTTAACATATATCTAAAGTCTAAATGCCTTTTTATGTATTATGCAATCAATGCCTATGTTGTCCGCACGCAATGGTAAAAACCAATATAAATATACAAAAAAATCCATTACTTAACACTGGAAAATCTTCTCACTAAGTAGAGACACTATCGGCGTGGAATAAATAAACAGCTAAGTAATTATTATATTAAAAGTTTTTTGTATTAAAAAAGAGAAATATATTCTATCTAGAGCATTTACTTAAAGTCTAAAATCTTACTTATGAAGTAACCGTATTATGCTCTCATTGTTTATATTGTCTAACACGCAAAAATAAAACCCAACAGAAATTTACTAAAACATCCATTATTTAACATTGGAAAATCTATTTACTAAGTAGATACACTATCCGCACGGAATAAAATACCTACACAGCTAAGTAATTATTATGTCATCGTTTTTTTTTTCTTTTTTATATTTTTTGTTTGTTGAGAAAAATTATCATATCTATAGCATATACCTATTGTCTAAAGTCTTACTTATGAAGTAACCATATTATGCCATGATTATTTATATTTACAAAAAAGACCTAACTAAATATAGGAAATTATTAACTAAGTAGAGACACTATCGACATGGAAAAATATAAACAGCTGAGTAATTATTATGTCAAAAGATTATTTTTTTTTTTGTTTTAAAAGAAAAGAAAAGTTATCCTATCTATAGCATATACCTAGTGTCTAAATCTTACTTATGAAGAAACCGTATTATGCCGTCATTTTTAATATTTTCTACCAATTAAAAATAAAAACCAACACACATTTACCTAAAAACCCATTACTTAACAATGGTAAACCTATTTAACTAAGTAGAGACACTATCGGCTTGGTATAAAATAAACAGCTAAGTAATAATTATGTCAAAAGTTTTTTTATTTTTTATTTTATGAATATAAAAATTATCTATCTGCATATACTTAGTTTCTAAAGTCTTACTTATGAAGTAACCGTATACGAAACAGACCTAACTAAACACTGGAAATTAGTAACTATGCACAGGTACTATCGACATGTCATAAAATAAACAGCTAAGTAATTATTATTTTAAAAGTTTTTATTTTTTATTTTTTTGTTTTAAAGGGAGAGAAAAATTATCATATTTTAAAAATATATCTAAAGTCTAAAATCCTTATAATGTATTATTCAATCACTTCCTATGTCGGCTGCCAAATTATGGCAAAAATCAACTGAAATATACTAAAAACCATTACTAAACACTAGAAAACATATTTACTAAGTAGAGCACTATTGGCATGGAACAAACTAAACAGCTAAGTGATTATTATGTTAAAAGTAATTTTTAACTTTTTATATTTTTTGTTTTAAAAGAAAAGAAAAATTATCCTATCTAAGGTATTAACCTAAAATTTTAATACTTATGAAGTAAGCGTGTTATGCTATCTTTTTTATATTGTCTACCTCGTAAAAATAAAGACCAACAGAAATTTAATAAAAAGACCTAACTAAACCTATTTACTAAGCAAAGACACTATGGAATAAACTAAACAGCTAGGTAATTATTATGTTTAAATAGTTTTTTTATTTTTTTATATTTTTCTTGTTATAAAAGAAGAGAAAAATTATCCTAATTATAGCATATATCTAGTGTCTAAAATCTTATTTATGTAGTAACTATATTATGCCATCATTGTTTATATTGTCTACCACGTCAAAATAAAACCTACAGAAATTTACGAAAAAGACCTAACTAAACACTGGACATTATTAACTAAATACAGGCACTACTGGCATGGAAAAAATAAACAGCTAATTAATTATTATGTCTAAATATATTTTTAATTTTTTATATTATTTTGTTTTAAAAGAAGAGAAAAATTATCCTAATTATAGCATATATCTAGTGTCAAAATCTTACTTATGTAGTAACCATAATTTACGATCAATATTGTTTACCACGTAAAAATAAAACCAACAGAAATTTACTCAAAAGACCTAGCTAAAACTATTTACCAAGTAGAGACACTATCGACATGGAATAAACTAAACAGCTAAGTAATTATTATGTCAAAAGATTTTTTATTTTTTTGTTCTAAAAGAGAAAATTTATCCTATTTATAGCATATACCTAGCGTCTAAAATCTTACTTATATAGGAACCGTATGCCATCAATGTTTATATTGTCTGCCACGTAAAAATAAAACCTATAGAAATTAACGAAAAAGGACCTAACTAAACACTGGACATTATTAACTAAAAACAGGCACTACTGGCATGGAAAAAATAAACAGATAATTAATTATTATGTCTAAATATTTTTTTTAATTTTTTATATTATTTTGTTTTAAAAGAAGAGAAAAATTATCCTACTTATAGCATATATCTAGTGTCTAAAATCTTACTTATGTAGTAACTGTATTATGTCATCAATGTTTATATTGTCTGCCACGTAAAAATAAAACCTACAGAAATTAACGAAAAAGACCTAACTAAACACTGGACATTATTAACTAAATACAGGCACTACTGGCATGGAAAAAATAAACAGCTAATTAATTATTATGTCTAAATATATTTTTAATTTTTTATATTATTTTGTTTTAAAAGAAGAGAAAAAGTATCCTACTTATAGCATATACCTAGTGTCTAAAATGTTACTATGTAGTAACTGTATTATGCCATCATTGTTTATATTGTCTGCCACGTAAAAATAAAACCTACAGAAATTTAATAAAAAGACCTAACTAAACCTGTTTACTGAGTCAAAATATTTTTTTTTATTTTTGTATATTATTTTGTTTTAAAAGAAGAGAAAAATTATCCTAATTATAGCATATACATAGTGTCTAAAATCTTACTTATGTAGTAACCATAATTTACGATCAATATTGTTTACCACGTAAAAATAAAACCAACAGAAATTTACTCAAAAGACCTAGCCAAAACTATTTACTAAGTAGAGACACTATCGACATGGAATAAACTAAACAGCTAAGTAATTATTATGTCAAAAGATTTTTTATTTTTTTGTTCTAAAAGAAAAAATTTATCCTATTTATAGCATATACCTAGCGTCTAAAATCTTACTTATATAGGAACCGTATACCATCATTGTTTATATTTTCTACCACAGAAAATAAAAACCAACAGAAATTTACGAAAAAGACCTAACTAAACACTGGACATTATTAACTAAATACAGACACTACTGGCATAGAAAAAATAAACAGCTAATTAATTATTATGTCAAAATATTTTTTTTAATTTTTTATATTATTTTGTTTTAAAAGAAGAGAAAAATTATCCTACTTATAGCATATACCTAGTGTCTTAAATCTTACTTATGTAGTAACTGTATTATGTCATCAATGTTTATATTGTCTGCCACGTAAAAATAAAACCTACAGAAATTAACGAAAAAGACCTAACTAAACACTGGACATTATTAACTAAATACAGGCACTACTGGCATGGAAAAAATAAACAGCTAATTAATTATTATGTCTAAATATATTTTTAATTTTTTATATTATTTTGTTTTAAAAGAAGAGAAAAAGTATCCTACTTATAGCATATACCTAGTGTCTAAAATGTTACTATGTAGTAACTGTATTATGCCATCATTGTTTATATTGTCTGCCACGTAAAAATAAAACCTACAGAAATTTAATAAAAAGACCTAACTAAACCTGTTTACTGAGTCAAAATATTTTTTTTTATTTTTGTATATTATTTTGTTTTAAGAGAAGAGAAAAATTATCCTAATTATAGCATATACATAGTGTCTAAAATCTTACTTATGTAGTAACCATAATTTACGATCAATATTGTTTACCACGTAAAAATAAAACCAACAGAAATTTACTAAAAAGACCTAGCTAAAACTATTTACTAAGTAAAGACACTATCGACATGGAATAAACTAAACAGCTAAGTAATTATTATGTCAAAAGATTTTTTATTTTTTTGTTCTAAAAGAGAAAATTTATCCTACTTATAGCATATACCTAGCGTCTAAAATCTTACTCATATAGGAACCGTATACCATCATTGTTTATATTTTCTACCACAGAAAATAAAAACCTTCAGAAATTTACGAAAAAGACCTAACTAAGCACTGGACATTATTAACTAAATACTGTCAAAATATTTTTTTTAATTTTTTATATTATTTTGTTTTAAAAGAAGAGAAAAATTATCCTACTTTTAGCATATACCTAGTGTTTAAAATCTTACTTATGTAGTAACTGTATTATGCCATCAATGTTTATATTGTCTGCCACGTAAAAATAAAACCTACAGAAATTTACAAAAAAGACCTAACTAAGCACTGGACATTATTAACTAAATACAGGCATTACTGGCATGGAAAAAATAAACAGCTAATTAATTATTGTCTAAATATTTTTTTAATTTTTTATATTATTTTGTTTTAAAAGAAGAGGAAAATTATCCTAATTATAGCATATATCTAGTGTCTAAAATCTTACTTATGTAGTAACTGTATTATGCCATCATTGTTTATATTGTCTGCCACGTAAAAATAAAACCTACAGAAATTTACGAAAAAGACCTAACTAAACACTGGACATTATTAACTAAATACAGGCACTACTGGCATGGAAAAAATAAACAGCTAATTAATTATTATATCTAAATATATTTTTAATTTTTATATTATTTTGTTTTAAAAGAAGAGAAAAATTATCTTAATTATAGCATATATCTAGTGTCTAAAATCTTACTTATGTAGAAACCGTAATTTACGATCAATATTGTTTACCACGTAAAAATAAAACCAACAGAAATTTACTAAAAAGACCTAGCTAAAACTATTTACTAAGTAGAGACACTATCGACATGGAATAAACTAAACAGCTAAGTAATTATTATGTCAAAAGATTTTTTATTTTTTTGTTCTAAAAGAGAAAATTTATCCTACTTATAGCATATACCTAGCGTCTAAAATCTTACTCATATAGGAACCGTATACCATCATTGTTTATATTTTCTACCACAGAAAATAAAAACCAACAGAAATTTACGAAAAAGACCTAACTAAGCACTGGACATTATTAACTAAATACTGTCAAAATATTTTTTTTAATTTTTTATATTTTTTTGTTTTAAAAGAAGAGAAAAATTATCCTACTTTTAGCATATACCTAGTGTTTAAAATCTTACTTATGTAGTAACTGTATTATGCCATCAATGTTTATATTGTCTGCCACGTAAAAATAAAACCTACAGAAATTTACAAAAAAGACCTAACTAAGCACAGGACATTATTAACTAAATACAGGCATTACTGGCATGGAAAAAATAAACAGCTAATTAATTATTGTCTAAATATTTTTTTAATTTTTTATATTATTTTGTTTTAAAAGAAGAGGAAAATTATCCTAATTATAGCATATATCTAGTGTCTAAAATCTTACTTATGTAGTAACTGTATTATGCCATCATTGTTTATATTGTCTGCCACGTAAAAATAAAACCTACAGAAATTTACGAAAAAGACCTAACTAAACACTGGACATTATTAACTAAATACAGGCACTACTGGCATGGAAAAAATAAACAGCTAATTAATTATTATATCTAAATATATTTTTAATTTTTATATTATTTTGTTTTAAAAGAAGAGAAAAATTATCTTAATTATAGCATATATCTAGTGTCTAAAATCTTACTTATGTAGAAACCGTAATTTACGATCAATATTGTTTACCACGTAAAAATAAAACCAACAGAAATTTACTAAAAAGACCTAGCTAAAACTATTTACTAAGTAGAGACATTATCGACATGGAATAAACTAAACAGCTAAGTACTTATTATGTCAAAAGATTTTTTATTTTTTTGTTCTAAAAGAGAAAATTTATCCTACTTATAGCATATACCTAGCGTCTAAAATCTTACTCATATAGGAACCGTATACCATCATTGTTTATATTTTCTACCACAGAAAATAAAAACCAACAGAAATTTACGAAAAAGACCTAACTAAGCACTGGACATTATTAACTAAATACTGTCAAAATATTTTTTTTAATTTTTTATATTATTTTGTTTTAAAAGAAGAGAAAAATTATCCTACTTATAGCATATACCTAGTGTTTTAAATCTTACTTATGTAGTAACTGTATTATGCCATCAATGTTTATATTGTCTGCCACGTAAAAATAAAACCTACAGAAATTTACAAATAAGACCTAACTAAGCACTGGACATTATTAACTAAATATAGGCATTACTGGCATGGAAAAAATAAACAGCTTATTAATTATTATGTCTAAATATATTTTTAATTTTTTATATTATTTTGTTTTAAAAGAAGAGAAAAATTATCCTAATTATAGCATATATCTAGTGTCTAAAATCTTACTTATATAGGAACCGTATACCATCATTGTTTATATTTTCTACCACAGAAAATAAAAACCAACAGAAACTTACGAAACAGACCTAACTAAACACTGGACGTTATTAACTAAAAACAGGCACTACTGGCATGGAAAAAATAAACAGATAATTAATTATTATGTCTAAATATTTTTGATATTATTTTGTTTTAAAAGAAGAGAAAAATTATCCTAATTATAGCATATACATAGTGTCTAAAATCTTACTTATGTAGTAACCATAATTTACGATCAATATTGTTTACCACGTAAAAATAAAACCAACAGAAATTTACTAAAAAGACCTAGCTAAAACTATTTACTAAGTAAAGACACTATCGACATGGAATAAACTAAACAGCTAAGTAATTATTATGTCAAAAGATTTTTTATTTTTTTGTTCTAAAAGAGAAAATTTATCCTACTTATAGCATATACCTAGCGTCTAAAATCTTACTCATATAGGAACCGTATACCATCATTGTTTATATTTTCTACCACAGAAAATAAAAACCAGCAGAAATTTACGAAAAAGACCTAACTAAACACTGGACATTATTAACTAAATACAGGCACTACTGGCATGGAAAAAATAAACAGCCTATTAATTATTATGTCAAAATATTTTTTTTTATTTTTTTGTTCTAAAAGAGAAAATTTATCCTACTTATAGCATATACCTAGCGTCTAAAATCTTACTTATATAGGAACCGTATACCATCATTGTTTATATTTTCTACCACAGAAAATAAAAACCAACAGAAATTTACGAAAAAGACCTAACTAAACACTGGACATTATTAACTAAAAACAGGCACTACTGGCATGGAAAAAATAAACAGCCTATTAATTATTATGTCAAAATATTTTTTTTTATTTTTTTGTTCTAAAAGAGAAAATTTATCCTACTTATAGCATAAACCTAGCGTCTAAAATCTTACTTATATAGGAACCGTATACCATCATTGTTTATATTTTCTACCACAGAAAATAAAAACCAACAGAAATTTACGAAAAAGACCTAACTAAACACTGGACATTATTAACTAAAAACAGGCACTACTGGCATGGAAAAAATAAACAGATAATTAATTATTATGTCTAAATATTTTTTTTTTATTTTTGATATTATTTTGTTTTAAAAGAAGAGAAAAATTATCCTAATTATAGCATATATCTAGTGTCTTAAATCTTACTTATGTAGTAACTGTATTATGCCATCATTGTTTATATTGTCTGCCACGTAAAAATAAAACCAAAAGAAATTTACTAAAAAGACCTAACTAAACCTATTTACTAAGAAGCGACACTATCGGCATGGAATAAACTAAACAGCTAAGTAATTATTATATCAAATTTTTTTTTTAAATTTTTTTTTATTATTTTGTTTTAAAAGAAGAGAAAAATTATTCTACTTATAGCATATACCTATCTAAAATCTTAATTATGTAGTAGGTAATCGTATTTTGTCATCATTGTTTATATTTTCTACTACGTAAGAATAAAAACCAACAGAAATTTAAGTAAAAGACCTAACTAAACCTATTTACTAAGTAGAATACTATCGGCATGGAATAAACTAAACAGCTAAGTAATTATCATATCATTTTTTTTTTTTTAATTATTTTGTTATAAAAGAAGAGAAAAATTAACCTATTTATAAATTATAGCATATACCTAGTATCCAAAATCTTACTTATATAGTATCTGTATTATGCCATCATTGCTTAAATTTTCTACCACGTTAAAATAAAAGCCAACAGAAATTTACTAAAAAACAAATTACTAAGCACTGAAAATCCTATTTACTACACTATCGGCATGTAATAAATAAACATCTAAGTAATAATTATGTCAGATTTTTTTTTTTTATATTTTTTGTTCTAAAAGAAGAGAAAAATTATCCTATCTATAGCTTATATCTAAGTCTAAAATGTTACTTACGAAGTAACCGTATTATGCTATATTGTCTACCAAGTAAAAATAAAAACCAACAGAAATTTACTAAAAAACCTTAATTAAACATTGGAAACCTATTACCTAAGTTGAGGTAGTAACGGTTAAGAATAAAATATACATCAAAGTAATTATTATGTCAGCAGTTAGGAGAGTAAGTAGCGGCCTGTTACTATCCCACTGCTGAGAATAGGCCTCTTCTCTCCGTTTTTGGAGAGAAGGATTGGAGCTAAGACCTACCACGCTGCTCCAATGCGGATTGGTAGGTTACACATATCTCCAGAATTCTCTAGAGATATGCAGGTTTCCTCACGATGTTTTCCTTCACCGAAAAGCGTGTGATAAATTGCAAATTTCAATTAGACACATAAGTTTTTAACAGAAAAACTCATTGGTGTCTGCCCGGGTTTGAACCCGTGACCTCCTCGAAAGAGTCGCGCGGTGTTACCGCTGCACTACCACAGCTCCAGCAGGTTAGGAGAGTAAACATTTATATTCCTTGATAAAAAATCAATAATGTTAGCATATTGTGCATTATCTAAATACTTATTTGAAAACTATAAGTATAACGTAATTTAGCACTTACATTTACACTATGTGATGTAAAATGGAAAGGGTTATCTTAATTTTCTTGCAAAATGTCTACACCATTATAACCCGACATAAAAAACCTATCAAGTAAATACAAGTATTATTATAATAGGAAAGTAAACTGAAAGTAAAGGAAAATATTTCTATTGCATATATTTACACGTAAACTATCTATCAAATTACCTTTATAAAAAAAAATCTAGCGCTTGTATTGCCTTTCACACGAATAAAATGCGATAAGAAATTTATGAAAAAGTCCTAGCCAATTTAATCTACCTAAACCCTGAAAAACGTCACCTAAGAAAAATCAAAGTCCTACCTATAGATTATACTATCTTAATTTTAATCTCAAAAAATACTGGTATAAAGTACTTTAACATTGTATTATCTGTGATGTAAAAGTGAAAAAACCTATTGAAGCAGAAGCATTAAAGAAATATCAGAAATATTACCTAACTAAATGTTATTAAATCTATTAACTAAGTTGTGGTAAATTCGGCTAAGAATGAAATATACAGCAAAATAATTATTATTTAAAAATCTAGTCAAAATATAACATACTTATAGCATATACCTACATACAATAACTAAAATACTTATTTGTAAGCTAATCGTACAAAATAATTTATAGCCTTTCACGCGACTATAAAAGTCAAAGGAAATTAATGAAAATAATACAACCTAATTAAACACAAGAAAAATATTCACATAAAAATAAAATAACTAAAAAAGAAATATACAGCAAATAGATATTACGTCAAAAGTTTTCGAAGTGAAGATACGTTTTATTTAAAAAATGTTTTATCTCTGTTTTCGAGCACTGAAAAATCTGCTACAATTTTATGAGAAAGCAAAGGTTAATTGCGCCTTCAATTTCAAAGTTACCAAAGCTTATTTGGCTGACGGATCATGGATGCTGTCAATATCTGACACGCTTATTATTATAAATATTGATTGAAAAAACAATAAATTATTTGGAATAAGGGAAATTCAATTCTCTAATTTTTTTTAAAGGAATACAAAACTGATTTTCATTCCAGGGAAAAGAATCGGAAAATTAGCAACTCGGAGCTTTAATGCGTAGGTGAACTCTATATTAAAAACCAGGAGGCAGTTGTATTATTAATGCTAAAATAGAAAAAGCTTAAAGTATACATTAGATTAAATTGAAAAGTTTACATAACATTTTATATACCTAACCTTAATAGCGCTATTTATTTTTTAATTAGTTAGAGATAGATCGGTACAACGATCGGAACTCGAACCTAGCTATTTTCACCTCTCTAGACCGCCCGTTCCCCCAGACGAACTACCATGACTTTATGTTTGACAACGTAAATTGTCTTTTAAATTCAACGTAAATTTTAGCATTTTCCCGAAAACAGGGATAAAAAGACATTTTTAATAAATGAAACCTAGTTAGATCGGGATTAGATTAACCCTACATGCTGAAATTCAGGAAAATCGTTGGAGTCGTTTCCGGGATTCGGAAAATATATTTATATACATATTTACATACAAGATTAACTCATTTAAATATTAAAGAAAAGAAAGATAAAGTAGATGCCTATAACTGTCCAATTAGTAGGCGAAGGTTTCTTTTTTAGGCTTTGTACATAAGGTCTAGACCTTAAACTTACAAAGCTGCTGCAATCTGACCAGCAGGGGATATTAAATGATTTTGCTAAACAAACTAAATTGAGGTATTGATTATTATTACGACAGTGCGATTTATATTTCAACTATAGCTTTTACATCTTGATATGATTGAAATAAAAAAGAAAAGATTCTTGAAACGGAGCCTGAGTAATTAGAAAGTAAAATGTAATTTTCCTAAATAAAAATAAAAATAAATCATGAAATTTCCTATAATATAGCTAATACATTACTATAGCTCTAATAGCACCTTAATTCTAAGTAATAATCATATTTCAGAACTACTCTTATTTTTCTAAAGGACGGAATATTGAAAGATATATTGAGTAAAGTTATTAAACTTACTAATAAAATTACTCAATAAAATAAAATACAGACTAAACTAAATAAGGCAGTGTTTGTAAGGAGATTTACAAAAGCACTATTAAAAATTATTAGGTACTGGCAGTGTAAGCTAAGTAAAGTGTAAGTAAGTGGCAAAGAAAGCTATGTACAGCAAAGTTATTATTATGTTTGTATATAGGCCTGTCTTTTGAGGTCTTAGAGGGAAGTCGCGCCGATGATGGTCAAATTTTTTAGTAGTCATGTCAGGTGAGGTTTGTTGTAAATATAAAATAAATAAATATATGGGACACTTACAAAGACGGTCGTCCGTCCCCAAAGTAAGAAACTTAATACTTATGTTATGGTAGACAGACAACTGGTAAATATATAGTTATATAATTTTAAATACATACACCCAGGCTCGAAGAACCAACAACTTTTTATTAGAAAATGTTGGTCCTCGACGGGAATCGAACCCACGATCGGCGGAGCTGAAGGCAGGGTCACTACCAACTGCACCAAGGGCTGACCCTTCAAATTGTAATTTTAATAAAAAGCTTTTATTCAACTTTATAGCGATTTATGTATGTGAAGGTTGAATCTTGCAAGTAAAATTTGGACTACTTTCCAGGGTCTGATTGAGCTGAAATTTTATATATTGATCTAGTACTGATGACAATGTATGTTTATGATAAGCATGACTTGATGCTGTCTCCAGGATTGACTCTATACGAAGGATCTGCTCAACGGTGAAGTAAGATAAAATTTTGTTAAAAGCTTTCTTAAAAGCAGTTTTAAAATGATTTTTATGTAATAACCGCTGTATTTTAAGCTTGTATCTTTTAAATATAAATATGCGTAAAAATATATTTTCTAAATCTTTTGGTAATTTGTATTTGGGGAGTCAGAGTATTGCCTTTTTAGGCGCCTTTTTTTGCTTGCCTAAGAAGGGCTTTTATAAGACAGGGTTACGATTATTACAAAGAGTAACTGTTGCATAGCGACAAAACTGTTAGCTACTTTGTACCGAAAAAAGTATTATATTATGAAAAACCTTATAAAAGCATAAATCTACGTGTACTAACTAAATATTTAATACCTCACAGCCCGATTTTGGACCGGTAGATGAATATACAATGATTTTTAGTATATACTATTGGCTTTTATGTTTTAATATGATCGACATATAAAAAGAATAAAAATATGGAACCATTCAACCTTAACTATGTGTATGTGTGTATGTAAAATTAAAATGATCCATAATATCTCCATAAGATCCAAAATTAAAATGATCCATAACTCTAATATACCTCTAACAGCATTAACTATACTAATTTCTAATACTCTACTAGATACCTAATAGCACCGAACATCCTAATTCCTAATACTCTCCTAGATACCTAATAGCACCGACTATCCTAATTTCTAATACTCTACTAGATACCTAATAGCACCGACTATCCTTATTTCTAATACTCTCCTAGATACCTAATAGCACCGACTATCCTAATTTCTAATACTCTACTAGATACCTAATAGCACCGACTATCCTTATTTCTAATACTCTCCTAGATACCTAATAGCACCGACTATCCTAATTTCTAATACTCTCCTAGATACCTAATAGCACCGACTATCCTCATTTCTAATACTCTCCTAGTTACCTAATAGCACCGACTATCCTAATTTCTAATACTCTACTAGATACCTAATAGCACCGACTATCCTAATTTCTAATACTCTCCTAGATACCTACTAGCACCGACTATCCTAATTTCTAATACTCTCCTAGATACCTAATAGCACCGACTATCCTAATTTCTAATACTCTCCTAGTTACCTAATACTCTCCTAGTTACCTAATAGCACCGACTATCCTAATTTCTAATACTCTACTAGATACCTAATAGCACCGACTATCCTAATTTCTAATACTCTCCTAGATACCTACTAGCACCGACTATCCTAATTTCTAATACTCTCCTAGATACCTAATAGCACCGACTATCCTAATTTCTAATACTCTCTTAGTTACCTAATAGCACCGACTATCCTAATTTCTAATACTCTACTAGATACCTAATAGCACCGACTATCCTAATTTCTAATACTCTACTACAGGGCTTCTTAAACTATGGGTCGCGACCCCAAAGGGGTCGCGTAGCAAAATTCTGCGGTCGCGAGAGATTTTAATGTCAAATATACCATTTTATAACACCACTAGAGTTGGCGGAATACATGGGATATTGGGATTTCAAAACGAATTCTAAAACTATTTATTTTCATATGTATATTGTTACCTAATAGATAAATCATCAAATAATAATAATTTAAATTTTGTTTTATATTTTTATGGGGTCGTCAAGAAACTCGCAATCATAAATGGGGTCGTGAATGACAAAAGTTTAAGAAGCCCTACTCTACTAGATACCTAATAGCACCGACTATCCTAATTTCTAATACTCTACTAGATACCTAATAGCACCGACTATCCTAATTTCTAATACTCTACTAGATACCTAATAGCACCGACTATCCTTATTTCTAATACTCTACTAGATACCCAATAGCACCGACTATCTTATCTAAATTCAAAGTACTTATTTCGGAGATGAAATTTGACCGAATTTACAATTTATAATTCATTGTAATAACTTGTAAGTCATTACGCCGTATGGTATCCGGCTGAATAGAATAGAACCTCATTTCTTACCGAGGTATCGTAAAAGCCGACTAAGGTAAGTTGACCCACCGTATAGTATCTCGTTAAGTAGAATAGACCACCCTATTTGTTACCATGTCGTAAAATACGACTAAGGTAAGTTGATGTTAGGCGGGCAGCTGGTAGTAAAATACGTAGACAAATCATGTGACAACATGTTGTGCCGATCCCACTTAGAGTGGGATAAGGGCAGGAAGATGATGAATAACTTGTGACTCATTAATCTGTTGTTAAAAAAATATACTGTGTGATATATAAAAACTAATTCTGTCTAATCAATTTAAACTTTACTTGTTGGTACTATTTATCTCGCTAATATTATTATATTATATTTATATTACTCGCTACTACTATTTAGCTCGACACACGAAATTACTTTATATACCTTAAAATTCACTTGATGCAATTGAAACAAAAAAATTGTAGGGGGAGAGGAGAAATTTTGTAGGGCTAGGGGAGGCTATTCGAAAATGGAATCGACACGAGTTTAACCCTTCACTTGCCGTTTGCTAAATTTCGGTGCCAAATTAAACGAAAAATTTAAATTCCTTTGTGTAAAACATTTAAATTTCTTAAGTAAACAATTCAATATTTTTTTATATTAAAAGTTATGTATGTAACATGTATATAAGAATCGTAGAAAGATAATGTGGGTCATGGAACGCGAAACGTTAGATATCATAGGAGATAGTCCTATTAATAAGAAAACAATACTAAATTATCTATTTGAAGTAACTAAAACACGACTGTCTCCTTATTTATAAGTTATAAATGACGTAAATCTACGAGTATATAAGTAAGTAATAAATGTTGCCAAAAACCACGTGAAAACAAACGTAATAGATAAAAAAACTTAACACATTAGTCATTACATACATTAATAGAATAGACCACCCTCATTTCTTACTGAGGTGTCGTAAAAGGCGACTAAGATAATTTGACCCACCGTGTGGTATCCGGCTGAGTAGAATAGACTAACCTCATTTCTTACCGAGGTGTCGTAAAAGGCGACTAAGGTAAGTTGACCCACCGTGTGGTATCCGGTTTAGAATAAAAGACCACCCTCTTTCTTACCGAGGTGTCGTAAAATACGACTGAGGTAAGTTGACATCAGGCAGGCGGCCGGTCGTAAAACGCAACCAAATCATGAGACAACATGTTTATAACATGTTGTGCTGACCCCCCCTTAGAGTGGGATAAGGACAGGAAAATGATGACATTAGTCAGTATGTCCGTAACTATAAATGTTATTGGAAATTACCCACTTTTATAAATTTTTCGACCTAATTAAGTTAGTGTTATTGGAAAAGACTAGTGTCTAAAATATGCTCCGCCTAATTTAGACGCTAAGTAATTTTAGTTTGTTGTAAGTTCGATATAAATTTTAGTTTATAAATATAGTTTAGAGTCGGAATGTTACATTTTTGGAGTCAATAAAGTTTTATTAATATTATATATTATAAAATGCTTCGAATACAATCGTTAAGTCGATCATGAAAGCTCTTATTTCTATAAATACCGGGTAATGTATGATGGTTGTGCGTGGATGCTACGTCGCTGGAAACTGAATCGATACTCCAACTGAAATAGATAATTTATTTATTGTCACCGGGTTGCTGTCTTGACCTAGCCGTGTGGTATCCGGCTGAGTAGAATAGACCAACCTCATTTCTTACTGAGGTGTCGTAAAAGGCGACTAAGGTAAGTCGACCTGCCGTGTTGTATCCGGCTGAGTAGAATAGACGAACCTCATTTCTTACCGAGCTGTCGTAAAAGGCGAAAAAGGTAAGTCGACCTGCCGTGTTGTATCCGGCTGAGTAGAATAGACCACCCTCATTTTTTACCGAGGTATCGTAAAAGGCGACTAAGGTAAGTCGACCTGCCGTGTTGTGTCCGGCTGAGTAGAATAGACCACCCCCATTTTTTACAGAGCTGTCGTAAAAGGCGAAAAAGGTAAGTCGACCTGCCGTGTTATATCCGGCTGAGTAGAATAGACCACCTTCATTTTTTACCGAGCTGTCGTAAAAGACGAAAAAAGTAAGTCGACCTGCCGTGTGGTGTCCGATTTAGTAGAATAGACCAACCTCATTTTTTACCGAGGTGTCGTAAAAGGCGACTAAGGTAGGGTGACCCGCCGTGTTGTGTCCGGCTGAGTAGACCAAGCTCATTTCTTACCGAGGTGTCGTAAAAGGCGACTAAGGTAAGTCGACCCACTGTGTGGTGTCCGGTTTAGTAGAATAGACCACCCTCTTTCTTACCGAGGTGTCGTTAAATATGACTAAAGTAAATTGACGTCAGGCAGGCCGCCGACCGTAAAAACGCAAATCATGTGACAGCATGTTTATAACATGTCGTGCCGACCCCACTTAGAGTGGGATAAGGACAGGAGGATGATGACGGGTTGCTGTCTTGACGAGGAGTGAGGCTCTGACAAAAACATTTTGACAATTTAGTTTGATTCAATCATCAATGTGAAAATACCTCAAGCATTCTTTTGACCGCTCCACATTATAGGTATTTGTAAGATAACAATTTCAAAATTAAAATCTTGAAGTTAAAAGTTTGAGGAATTTCAAACAGCAATCTTTAAATTATTATCTTGTACTTATGGGTAAGTATACATGGCTGGATTTGTGTTTTGTTTTATGGAAACATGAATATACTCACATTGACTTCCTCAGAGTCAACGTTAAGACGGCGCAGCGTTGGGTGCGGCGACAACGGCGAAAGCCAACCCAGCGGCGATGGTAACAGCAAAGCCGACGAAAGCCAACACGGAGTTTGATACAGCGCCTTAGTAGATTGATAACGATGAGTCGTTGAATACAGCATTGCTGATAACGGTCAACGACAAAGCGTTGGAACTTGGGTAATTCTTAACCGAACGCTATTGAACTTAGTAGCGTTGATGACGGCCATCTGCCCGACGTTGGATACTGCAATACCGTCGACTGCCACAAGCATGGCATTGCGGTACAGCAATGTCGGTAAATATGACATTACAAGCTGGTCGGCCATTGAAAGCTATGCGGGCAACCTGCAAATCCAATAAGAATAAGTTTCAATTTAATTTATAGAATTAGGCGTTACTTTGCGAAGGTCCATAATACAAAACTAATGATATAATATACTTATTTTGCTATAATCCGCGATAATATAGCAATTAGTTTATCGCGGATTATAGCAAAATAATATTCTCATTAGTTTTGTTTTACGTTTCAATTTCTTAACCCTTTTCATCACACAGAACAGACAAATCTATACTAATATTTAAAGCTGAAGAGTTTGTTTGAACGCGCTAATCGCGGGAACTACTGAAGCGATTTGAAACATTCTTTCTGTGTAAGATAGATATATAACATCACGCTAAGATGAATAGGAGAGGAGCAGCAATAAAAAAATAGTACGAAAACGTCAAAATTTAAAGCTTTCCTTACGTGCGCTAAGTAAAGAGTAAAAAGTATTAAAAAATCATTTATTACAAAAATTTTCTCCTCTAAATGTTCTAAATAAAAGTCCGCGACAGCATATGTCTAGCTTTTATGGTTAACCTACTTTAACCATTTTTATGGTTATCAAAAGACTATATTACGGTTCTAATCTCTCCACGCGGGCGGAGCCGCTGGCGATTGCTAGTGATATTATGACAAGATGGAGCATAATGCAGAGGATGAAATGCAATGTCCTTCCATAACTATTATATCTGCCTTTTTTGATGTCGTTTAAAAAGGACTACGTCAGTTAAAGTCATTCCTTTGATTATCAAAAACTTGAAGCTGCTTAATGAATTAACTCAAGTTCATGGATGAGAGAAACTGAGTGAGTTTTTGGTTTTAGTGGATGCGTTACTCTACCGAATCGTTGTCAGGTTTTTTTTCGAATTGATGGTACGTTGTTAGCCCTAACGACTTTTACAGCGCTACCGGGCGGGACAGGCGAGCGCAGGAGCATAGCCGAAGTTGCGAAATGCGGAGAGTAGAGCGCAGAAGCTCTACTAGCTATGGGGAACGTCGTCCTAAGGTTGCCTCCTGTGAGGCCGGACCGTTGTCAGGTGGCCTATCTATCAGTTACCGGAAGCCATCAACCCAACCTGTACTGTACTATACTATACTGTTTTCAGGAGCGTTTAATTTTCACTAGAGTATTAAATTTAAAATTCTAAAAAGCTACAAAAATAGAGTTCTAAAAACTGCGGATTAATGTAATGTAGGCCGAGAAGCGATACGGTGTTAAAGCCGTGTTACGGTTCAATAAAAAAATATATATATATATAACAGGGAATGGAATTTTCAAGATGTTCAATGCTTGAATAAAGGCCGGTCTGTCTTTTCATGGCGGATGAAATTAAAGCTTTCAAACGGTTAAAAAAAACCCGCTTTTCCCGCGTGAACAGGAAAAACAATAAAGTAGATTGAGGATATTTTAACACTAAAGTTGACGCGAGCGAAGTCGCAGGCACCAAGTAATATTTTAAATAATTACTGGATTCTCTACTGGATCATTTGTTTAAACTCAGAAATTTACTAGACCTAGTTAACACACCTAAGAGCTTTAGGAAAATATCGTGATAATCATTCCAAGGTAGAGCAAGCCTTTGCTTAGCAGTGGGATAGTAATAAGAAAAAAACTTACCCAATTTTAAGCCCGACGGGCTACGGGCATCATGGCTCTAGGCTCCTGCTAAATAAAAAAAAATAAAAAATTAATAAAACTTATTATACTCTTTTAGAATCCACCATAAAAAAAATAACATACGCTAAAAGACAAAAGTAATAATAAAATTATAATCCGCGATGAATCATCAATCCATAATTTAATTTTTTTTATTTTTCTATATATTTTAATCAATAAAATTAATAATTTTATTATTACTTTTGTATTATGGACCTCCGCTAAGTGACGCCTAATTCTATAAATTATATACTAAAAGAATTACAATTAAACGTAATAAAATAATAAATTCATAATTATAAATGAAAAAAATAATTATTAATAAATTTCAAAAAAAATTGTGAAATATTAAATATTATAAAGAAAAATAAGGAATAGCAAAGAATAATTTTCAAACACTTACATGCCCGCGGCGACCGATGTAATGCGCTGTGCCTTCGAGCGGGGTCCGTTTTATACCGCCGCGGATTCTAAAGGTAGAATCCGAGGATCCGTTTGAGAAATGGCGCAAGTAAGTTTATTTTTAAAACGAAGCTAATTAATAATTTTATGACTTTTAACTTTGAAAGCTTTCCGTGATTTGTTTTTACAAAATACTTTGAAACTTTCGTGGGGTGACAAACGTTGGGCGCAATGTGACTTCCTGATTGCCAAATTCAACTGCGTAAAAGCCTATTTTAATTAGTTAATGATCTGTAACTAGATAAATTAAACGTGTGGTTTTTGGAGGTGGTGGTTTTGATAATATGTATGCCAATAATTTTCTGCTGCTTTATATTTTGCACATGAGACAAATATATTCAATTTAAAATGTAGCTCTGTGGATTTTTAAGTTAAATAATATAGATAGATAAGACTAGGATCTCTACGATTTTGTTAACAAGCTTATACAAATTAACAGCGATTAGCATAGAGCATTGCCATACTATTAATCTGGTTTTTCTTTGTAATATTTTGAGGTTGAAAATTTGATTGCCGTCGTGTCGTTGTATACGAACGGTCAAAACGTGTGTTAGTTTTATAAAAAAAAACTTATGAGCTAGACTAATGACAGTTATTCGTATATGGTGAACAAAAACCTACATATATATTCTTTATATATATTCTAGACTTCCTGGCTTATATGTAAACTCATATCTGAACAGGAAGTACAAACTTCAGTTCATCTCTCCAAAACACCACCTTCAAAAGCGGGTTATTAAAATTTTCATTCTGAAATGTACAGAAGAAATATTCGAATAAGATTTTCGAGTGTTATAATCCACTACATTATTAAAATTAGTAAATGAAAAAAAATAATGTATATAAAACAGCGGCTGTAATTAAGTAAAATTTTTCAAAACCCGGACGGATATTTAATTTTTTATGTATTTAGTACTCCTGATTATAATTAAATAAAAAATTCAGATATCCAACTGGAGTCACGTTGTTAAAAGTAATCTAAAACACGTGGCTTGATACAACCCCTAGAAGGTTGAAAATTTTCTGCGAAATATGTTTCAAAATAAATGAAGGTCGTAAAAAACGTGTTTAAAGAGAGCTTCTTTCGTAAGCAACTCAAAATTGAAACTTTTCGTTATTATTTTGCATCTAATCCAACTACAAGTAACAAGTAGCTTTAGTTTTGTAAACACCCAATATGTGTTTTCCTTTTTCCGAAGGAAAATTATAATTAATTTATAGTATATGTTTGTCTGGTATATAAAATTCGATTGTACCAAATATCAGCGTAAATTTACGGCAGATTAGATTTAAAATCGTAATAAGGGCCTTAAGAAAAATACTTTCATTTGATTAAATTAATTAAAATTATAAAAATGGATTTCGAAAGTTACCCCGTTTTACTTATGTAGTGTGTATTTTGTTTTGCCGGATGTTCGATGCCTATTCAGCGATGTTGCAAGCCTTTGAATAACAAACGTATTAAATTACCGCATTTTAGCTGATTTATATTTTTAAACTACTACATATAATTAAGTCATGATCGACAGGCTGTCAGAGCGCACGCTAATTACTTTAGAGGTATTATAGAATCAAAGAACAGACAGACGAAAAAAATAATAATTAATTTGCTATAATCCGCGATGAAATCGTCGCGATTGTATTTCATCGCGAATTATAGCAAAATAATTTTATTATTATTTTTGTATTATGGGTCTCCGCAAAGTAACGCCTAATTCTATAAATTACCTGGCAGACGCCTAAATGTTTGGGACATTCAATTGATATTTACATTTATCTTCTTCCTATGTCTGTATTATTTTAAATGGAAACCATGAAAGTATAGAATTCTTTACCTCACTAACTAAGGCACAGTGTAACATGGCTTAAGCTTATTTTAATAAACATTTTGGATTATGAATTAGAGAATGGAATTATAAAGCACTTGTACTTAGGTACTGAAATCAAAGACGAAGGAATTATTAAGTACTTTTACTTAAGTCAAGACGAAGTTGCGGTCAGTTTTTAGTATACCATACATTTATAGTAATAATATATTTGGTTATTTTACAATATTTCGTTAATATGGTATAACATTGATATGTGATGTGGATTTTTTTACCTTTACAAACCATTAACGTAGGACTTTATAAGACGCAAAGCTTTATAAGACAAACTTAGAAATGAACATATGATGTAAAAAAATAATTAATTAATATAGGCAGACGAAGTCACGGGTAATAGCTATTATATCTTGCTGCACCCATGGCTCCAGTTGGCTAGAGGGTTTATATTACATTTGATTAGTTTATGCTGAATTTGAAAATATAACTATCATGGGACCGTTGGATGCCGCATCAGCAGTGTCAATTACGAACGTGTGACTTGTTTGTGGTAGAAATAGATGACGCCGCACTCTGTAGGCGTTATTAGGTGCTCATAGAAAACCTTTGTTTTCTTGTTACTAACCAACGTTATATAGCAGCCTGTTACTGTTACTGAAAAGAAGGATTAAGTTTAAATGTGGAATCGCAGATGCAATGGAAATTGGCCGGTAGCATAGCATATAAGAAATTCTTAAAAGATATATCTTACTACGTTTTTTTTTCAAGAGATATCTCTTAGAGCTATCCTCTTTTCTTTTTTGAAATTGGAATCCATACTACATACCAAGTTCAATCTGCAATCTGCACATACATATTAAGTATATGTGTTTCCGAGTTTTGCTCGGATTTTTTTTAGAAGATATAAAAACTATGCAATATGAAGAAAAAGGAAAAAAGGGATGGTCTTTTCTGGGACTTAATATTTGGGACTTTTTATATCCTCCTTTTTCAGTTCCTGAAAACAGGGTCAAAATAACTTTTTTATTTCAATGAGGTTTTTCAATTTCGAAAAAAAATATTCCGTATTCATTAGGATTGTGGTACATGTTGCTTTAAAAAAAATTTCATCTTAAGATCTCAAAATTAGAAACTTTTAAGTTTTAAATTCCTTTATGTTATTTCAGTACAATCATTTTTAATGGCAAATACAGTCACTTGAATAACCTCAAAAATAGTACCTCAAATTAGAATTTTCTTTGATTCCTTGATTTTCAATAATTATTATCATTTAAAGTTTAAAGATACAAACTCATAGGAGAATGGTCGGGACAATACATTATGATATTGAGTTTTTCAATTAAAACTTATGTGTCTAATTAATAATTGCAATTTATCACACGCTTTTCGGTGAAGAAAAACATCGTGAGGAAACCTGCGTATCTCTAAGGAATTCTAGGGATATGTGTAACCTACCAATCCGCATTGGAGCAGCGTGGTAGGTCTTAGCTCCAACAATTCTCTCCAAAAACGGAGAGAGGCCTATGCCTTTACCCACCTACCCACTTTAACTCTTCTAAAAGAAATTTGTGCGATATCCGAAATTATTAACAAAAAGGTGTAACCTTAAAATAACGCGTAACTCTTTTTAATATTCTCAGGATCTAATTGATATAACTTCATATCTAATAGAATATGACTATATACAAATATTGAAAAATTAATGTCTTACAGAACCCTTTACCGCGCAAATAGGATCACACTTAGCTGCTATCTGTACATATGAATACCTGTTGTTATTCGAAACGTTGCCACTACGGCGTTCTCTGAAATATAAACTGTAGAGCCAACACGTGGAATTGGCTAGCTAGCTTCTTTTCGCGACTTTGTCTGCATAGACTTCAGTACAATGAAAAAGCCTATCTCTGCAGGTCCTCAACTACATCAATACAAAAAGTCATAAAAATCTGTCGTTCGATTTATAGAAATAGACCTCTCATAACCTTTGTATCTGTCGTTTGTTATAACCAGAAAAATCAAACAAACACTCCTTTGAAACGGCTTAACCGATTTTTATAAAATTTTATATGCATATTTAGTAGGACTGAGAATCGGCTACTATATATCTATTTTTCATACCCCTTAGTGATAAGGGTTGTCCACCTGTAACATTTTTTTAAATTTTTTGGACATTTTTCATAGTGTTCACTTGAAATAGAGTTGTGATAACCTAGCGGTGAGACCGTGTGTCTGTTTCAAAGGGGGCACAGGTTCAAATCCAGGGCAGGCAACAATGGGTTTTCGGTTTAAACTTGTGTGTAATTGATAATTGCAATTTATCACACGCTTTCGGTGAAGGAAAAACATCGTGAGGAAATCTGCATATCTCTAGAGAATTCTGGAGATATGTGTAATCTGCCAATCCGCACTGGAGCAGCGTGGTAGGTCTTAGCTCCAACCCTTCTCACCAAAAATGATTTGATATCTAAATTACGAAAGGTTTAAAAAAAACGACAGGTTATTTTATATACTTGCATTTATTCGGTACGAGTAGAAGATCTAAAACAAAAAGATCTAAACAAATCGTCGTAGAGCCGCGTAGGGCATTTAGCAGTAACGTGGATTACAATTTAACAATTTTGGTCATAAGAGCGGTTGCACTCAGTCGTTCCATAGTCGCTACATATATGCGTAATATTAAATCTAACCACACTATAAAATCGTTATTTTAAACAGAGAAGCTAATTTATACAATAAAACCATATTCAAAGTGACGCATTCTAAAATTTTATAAAATCGAGCTCATTTGATAATACTTTAAAAAAAACTGATGAAACAGATAAAATATAGTCATATTTTGGAATAGGTCACTCTAAAATTCTTATATAGCTGATACACTTAGTTCTAATGTGTAGAAAATTATCAACAGGGTGATACAGAATTTTGTAATACAATACGAAGGGTGAAATTATAAAATATATCCGTTTCAATATATACTAATAATATTACAAGTATAACGCACATTATACTAGTTGGTGTCTACGTTCAGTCAGTTAGTGTAACCACTAGGTGCGTGAGATATCGATTCCGATATATTGGAATCGGCGTAAACGAATGCATCGATAACATTAAATTGTGAGCTTCAAACAAATGTCGAGTTTAATGCAAAACGTGATATTCCGCTGTGTTAGATTATATCGGGGAAATTTAGTTTTTATACGTCATCAAAGTATAACGCACAGAAAAACTCGTTAATCTCAATAACTACTAAACCGATTTAGGAAAAAATATTTCAGTGTAAGATAGTTAATTTATCGAGGAAGGCTATAGGCTATATAACATCACGCTAAGATGAATAGAAGTGGAGAAGCAATAAGAAAAGGATAAAAACGGCAAAACTTAAAGCTTTCCTTGAGTGCGCTGAGTAAACGGCGATAGTTATTCAAAAATCATGTACTACAAAATTGTTCCCCTCTAAAAGTTCTAAATATGTGCGCAACAGCATATGTCTAGCTGTTAAGGTTAATCCACTTTTTTATGGTTATCAAAAGACTATATTACGGTTCTAATATTTCCACACGGGCGTAGCCGCTGGCGATTGCTAGTCTTATATATAATGTCTAATCCGCTGGAACAATCTCGATGAAATAGGGTACGATGAAGCTTCCATACCGAGCTAACATAAAGAACTTTAAAAAAATCCCGTTTCTCCTCACAATTAGTATTAATCAAATTTGGTGTATCGATGCATTCCTTATTCAACAGCCGGTATATAATATACTTATAAAACTGGCCTCACTGAGTATATGATACGGACGTATAATTTGAAAGAAAGGTTACGCTAAAGTATATTTACAAACATCTTTAGACGATTTACATCTCAGTCCATGAAGCTACATTACTTACCCCGTAAGACTTTACTACGCCAAGGACTCTATAGATCTACTCACAAACTGTTCTATAGGTATTTTCGAGAACTATAAAATGATGGAAAACATGGAATTGTACATTTACACGAAATCAAGTCCTAAATCTGCCAGTTATATGACTGGATCTACAAAAACATTAAAATTGAAGAAATTATATAAAATAAAATTTTATTATCTATTATTAAAAAGTAAACGGTATGTTAGTTTGAAATTCATTACCATAAATGAGTAAAATCTACCTTCCTGCCAGCTATTCTTTGTTCATACCAGTATGCCAATGAAAGTTTGGCACACTGGTATGAACAAAGAAGAAAACCGCGTCACAGTTAATTTAAGCATAATGCATAATGTATTTATATATATTTATTAATATTTAAATCAGTTTATCTTGTATGTATATATATTTTCTGAATCTCGGAAACGCTCCAAAGATTTTCCCGAAATTCAGCAAGTTTTGGGGGAAAAAATCGATCTAGCTAGGTTTTATTTAAAAAAAATCGTTTTATCCTGTTTTTGGGCATTAAAACATACTAAAATTTACATGGAGTATAAAACATTATTTTTGCTGTAAATTGTCAAGTCGGCGTAGCTATTCGGGGATCAGGCGGTCTCGAGAAATGAAAATACCTAGAATAGAGTCCCACCTATCCAATAATTTTTTTTTGAAGTTTCTTTATTTAATTTGTTAAAAATTACCGGTCACCCAGGTGCTTTAATTAATAAGCTATATATTGCAATAAAGATACAGAAACAACTTTATCTTGGTTTTCAATTAAATATACTGATATGGACAAACAGTGCATTTCAGACGTCGAAACAGATGTGAAAATATAGATTTATAATATCAATCATCTAATCATTTATAATTTAAATGATACATACATTTGACGTGCTGAGATAAAATTGCATAAAGAAATTCTAAAATTTAACAATCACGAAGAACACTTTTATTAATTCTAAAAAATTACAAACTTTATATGTAAAAATTATTATCTACTCTGATACTATAAAACAAAGTTTATAAAACTGAAACCAAAATTCTTATGACAAACATTACGTACAGGCCAAAAATTAAAAAGTTTTATTACAATACAGGTCTTGTATGGACACCTGTATCATAATATAACTTTTTATTTATAACGATACACCTATACAACCACCAGCTGGACCGAGGAAGTTGAACCTCTACCTTAAAAAAGGTTTCAATGAACGAATCCATGGCAACGCAACAATGCGCAATCGATGTTTGCGCCTTGGCGCTAACATTTGACATTTCAAAATATTTTCAATATTTAAACAAAGTTTGGTTTTTATTAATATTGATTTATGTATATATAGTATGAGAGTAGATAAAGTAGTGTATGACACTTTACATAACCTTTATTATGTAACAGTATCATAATCTACTATTAACTACAAAGCTAAAAACCGATAAAAAATATTTTATTCATCAATCACTTACAGAATATTCTACTCATTTTAGGGAAGTTCGAATGAATATAAAACATGAATGATATGTGCAATATTTAAAACATCGATTGACATCACAAAGTAACTCTAAACACTGATCAGTCAGGAGCAAAAGTATTGCACTGAAAATGACATGTCCCCTATAAAAAGATGATAATGCGAAACACGATGATAATTTAACACCAATGATAAATTATTTAACTACAATCGCTTTAAATATATATATAAAAATAGCTCTCAATGAATTATTGCCGCGTATTGATATTGACATTGTCGCAAACATGTCATAATTTGTACAAATTTAGAAACATATATTGCATTTTTGAGCGAAAGTGACCTAACCGAATAGTATTATAAAAATAAACTTTTATAAATAAATATATGGGACACCTACACACACAGTCGTCCGTCCCCAAAGTAACTTAATGCTTGTGTTATGGTAGACAGACAACTGTTGAATACGTACTTTTATATTTTTTAAATATATACTTAAATAAAAATATACACACAGACTCGAAGACCAACAAATTAATTTATATAAAATGTTGGCCCTCCGCGGGAATCGAATTCGCGATCCGCGGAGCTGAAGGCAGGGTCACTACCCACTGCGCCAACGGGCCAGTCTTTCTTTAGGACAGACTTTGGACATTCAGTACTGTATAAAAATTTATTTTTTAAAAGTTTATTATGCGAAAAAATCTATCTGGGTTTTTTTAATATATTTTTTTCGGTAGTGAATATTATTTAAAAGTAACCTTGCTCGGAATAGAACTCTGACTAGTGTTCACAATTCGCGATATTCTTGTATAGTATCTTTATTTCATTCCATAGTACTACTATCAACAGAAATATCAATTTTCCTCACTTAGATTTAATATATCACTTACGTCTTACGTTTATGCACTTTTATTTACGTATATGCACTAAGTTACGTTACTTTACTTTATACAAATCGAACTGTAATAATATATACAATAATATATATTGTATACACAAATAGAATCCCTTCTGCAAGTTTAAACTGTTATATAATGTTTCATGTTTAAAATAATTATAATATACATCAATAAACTCAGTAGAATACAATAAATAATGTATAAATTTTATACTCATTAATCAATTACCACATAAAACACTGATAAAAGGAATATACAAAAATCCAGGACTGAGAAATAGCGATATTTATTAGAATAAAAATATATATATCTCATAAAAAGTTAGCTTTTGGGTTAGGTCACTTTAATCCCAACATTATGTTTATATACTACACATACTTATTGCAAACTGCATTCAGCTTATAATTATGAAAAATCGCATGTACACATAAATATTTATAATACACATAGACAAAAAATTCTTAGATAGATAAATTATAATGCACTTAACTCATGGTTAAGTAATAACTTAAGGTTTTTGTAAAACTGTTATATTAAAGCTGCCAGAAAATGAGGCATTTGTTTTGCGAAGTTTGCTTAAGGGTCTCATCAAAATTTACATAAATATACGTTTAAAATTAGACAGAAAAAAACCTTTAGCGAGATATTTAACATACACGCATTTAAATAAATAATATATCTAATAAATAATTGCCATATGAAAAATTTCTTAGTTAGTCCATAGTCAGCAATTTAATGCTAAACATCTGCTAAATATATACAATATATTCTCGACTATCGTACCTTAAAAACATCGTACAACTCTTTTCTTATATTCAAGAGCTTCCACTGAGACCCTGCTTTAATTATGCAATTTTAAAATTTAGTACATTTATATGCCATTATTTGGATACAATGTTTTTTGTAACCCAATCAAACAATTGACCTATAATAAAAATAGAGTCTCATATAACGTGGTTCGATTTTACTTAGAGTTTGTTAATATAACTATATTTCAATAACACATAGGGTTTAAGTTCCGATTTTATTTTAATAAAGATATCAGATGCGCCGAATACTAGTTGTAACAAATTATAAATATTTTTCGGTACAATTATTTCCAGATAGTTTAATTTATAATTTAACTAGTATTTTGAAAATTGGCAAAACATATTGTGAATACTGAACAACGGCTTTTAAGAAATCGACGCACCTTAACACTAAATCGTCATAAATTTTATTTACATCTATATAATCTCTGAAAAGGAATGTTTTAATATTATAAAGCGATCATGTACACCTATATGTTTAATGGGCCGTAGATATTAACAAGGCTCATAATTGACATATAATTATTTACGCTAAAACATCTAAGTCAAATTGTAAATAAATGATTTCGGCTGAGCTCATAATCGAAATTAATTATACATATATACACGTCTATGATACATAGAGAAAATGTAGTGCATGACCAAATCTATTCTAATATATAAAGCTGAAGAGTTTATTTGTTTGATTGTTTAAACGCTCTAATCTCAGGAACTACTGGACCGATTTTAAAAATTCAGTGTAAGATAGTCGAGGAAGATCGAGGAAGGCTAAGGGTATATAACATCACGCTAAGATGAATAGTCTCCTATTCAGAACAGCAATAAGAAATCGTATTTAAACGGCAAAATTTAAAGCTTTCTTTGAGTGCGTTAAGTAAACGGTGATAGTTATTCAAAAATCATGTACTAAAAAAAAATCCTTTCTAAAAATTAGTAAAAAAAATAAATTCTAAAAGTTCGAAATAAAGGTCCGCGACAGCATATGTCTAGCTTTAAAGCAATAAAAAAAAAATATATACCAAAAATTTTAAAGATTAATGATTAAGGCACGATCTACAAGGCGTCGGGGGACGGGCGACATACATACAAATATTTATACACACGTACACTTTTTATTTATACCGAATTGGTTAAGCTGTAATTGCCAATTCAGAATTCGACGCCCGACTTTAGCGTAGTCTAAGTTAATTTTATTGCTTTTGCGGAAAAATTTTAACAGTCCGCTTTTTATATCCGAAAATTCTTAAAACTAAAACAAGGTATTAACCCCGAAACTACGTATAAGAATATAGATATAATATAGACACTTAGATTTGTTTTTATATTATAAAAGACACACTTAAATAATATAGGCACAATAATTTTGACATCTAAAAGTATGTAAGATACAAATTTAATTTCCAAGTTTACTAGGACGCACATTATACAATTAAATGATATAAAATTCATTCTCAAATATAAAGCCTTAACCGAAATCATTTGTTACAATTCAATATAACAATAATACTTATATACCACATACTTGTATATAAATTTTATGATAATTCAATATTCAGAAGCCATTGATCAAAAAACAGTTCTATTTACATTTTTTTTGAGTGAAGTGAGTGTTTAGGATTAAAATGTCTTTTTCTTTAGAAAGAAAACCAGTTAAGAAATGAAATATGTCATTTACGGGGTAGTACCGAAAACATACAGCAATTCTTTTAATTCCAGAAAGGTTTTAATCTGGAATTAAAAATATTGTTGTATGGTCTTACACCTTAGCAGCCTATATACATAATTTCAGTTAATTTAGTGAAGTAATTTAGCCACAGGAATTATTTTACGTTTTGAATAAAAGATGTGTTACAGAAGGGTGAATGACCATACCCTATTCCATTCCATTTCGTATTTAATGCATAATCTTGACCGAGATAACGCCGTGTGGTATTCGGCTGAATAGAATAGTACCACCCTCTTTTCTTACCGAGGTGTCGTAAAAGGCGACTAAGGTAAGTCGACCCGCCGTGTGGTATCCGGCTGAGTAGAATAGACCACCCTCATTTCTTACCGAGGTGTCGTAAAAGGCGACTAAGGTAAGTTGACTCACCGTGTGGTATCCGGTTAAGTAGAATAGACCACCCTCTTTCTTACCGAGGTGTCGTAAAATATGACAGAGATAAGTTGGCGTCAGGCAGGCGGCCGGTCGTAAAAACGCAGCCAAATCATGTGACAGCATGTTTATAATATGTTGTGCCGACCCCACTTAGAGTGGGATAAGGGCAGGAAGATGATGAATCTTGACCGAGATACCAAAGTATGTTACAAGTGCGAATGAGAAAATACTATAATGTTACATGTTTCAAATACAACCAGCAAATAAATGGGTATATAAAAAAAAACATTGTCGCTGTCAATATGTGACAAGATGTTGAAAAAAATAAATTGGTTGAATTATGAGAATATAGCTTCTTATTAAGTGTAATTGTAAAGGGAGAATATCGTTTTTATAAAATATTAAAAATAGCTTACAAGGAGATATTAGATATAAAAGTTAATCAAAATTAAAATTGTTTAGTCTATCATATATCAATCATATATAATAATCTTTAGTAAAATGTTACTCTTAATCAATAATATCTATATGAAATTGCTAAATTTATACATTTAGTATTTCGTTTTGTAAATTTATACATTTATTTGTTTCGAATATTATTATTATTATTATGTGCACTGTATAACTATTAATATGCCTATCCCACAGTTAAAGATTTTATATCTTATGACATAAGGTTTAATAAAAAAAAAAATAGTGTAACAATTTTCAACAACTTATAAATATGGTAGAATCAAGGTTCAACAATACGTTATTGGGATAACCGTTTTTTGATCACTGAAACGATATGCTATTAGTAATAGGCCATCTTGAACGTAAATTTACCAAGACGTTAATTTTAAACTGTATATGAAAACAGTTACATAATAATCTACAAAGAAATATATAGCTATGACCCTTAAACATTTTATTTAAAACAATGTATTTTAAATGAATTATTTCATGTTGTAGGCCTCACGTATATTAAATTTTGCTAAATTGCATTCCTTACCATACCATCATTTTAAAAGATAAAACATTGACTAGCAAATTATTTAAAGGACGTAACTGTTATTGAGGAGTATATAAGTTTACTATTTTAGGTCCGCAAAATTTCAAATTAAATATCTATATTATATAAATCCTTTTAAATATTACACCAATATATGTAAACGTAACACTTGAAAATAGCCTCGAGGTGTTCAAAGAAGCTCTACGATGTTCAGTTTATTTGATTCTTATTTTACAATATAACATCGATTTCCATTCAAGAAAACCTTCACTCGATTAATTCAATATTGCATCCTATAAAGTGGGTTATATAAAATCATCATCAAACACGATTACAAAGTAAAATATTAGTAGTAGAACGACATTATTTATTAAAATCAAGTTACATATAAAAGTAATATATTTACTTCTTAATGGAAAATCGAGCAACAGAATTAGTCTTCTTTGATAGAGTGTGATTAATTAATTAAAATGTGGTCATATCGAACAACTATGTTTCATACAATCATAATAATTAGTATATTTATATCATAATAATAAAATTAAAATATATAATACAAAAATCGGTTATAACCTTATAATAATGAAATACAACTTAATTCATAATGATAATTAATTAATAAATAAATCAATACATTTACAATTGATTGTTTAAAAAAACCTTAAGGCTGTCTCAATAGAAGTGACAAATGGTAAACGAACTTTGTATACAATAAATTGAACTATAGAAAGTCCCTTCAGACACATAATGAAATGTAAACAACAGTGTAAAATTTAACTATAAGTAAATTGCACTATAGATCGTTCCTTCAGACACATAATGAAATGTAAACAACAAAACTAAGTGTAAAATTTAACTAATAACTCCTAATTCAATTACATACATGTATTTTTTATCATTTTGGATAATATATATACAGGGTGGTACCTCAGCGCCCTACATAAACAAAATAGTGAACTATTCTAGCCATAGCAAATATTTTACGTTTTTTAAAAAATAAACACGATTTATAAAGATCAACGACCTTACCCTATTACGACACGAAACGAATAAAAACCTTGAACTAAAAACGGTGCGAGGGAGAGAAAACAACAATGTTATTGTTTTCTCCTGTTCTTTGAACAAACGCGCGCGCCAGATTAGCCATTACTGACAAAGCCAATCTCAATTAAGGTAAGGGCACTAGTAGTTGACCGTTTTGTGTGAAATTTTAAATACTAAGCGATTTGTTTGTTGTAGCTAATAAAAAATATTATATTTATTTTATTCGAAAATATTTTTTTTTCAACGATATGCCAAAGTTATCTATTATATAAAGTTATCTAGTGGATTCATTTAATTTCACATATTCGGTATCACCCTGTATAACTGCAGAATAGAACAAAATTATATTAGTATATGCGACAATTTCAACATAAAGAAAATTAACTTAATCCATTTGCATATATTAATGAATAAAATATTAGTTTATTTACATATATAGAAAATGGCGGCTAGGTGTCTTTAGATACACTTAATAGATGAAAAAAAATATATATAAAATAAAATAAAACAATGTCAAATCAGATAAAACTCGCTCAATTAAATACCCCTATGCTACAGATAAAAAATATTAATTATACATAAATTATTATTTTTCATGTCAAATATAAAATAAATTACAAAACTAACAAACATAAAGTTGGACAGAAATCATGTTGTATCTAACAGACAGATTTACCATTTCATTTCATTACCTTATTAATGGATGGATTGTGTGAAAAATGATATGCATGTTAAAGGAGTGGCACCAGAGTTGACGAATGATACAGGAGAATGGAAGATATATTGTGCCAACCCCACTTAGAGTGGGATAAGGGTAAGAGAATGATGATGATGATGATTTCATTAACTTATTAAAACTTTTTCGTTCATTAATTATATGGGCCGTTTACATTTCGTTAGGTATCCGAACAATGCACGAAAATATTGAAAACGTTAGTTTTAACTTCTTATTTCATTATAAATAATTAGCTGTCACGAATATAAAAATTGTTAAATTCCTATTGACGTATACGAATAAACATTACACCTACATAAATAAAAAGTTTTAGTTCTAAAATAAAATAAAAAAACAGTACAGTGGAAAGGTAATAAATGGCTACACCTTTTTTTTACATTACAAATGAATTTTCAAGTGTGATCTTCAGTAATGAAGAATACATGATCATAAGATTCATTTAGGTTCGATATTACTGAAAAGACTGTGACGCCGTATCCGGCTGAATATAATAGTGCCACCCTCATTTCTTACCGAGGTCTCGTAAAAGGCGACTAAAGTATGTTCACTAACCATGTGGTATCCGGCCGAGTAAAATAGACCACACTCTTTCTTACCAAGATGTAGTAAAGTAGGAAGGTAAGTTGATGTCATTCAGGCGGCCGGTCGTAAAATATGTAGCCAAATCATGTGACAACATGTTTACATGTTGTCCCGACCCTACTTCGAGTGTGATAAAGGGCAGGAAGAAGATTGGAAAGACTGTGATAAGAATAATTTTGAACAATTAAAATAGAGTAATGGAAGGGTCTTGGCCTGAATTATTGTAACGTGGATTATCAGAAGTGGGATCGAAAGAACAGAATCTGCCGAAAAAGAAGTCAGGCTATTGGTAAGTTCTTCAGTCTAGCCATGTTTGTATTTTAAATTCAACCATTCGCAGATTATAACAGCCGAACATCTTTGGCTTGCCGAGGACATTACATGCCTTGATATACCCAGACAGAGTTTTTGTCAAATATAAAATAAATTACAAAACTAAGAAGCAACACAAAACATAAAGTTGGACAGAAATCATGTTCAAATCTAACAGGCAGACAACTTTCATTTCATGGATGGATTGTGTGAAAAATGATATGCATGTTGAAGGAGTGGCACCAGAATTGACGAATGGGAGAAGAGTGTGCCGACCCCACTTAGAGTGGGATAATGGTAACGTGGATTATTAAAAGTGGGATCGAAAAATCAAAATCTGCTAGAAAAGGAGTCAGGCTATTGTTACGTTCTTCAGTTTAGCCATGTTTTTATTTTAAATTCAACCAATCGCAGATAATAACAGGCGAATATCTTTGGCTTGGAGAGGACGTTAAATGCCTCGATAAAATCAGACAGAGTTTTTGTCTTCTAGAAGGAGATTGGTTGGTTAAAGCTACTGGCCCTTCGGCAAACAATGTCCAGACTTCCTAAATACGTAAACAAAACTTGGAAGAATTATACAGATATATACACACAAACTTATGCCTAAAAACATATCCTTACACATATCACACTAAACCAAATTATACTATAGCCTATTTACCTTTCCACAATACATATACAATAACGTAGTGTATTAATACTATAACAAAAAGATCATATTGATTTATCACCTCCTTAGTTGAATAATACGGAGTTAGGGTCTTCATTGTCCATTTGTTTTACATGTCTGAGGACATCCTTTTTGGTAATGACACCGAGCAAACGTCTGGAATGTACACAAGTATAGGTGAACAAATGTTTTGAATAATAATTAACTTGTTATCATAATATGATGATAAGCTGTGGTAGCCCAGCGGTAACACCGTGAGGTCATGAATCCAAACCCGGGCAGACACAAATGAGTTTTTCTGTTAAAACTTATGTGTCTAATTGTTAATTACTATTTATCACACGCTTTTCGGTGAAGGAAAACATCGTGAGGAAACCTGCATATCTCTAGAGAATTCTGGAGATATGTGTAACCTACCAATCCGCATTGGAGCAGCGTGGTAGGTCTTAGCTCCAATCCTTCTCTCTAAAAATGAAAAGAGGAGAAGTATTCCCAGCAGTGGGAGAGTAACAGGCGGCTACTTATTGTATTTCATCCTCTGCATAATGCTCGATGTTGTTATAATATGACTAGCACTCGCCAGCGGCTTCGTCCGCGTGGAGAGATTAAAACCGTAATATAGTCTTTTGATAACCATAAAAATGATTAAAGTGGGTAAAACCTTAAAAGCTAGACATATCCTGTCGCGGAATTTTATTTAGAATCTTTAGAGAGGAACAATCTTGTAATACATGATTTTTGAATAAGTATCGTTTACTCAGCGCACGCTAGAAATCTTTAAATTTTGCCGTTTTCGTACTATTATTTATTGCTGCTCCTCTCCTATTGATCTTAGCGTGATGATATATACTCTATAGCCTTCCTCGAGAAGCTATCTTACACTGAAATAATTTTTCAAATTGGTTCAGTAGTTCCTGAGATTACCGCGTTCATACAATCAAATTAACGAACTCTCCAGCGCTAGCGTGGAATTAAAATCGTAATATAGTCTTTTGGATTGGATTAAAATCGTAATATAGTCTTTTGGATTGGATTAAAATCGTAATATAGTCTTTTGATATGAACAATTTTATAATAAATGATTTTTTAATAACTATTAGCTTAGCTTTAAATTTTGCCGCTTTCGTACTATTTTTAATTGCAGCTCCTCTTTTATTGATCTTAGCGTGAATAGCCTTCCTCGAGAAATAGACTATCTTACCCTCAAATAATTTTTCAAATTGGTTCAGTAGTTTCTGAGATTACCGCATTCAAACAATCAAACTAACAAACTCTTCAGCTTTATATATTAGTATGTTCTGTGTGACGAAAAGGTTTAAGGAATTGAGACGTATTCTTATTGGCCGCTACTTAACTTTTAATTTACTCGCGGTACGTACCCGTTGTGCGTGACGAGAGTCTGCCGCAGACCCAGCTTGCGGAACATGTCGACGACGGTCTCCATGGGGGTCTGGTCGGTGACCGTGATGGGCGCCATGTCCAGGATGCGGTGCAGCGCCACGTACGGTGGGACCGGCGCCCCGGGACCGCCCTGTGTCGCCACGAACACCACGACCGACTGACCCGTGATGCCGTCCATGGTGCGTCTGGCGTTGGCTGGGGAACATTCAGCGTTTTATATTTTTGGCAATTGCTACGTGTTCGGGCAATATTTTCCACCGAGGGTAATCGGGGCTTGCTGCACCTGAGGTGTAGGTAGGTGGCAAATTAATGTCACACACAAAGAGAAGATCGGTCGGCCGCGCAACTCGGTGCACGGGCCTCTCAAGTGAATAACAATAAATATCGGTGTTCGGTGGATTAATATATACAAAATAAAAAGGATAATTTGGTGCTTGTGTGTTTAAACTGTATTACGGAACAATTTACTTGGTGATTCCACGAATATAGCTGGATTCAGTTTTTTTGTGGTTATACTCCGGCCGGAGCGGCGTGGACGCCATAAATTAAGAAGAAACCTCTAAGTCAAAGGTCAGTACTCCTTGATTATTCGGGGTGGAGAAATTGCCGGTTGTCTGCCTATCCTACCTATGCTCACCAACTGCAGCTATCGAAGGCACGCAGTAAGCGCGAACACTACGATACGTTGATATGTCACGTTTAACGAGGATGTTAAGAAATTAAATATAAAAATATTATGCGGTATCGCCCGCGTGGAAATCGGTTTATTTAAGTAACGGCCTGTTACTATCCCACTGCTGGGCATAGGCCCCTTCTCTCCGTGTTTTTTTTTTTGAAGAGAAGGATTGGAGCTAAGACCTACCACGCTGCTCCAATGCGAATTGGTAAGTTACACATATCCCCAGAATTGTCTAGAGATATGCAGGTTTCCTCACGATGTTTTCCTTCACCGAAAAGCGTGTGATAAATTGCAATTATCAATTAGACACATAAGTTTTACTAGAAAACTCATTGGTGTCTGCCCGGGGTTTGAACCCTAGACCTCCTCGAAAGAGGCGCACGGTGTTACCACTGGGCTACCACAGCTGTCGGTGTATTTAATTTAATTTTAATCTACAATTCTCAAAGTACATCGTTGCCGTGTGGTATCCGGCTGAGTAGAATAGACCACCCTCTTTCTTATCGAGGTGTCCTAAGAAGAAAATGGCTCAGCTCAGTATAAATTTAAAAACATTATTTACTACATGCTTGCGGCTTCGCCCACTTGGAAATCAGTGTATTTAATTTTTTTTAATATACTTTTCTCTAGTACATCACTGCCGTGTGGTATGCGGCTGAGTAGAATAGACCACCCTCATATCTTACAGAGGTGTCGTAAAAAAAGTAAGGTGCCGGTTAAGTAAAATAGCATATTAATATTTTTAAATATTTTTTTGGTTTGTTTGGTTTTGTATTGCAATAGAGGAATATATAGTGATAAAACCGACCAAAAACTTAAATATATCTCATGTTTGTAAATTCTGATTGTTGCAGCATCGGTCTAAGTTTCCATTTTTCTATCCAAAAAGGGGAAAGAACATTTCTCAGCAGTGATATATAGGTAGTTACAGGTAGCTTAATCACTAAACCATAACAAACAAATTACCGATAGCCAGATTGAGGTCCCGGCGAAGAACGAACCCGACGAGATACTGCGACTCCTTAGACACCACGACCGGATATCCGTTATGCTCGGTCTCCTTGAGCAGAGTCTCCACGTCATCCACGGTCATCGAGTCCTGAGTGATGACCGCCAGCGTCTCGTTACGTCTGAAATTATCATCGCATCAATGTAAAATAAGCTTTATTGCACTCCATCAGAACATGTATATCTATTTAAGTTTCTCTCACTAGAATAGCATAGAAATAGAAATATACTTTATTGTACACCATAATCCTAATATACAAAAGAAAAATAGTTTTAACATAAAACATTTTTATATACCTGATTAAGACATACAAATTCCTTGCGAGAGAAGTTTAAGGAAACAGGTATTCTTACATTTGCTTCACAGTATATTTTAAGCAATTTAATTTATGTACATAAATATATAAGGAATAATAAAATGATAGGTGATGTATACAATAGACAAAGCAGGAACCGACATAAGCTTGCGGCTCCTGCTTTGGGCCTTGCAAAAGTACGTAAGTCGTTTGTGGGTATTGTATAAGATTCTATAATAAAATTCCGCTTTGCCATTACAGCAGTTTAAAAACATTGTTAAAAAGAGGCTGACACAGAAAGCCTACTATACTCTTGAAGATTACTTAGAAGATAAGAATATGTGGATATAGGTCTCTTAGAACCTGTACAAGACAGTAACGACTTAATGTAAATAGTATTAAAAATTATATTTCTAAAAGAGCAACCGCCGAGTTTCTTGCTGGCTCTTCTCGGTAGGAACTATATTGTTAATTTTAATATAACTTTTGTGTGTACATATATTGAAAGATAGCATAATTACTTCTTTACAGATTTTATACGGCTATATATTTATATGTGTATCTTTATTATTCAAATGAGTTAACCTTGTATTTTAATATATTTTCTGTATCTCGGAAACAGCTCCAACGTAACTTCCCAAATTAATTCGCTAGGACTTTTATTTTAAATTCTAAGTTATCAAAAAAAAAAAACAAACCAAAAAAACATATATACCTATTTAAATTTTGTCGCTTTGCAGATTCTTGGCACATTATACAATATCACATATGACATTAAAAATAATTCGCAGCAAATTGATAGCTTGCAAGTAAATGTAGTAATACAATTCTTTCTTAACATAAGTCTTACACATAGTCAAGTTATATGAGTCGCAATGGCGTGGTGGTCACATAGTATAACTAAACAATGAGACAATGTGACTCTTTTGAGGGGTCTGGGGTTCGAATCCGGGCAGCCAGCCATGAGTTTTGTTATTAAATTTGATAATCGCAATTTATCACACGCTTTTCAGTCAAAGAAAACATCAGGAGGAAAACATCATTATGGAATATCTCTAGAGATATCCGGACATATGTGTAATCTACCAATTCGCATTGGAGCAGCATTATGGGTTTAATCTCCAAAACCCATTCCTCAAAAAAAGAGAGGCCAATGCCCAGCAAGGTAATAGAAGCAGGCTGTTACTTTAAACATAGCAACTCTCATGTAGAAAACTAATAAAATGATATTGCTATAATCCGCTATAAAGTATATTTTACTTCATAGCGGAGAAAATATATATATAATGCTAAATTTAGAGTGGACAATCCGTTTTCGTACCTGATACATGCAGGATTCGTAGAAACAAATGCACAAACCTCCCCCACCGCCACCACAATACACAAGCACTACACACGTTCCACTATCACAAACTCAACAAGCGGAATAGAAAATATATGTAATGCTAAATGTAGAGTGGACGATCCGTTTTCGTACCTGATACATGGAGGATTCGTAAAAACACATGCATAAGCCTCCACCACCGCCACCACAATACACAGGCACTACACACGTCCACTATCACAAACTCAACAAGCGAAATAGAAAATATATGTAATGCTAAATGTAGAGTGGACAATCCGTTTTCGTACCTGATACATGGAGGATTCGTAAAAACACATGCACAAGCCTCCACCACCGCCACCACGATACACAAGCACTACACACGTTCACTATCACAAACTCAATAATCGTTTCGCCCCGCAATCGAAGCATCATCAAGAGATAGACTCCACGACAAAATTGTAATCTCATGTAGAACACTCATGGGAATAGATTAATAGTTGTAGCAATAGAGAAAAACTATGGCATCACATCATAGCAATAGTTTAATTCAAATAATTGACTGTCAGTCATTATACTTGTTTTGACTGGCCCGTTGGAGCAGTGGGTAGTAACCCTGACTTCTGCTCCGCGGGTCGCGGGTTCGATTCCCGCCGAGGGCCAACATTTTCTATAAATGAATTTGTTGGTCTTCGAGCCTGGGTGTATATTTGTATTTAAGTATGTATTTAAAAAATATATAAGTATATAATATATATTCACCATTTCTCTGTCCACCATAACATAGGCTATATTACATTTAAAAAATTAGGGATCTGTAATAAAATGTAATAAGGTGTTAAAAAATTAGTCATAAAAATCTGTCATCGCATGCGCTGCGGAAACTATTGATGATATGTTTAACAAAAATAAATCTATAGTCCGACTTAGTGCCATGAGACCGGTAAGTACACAGGTGAAACCGCGGGATATTACTAGTTTTTATATTAAAAAAAAACAATGATTTATACATTCGCACATAGCGTAAGCTTAGGTACAGTTGTTATTCGCAATAAAATAAAAATCACTGACATAGCACAGGTTCAGTATATTCGTATAGCAACATTGACATACCGATTGAATATCCATTTTTTTAAATCTTTAATATTTAAATAAGTTAATTTTGTATATATATTGAATCTGAACTTCGGAAACGGCGCCAAAGATTTTAATGAAACTTATTATTAAATTAACAATGCCGCGCTTCGCCCTATAGTACTTCGAATTTAGCAGCGATCGGACGCGTTTGTTTTACACATGGCCAACTATATGTCGCTCTTTCAAGAGTTACCTCTAAAGAAAACATGTTTGTATTGACTAATAACAAGAACGCTGTGAATGTTGTATTCAAATTCAAATTCAAATTCAAAATATTCATATAAAGACATTCTGTAATTAATTGAAAAATAAAATACATAGGAAAAAATGTAAAAAGTAAATAAGTAAAAATGTAGTATATGAATTTAGATATCCCAAAGATAGCAGGAAATCTTCTTGGTATAGGGAAAGGGGAATTGTTTTACTCCAAATTTATCGCGTGCCACGGGCAGTAATGAATGAATCAAAACTACTGGATCGATTTTAATATTTTTTTTCACTGAGTGACATGGGCTATATATGGGGGGGAGGGGGTAATGGGGAAAACAGCAATAACATCTAGCTGGCCCTAACTGTCAACCTCATCTGCACGTGGTGCTCCTTGCTAGACAACGGACGAGGCTCTGGCGACCGATCTATAGCGGTATAACCATTTATGTTCTACTGAAGCTCAGGTTGAAGTGGAAGAAGCAAGCAGCGGTCTTGAGGCATAAGTAACCTCTAAAATGGGCAGAAGGCAACGGGAGACCACTGCACCTATATATTCCCTAGTCGTCGGCTAAGTAAAATTATGGAAAGTCACAAAAAATGAAGGCCCCGAGTTCCTGGCGTCCCTTAGATGGGACAGGGGTGCTAAGAATCCCCAGGCGGAAAATGGACGGGGATCGCGAGCGCCGTTGAACTGTTCCGGCTAGCGAGGGATAGGGACGAATTCATGAAGCTGACTGCCAACCTTCGCTAGTCGGAGAGGCAGTCGAAGAAGAAGAAGAAGGCATGGGCTATATCATTTATACCCGTGCGAAGCCAGAGCGGGCCACTAGTTAAATATAAAATAAATCTTACTTGGGCTGCATGACGTCGGCCGCGAGCGACGTGTGTTGGAACTCGTCCTTGCTGTCCAGAAAGGGGTACCCGTTGAGCGCGATGTGCGCGTCGTATATCCCCTGTCTGCCGAGCGCGTCGCCCACCCACTTGGAGGCCATCGCGGCCGCCATCAGCGGCACGATGTACCGCACGCCGCCGGTCAGCTCGAACATTATCACCACCAGGGACACTGGAAACAGGGAAAAAATAATAAATAAATTGCCGCAATCCTTAAAAGATATGCCTTTGACTCAATTTAAAAAACAAACAGGGTAAAGTGCACAATTATTGACACTTTTAGAACGAGCGTATAAAAAGAAATAAATATAAGCGTTCCACAGTGTTTCCAAATAACGATAAATTTTGGTAAATATAGACAACTATTTTAAGATGTTGCCAGTAATATCAAATTCTAACTAGGATATTATTTGTTATTGAAATTATGATATTTATCAAATTGGTTTTGGCAATGGCAATGGTTTACCCAAATATTGACACCCCAATTCCCTATTATTGATAATTCAAATTCCAGTTTATTGACAACCTTCAGTTTTCATCAGTATTCAAAAATACTGATGAAAACTATGTAATGCACGCAGATGGGTACCTTATTTATGTATTAAAAGAAACGATAACATACCTAAAACAATTGAATTTTTAAGAAAACGATAAATTATTACTTAATTAATCATGTGCACTTTTTCATTCAGCTGTTTAGTCGCCATATTATTTTCATTGCTACTTAATGATGCCAAAGCAAGAAATTATGATATTATCTAATAAAATTGGTACAAATGGAACTATTTAGTGTTGTTATTTTCTTATTTTTGGAAGAAAATTGCTAGGGTGTCAATTAATAGGATAGGTGTCAAGAATAGGTTAGCTTATTACTAGTTAATAGATAAATGTTTTATTTCCCTATGGAAGATTTTTTTATTAGCTAATAAAAAATAAATTTGTAATACCCTGTTGCCATCTATTAACAACTGCCCAAAACCTCAGAACTATAGCCCATTGTTTAATATTTAAAATTTAATATTATTTACTAGCTACAACAATTAAACCGCTACTTAAAATTTCATACAAAACGGTCAACTACTAGTACATGGTCAATTACTAGTGCGTTTACCTTAATCTGCGATAAAATTAAATTAAATTTGAGCAGGGTTTATGATGAAAGGGAGTAGTATAAAAGTGAGATAAATAAATGTTAAAGATACATAAAAATGTTTATAACGAATTACTACAATATTGGCAACACTGAATAAATACGCGCTTTTACGCCATTTCTTTTTTCTACACCACGAACCGAGCAACAAAAAAAAAACGTTTTTTTTCTGTAGTCCAGTAATCTTCTTAAATTTTCTCTTTTGTATCTGTTTTCTTTAAGAAGAATAAGATATTTTTAAACTTACCCGTCATCCTGGTCACTCCGCCCAACACAGCGGCAGCCCCTACCATGGCGTATAGACCCGGCGTGATACAGTCGTCACCCGTCGAACATTCACCCGAAAATATCCAGATGTTTTGATAATTGTACGCTAGCTGTTCCATACCTGATGACAGAGAGGTGAAGTGTCATAAACTACATTAAGGAAAACCTCTTGACATCTCATATGCAAGTACGAAACCTACCAATTTCATTGGAGCAGGGAGATAGGTCTAAGCTTTAACACATCCCTTCAAACATTGGAGGCTTATGCCCAACAGTGAGATCTTAAAAGGCTGTTACTTTAGTCTATTTACAATATAAATGCTGTCACGTAGAAGTCGAATGGTCTCTGGCCGTCCTCATTGTTCCTCAATAACCCTAATTATCTTCTTAAACACACTCAATTTAAATTCAGTTTCAAAATTAATTAAATACTATATCGATTATATTAATATATCGACCATAGATTATAGATGGTCAGAGTCTTTGATTTGTTTTGGCATTCGTGGATATAAATCTATAGTAGATTGACGAGTGTCTAAGGAAAAAATAATATTTCGTTCGTTCGATAATATAATACGAATTAACGAGTACTCCTCCTCCTCGCGTCGCATTCCTCATTACTGAGGGTCGTGATCCCTACGATTAGGAAGCAGACTTTCTCGAAGGACTTCCTTTCATCTGCTTCTGTCCTTGGCCATGTGGAATGCATCATGCAGTTTGGAGTCCAGTGTAGCACGGATCTGGTCTGACCATTTAATCGGGCTGCGGCCTCTTGGCCGTTTCCCGTCCATTTTTCCAAGGACCAAGAGCTGCTGGCCGTCTTTCCAGACGATGTGACCAAAGAACTCCATAACCCTTCGTAGGCAAATAGTGGAAAGCCTATCCTTGATTTTAATTCACGAAGGATAGACTGGTTTGTTTGGAATGCTGACCGACCACGGAATCTGAAGCATCTTGTGCCAACACCACATCTCGAAAGAGTCAATGCGATCACGGTCGGCTTTTCTGAGCGTCCATATCTCCGAGCCGTAACTGAAAATGGAGAAAACCAGCGAGTTGACCAGTCTTATCTTCGTCTTGCTCAATATGTTGCGATCTCTCCAAATTATACTTAGCTGGGACATGACATTTTTGGCCATACCGATTCGCCTTCTGATCTCCTTTTCGCAAGAACCTTTGTTGTTGATATTCGCTCCCAAGTTAACGAGTACTAATTAATTGTACTTTATTAAAAACGATATAGCTTCAATGGAAAATAATTTGGCATAACAGTCCAGAAACTACTATCAAAATTCTTTACCTAAATTTTGCCAAGTGTAGTTCGTGTCTCTGATGTGTTTTTTTCAACCTATAAATGCTTCTTTTTCAGTCATCGAGTCAGCTAAATACAGATGTAAATAAAGCAAATGCCCCCTTAAAGATATTCAACAGTGGAATTTGAGGAACCCAAAATTTCCTGTAAGTAATAGAAAATATTAAAACAAAAAATAGTAACAATACTTACCGATGCCCACGATCCGGCCCGCGATGGCACCCAAGGCGAGGCTGGGAATAAACAGTCCGCAAGGCACTTTTATGCCAAAAGTGAACACGGTCATCACCAATTTGAGCACCAGAGCCAGGAATAGAAGACCCATGGCGTGGTACACTTCGTCTGTGGCCGCGGCTCTTTCTATAGCAGAGTTCACGCCCGTGAAGTTACGGTTGTAACGACTGTGGAGTAACATACGCCGTTACGGTTTGGCAGATATGAACCATCGAAATTAATTTGTAGATGAATTATATTATAACTAGTTTTTAACCGCGTGATTCTTTGGGGCGTGATAGGTTGATAATAGATGGCGCTTTTTAGTGGCATCCTATTCTTGTAGAATTAAGGATTTCTATAGCCTATATGTTTTTTCGGTGTATAAGGAATAATTGTCCCAAATTTCATCGATATTGCTTCAGCAGACTCGCCTTAAAAGAGTAACATACATACATCCATACTCACAACTTTGACATTTATAATATTTGTAGGATTATTTATTTCAATTTAATATTTAAAAATTAAGATTGTAAGTTAGCATAACTCTCCATAGTTAGCGGTATATCTTTAATATTTAAATGAGTTAATCTTGTATGTATATATATATTTTCTGAGTCTCGAAAACGGCTCCAACGATTTTCCTGACATTCAGCATATATGGAATTTTGTGGGAGAAAAATCGATCTAGCTAGCTTTTATTTAAAAAAAACGTTTTATCAGGCATAAAACGTTTTTTGGGCATAAAAAATTATTATCATTTAAAATTAATATATATCATTATTTTTTCCGTAAATTGACAAGTCGGCGTAGCTTATTAGGGGAACGGGCGGTCTCGAGAAATGAAAATACCTAGGATCGAGTCCCACCTACCGAATTTTTTTTTAACCTTCTTTTTTTATTTTGTAAAAAAATTACCGATCAAGGCTCGGTCAACCAGAAACTAAATAGTTAATATAAACTCACCATAGCGGGTCTAAATTCGATATCCCGCACTGGTTGAACAGTAAATATATGAGTTGGCTGGTGTTCATCCGCGTATACGGATTGGGATAGGCGATGATAGCAGTCGCCAGGGTCACCACAAGTACCTCAGTCACAGGGTACTGTCCCAGTTTGGAGTACTTTCTGTACCGGCACCAGTATATGTTGGCCTTGATGAATATCGTCGCTATGACACCCTGATAAAAAATAATTGATATTGAAATACTATTAGCTGAATACTGATAACTGAAACTTGAGGGTAACTAATAATCTATACTAATGTATAAAGCTGCTTAAGAGTTTGTCTGACCGATTCGAAAAATTCTTTGAGTGTAAGATAGTCCATTTATCGAGGAAAGCTATATAACATAACGCTAAGATGAATAGGAGAGAGAGCTTTCCTTGCGTGCGCTAATTAAACGGTGAAAGGTATTAAAAAAGTTATGTATCACAAAATTGTTCCCCTCTAAAAGTTCTAAATAAAAGTCCGCGACAGCATATGTCTAGCTTCTGAGTTTAACGCAGTTTAACCATTTTTCTGGTTATCATAAGATGTACTATATTACGGTTTTAATCTTTCCATGCGGGCGGAGCAGCTGGCGATTGCTAGTCTCAACAATCGTAAATGGAAATTAATTTTGAACATGACATAATTATTTTCCTAGAGGTTTGATAGAAATACTACCTAAATTAAAATTTTATTGCATCTTTAAAAAAGTAAATAAGATACTCTTTTGACATAATTATTTAGGCGCCAGCGATTGTGGTACCATCTTAAAGTTGTTAGATATGGAAATAATCAAATGTCATCTATTTAGTTATTTAATATCAAAAACGCGGTAATCACTTTACCAAGCAAGAGAGGGCTTGAGAATTGTCTATAAAATAGCTGAGCTTGCCATAGCGAAAGAGTATTGCTGTAAAATTTAACTAGAACGGTTATTATACTGTTACGCTGCTGGATCGTGTCATCATTGTACGATTACTGATTGTTCCTGAGGTTAAACCGAGCTAGTGTTTAATATTGGACTTCGCGGTTTTTTCTCCTTCTACATTCTATACTAATACTCACACCAATGATGCCCAGCCCCACGAATGGTATCAGCTCGAAGAATATCCAAGGCTTGTTGTACTCCACGAAGAACAGCACCGAATGCTCGTTGCCGAACGGGTTAATGGAGCGCAATATGAACGCCGCGATCAATGCGCAGAAGAAAGAACGCCATAAAGTTTTCAAGGGGAAGTAATAGGACACCTGAAAGAAAAAAAAAATATTATACTTTGTGCTTAACGCCCGGTTCACATTATTCCAGTCCAATAATCCAGCGAGTCAATCCAGTCCAGTGCCGGAATGGATTATATCGTTTACATTACTCCAGTCATGAAAATCTGTCGCAACGGTTAACATATACTATACAATAACATAACTATAGTGACAATGCCAGCAAGAAAGAAGTTTAGAAATTTCAGTTCACTTCATTGTTAAGAACTAGGTACCAATAGAATTCCACAAATAAAACAATACGTGTTCACTGTTTAGCGTGATAGTCAAGCACTGGATTCAAATGGATTGGCACTGGAATGGGCGAGCTGGAATGAAAAATAGAACGCCAATCCAGTCGACTGGGCTGGATTGATCACTGGATTGGTACATTCCAGTGCAGGTTCACATTATTCCAGTAGCATTCGAGCGCTGGACTGGAATGGTCGACTGGAATAATGTGAACCGGGCATTAATCAACTTTATACATATACTAGATTTGCTTGCGACCGCGTGGAATGCACTAGTAATTGACCATGCACTATTAGTTGACCGTTTTGTATGAAATTCTAAATAATAAGAGTTTTGTTTGTTGTAGCTTATAAAAAATGTTAATTAATATTATTAAATATTAAACTATAGACTACAGTTCGGCGAAAACGCTATGTGTGTGTATTACGTGTTTCTGTGTTTGCGATCGTTATTTGATAGTCATGGTCATATAGGGCACTTTTTGGACGAAACGCAGACTCAAGCCGTACATAAGGTATAATTAGGACGTTCAGCAACGCTAGAAGAGCTACTCTTCTAGCCTGTTTTGCCCAGAAACGTAAAAGAAACAAAAAAGGTACCAAATGTAACGTACCTCTTCAAGACTGAAAAGCACGCCACCAATGGGCGCTCCGAACGCCACGGACACTCCTGCTGCAGCCGCTGCCGAAAGTATCTCTCTCTTCTTAGCCTCATTTCGTCCATACTTCGGGAATAGGTACGATAGAATATTACCTGACAAACAAAACTGTGGTAAGGTAGCGGCCTGTTACTATCCCACAGCTGGGCATAAACCTCCTCTCTCCGTCACTGGACAGAAGGGTTGGAGCTAAGACCTACCACGCCCCAATGCGGATTGGTAGGTTAAACATATCTCAAGAATTTTCTAGAGATATGCAGGTTTACTTACGATGTTTTCCTTCACCGAAAAGCGTGTGATAAATTGCCAGTATGAATTAAACACATAAGTTTTAATAGAAAAACTCATTGATGCCTGCCGGGGTTTGAACTCGTGACCCTCTCGAAAGAGTCGGTCACACCGCTGGACTATCACACAGAATAAAGCTGTAATAGTAGTAAATTCAATACTACCTAGACAACTAGCGATATGGACCATAGGGCCTTCCTTTCCCAGCGACAATCCCGATGACACGGACAGTATCAGCCCAACAACTTTGATGATGAGCGTCCATTTGCCAAGATAGCCTCTGATAATGAAACCGCTCAAAATAGTCTTGATTTCTGGTATACCTGAAAATTTTATGATTTATACAGTTGTGACCTTATAGCAAAATATTTATCAAATCAAATTAAAATAAGCTTTTTCAAGCACTTTTGGATCGTGAAGGATCAATATTATTATGAAGCTACCACTGGTATGGAATATTGGTCTTTCCGAAAGAATATTTAAGACAAAAGAATCCCGTGCTTAGTTTTTAAAACTCAGAACATAAAATAAGGTATTTTATCATTTAAGTAGACGCTCAAAGCATAGCTTGCACGTACTAAAGTTGTTAAATCGTTATTTCAATATTGGGACGTTCATTTTGAGTCATTGCCCATTTACCTTTGTAAATGCTTCAAATGTTAAATCATTGTTCCCGGATTCCATTACTAAAGGCACTGCTGTTAGTTATTGTAACACACACAAAAATATAAAATAAATAACGTATTGTTTATACACTTCCAGGGCCATATCAGACATTATCTTTGTGTTACTTGTAAATACTATATAAATTACTAATTAAATTCTTAAATTCTGAGAGATGTGGTCTCTGAAATTGCCAAAAACAGGTAGAGATGGGCAGGACATGTGGCATGCATGGACTATACTAGATAGACCAAACGTCTTCTGGAATGGAGACCATGTCACGTCGCCATCCTCCCAAGAGAAGGGAAGACGACATCAAACGATATGCAGCTCGAGACTAATAAGATAAGAGGATGATAAAGGCACAAGATCGCTTGGCGTGGAGGGACAAAGAGGATGCCTACGTCCGGGACTGGACACAAAATGGTTAAAAATGATGATAATATAAATTACAAGAAAGTCTTTAAGGCCAATAGAAATAACCCAAAGATGTAGAAATATTAAGAGAAACGCTTACCCGATCCACAAGCGTAGGGCGCAAACATCCTAACCAATGAAGCAGAAAGCGCTGCAAATAACAGGGCCCACACTATATAGAATAGGTAGCTGATGATGTAAGCGCCGGCACCCTCACGAGACTCGCCGAACAGTTGCGGCCAAGTCATCCACTGGCGAAAAAAAATTAACAATAACAAAAAAAAATTGAAAAGGTAATAATAAAATTAATTTTGCTTTAATCCGCGATGAAGTAAAATAGAAAATATACAATCCTAAATGTAGAGTGGACAATCCGTTTTCTTACCTATTTTATATACATAGAATTAGTAAAAACAAAATCGCAAAGATTTCGTGGAATGTATCTACTGATGAGGCTTCGCTTGCGGGGCAAAACGATTGAGTTTGTGATAGTGAACATATCTAGTGCTTGTGTATTGTGCTGGCGGTGGTGGAGGTTTGTGCATGTGTTTTTACGAATCCTGCATGTATCAGGTATGATAACCGATTGTCCACTCTACATTTAGCATTATATATATTTTCTATTTTACTTCTTAGCGGATTATAGCAAAATAATTTTATTATTACTTTTGTATTATGGATCTCCGCAAAGTAACGCCTAATTCTATAAATTATACAAATTTATTTTTTATTAGCTACAACAAACAAAACGAATATTATTTAAAATTTCATACAAAACGGTCAAAACTACTAGTACATGGTCAATTACTAGTGCGTTTACTTTAATTATTTATGTTTTAATATGTGACTTACCTGTGAACAGTTGCTGTGGTCAAATGTTACTTCATCGTTGGACCAGCAACACTGCTCCCGGTTGAGCCAAAATGCCTGAGGGCAAATCCCGAACTTGAGGTCCGTCATCCAGGAGGCGCCGATGTCTATCACACCAGCCACCACTCCTGTGCAAACGCCCACAAGTAACACGCAAACCCATCCTGACCATGCGTCGTGGGCACCCTGAAAAATTAGAATAATTAATTCAAATCTATCTAGTTGTTTTCCTTGATGCGCGTACAAAGTCATTACTCTATCATTTTATTGATTGACGACATTGGTTCATCATCATCTTCCTGCCCTTATCCCACTCTAAGTGGGGTCGGCACAACATGTTATAAACATGCTGTCACATGATTTGGCTGCGTTTCACGACTGGCCGCCTGCCTGACGTCAACTTACCTCTGTCGTATTTTACACCTTGGTAAGAAATGAGGTTGTCTATTCTACTCAGCCGGATACCACACGGCGGGTCGACTTACCTTAGTCGCCTTTTCCGACATCTCGGTAAGAAAGAGGGTGGTCTATTCTACTAAACCGGATACCACACGGTGAGTCAACTTACCTTAGTCGCCTTTTACGACACCTCGGTAAGAAAGAGGGTGGTCTATTCTACTAAACCGGACACCACACGGTGGGTCAACTTACCTGAGTCGCCTTTTACGACACTTCGGTAAGAAAGAGGGTGGTCTATTCTACTAAACCGGATACCACACGGTGGGTCAACTTACCTTAGTCGCCTTTTACGACACCTCGATTAGAAATGAAGGTGGTACTATTCTATTCAGCCGGATACCACACGGCGTGATTAACGACGTTGGTTATTATAAATAATTATGTGCACGTAGATTATACTGGTGACGTCACACATGTTCAATAATGGTAAAACATACATTGGAGTAAAATACACACGAATATAAACACAAATATAAATTTGAGCTGTATCTGGGCTGATCTAAATGGATTGTTATATAAACAAATTCAAATTCAATCGCGCTAAAAGTGAATTACTTCTATATATGGTTCGACGTTTTGGCATAGTTGCATGCGCCATGATCACGCACTGACTGGCTACGGTACCTTATATGACGCTAACTGGATTTCATCGTGATGTTTATATAATAATAAGTATGAATTGCTAAAGTTGAGCACTTCATACTTATTATTATATAAACATCACGATGGCACCAATGAGTTTCTATTGAAACTTATGTGTCTAATTGGTAATTACAATTTATCACACGCTTTTCGGTGAAGGAAAACATCGTGAGAAAACCTACATATCTCTAGAGAATTCTGGGGTTATGTGTAACCTACCAATCCGAATTGGAGCAGGAGTGCGAATTGGAGGAGGAGGAGCAGGGAGGAGTGATAGGTCTTAGCTCCAATCCTCTACAAAAACGGAGAGAGGAGGCCTATGCCCATCAGTGAGATAGTAACAGACTGTTACTTACTTTTGACTAAAGTTGACAATCTACTAAATGGATTCATCGATAATGGGACAAAGGACTATACTGATGGTAGATTTGATAGATGTCAGGGTACGTTTATTTAAAAACACTGTTAAAAAGAGGCTGATCCAGAAAGCCTACTATACTGTTGAGGATTACCTAGAAGATAAGAATGTGTGGATATAGCTCGCTTAGACCCTGTACAAGACAGTAATGACTAAATGTAACAAGTCATAAGAATTATATTTTTAAAAGAGCAACCGCCGAGTTTCTTGCTGGCTCTTCTCGATAGGTACAGCTTTCCGAACTAGCAGTAGAGTTGACGATTCAAAAGCACTTGTTTACAAGTTTATTTGAACAAAGAATATTTTGAATTTGAATTCACCATTGTATTTTGTGGCGCGAGGATAATGTCATAAACTGTCAGTATTATAATTCATTTTTGGAGTCCTACGTTTTACTTTTTTTTTATTGCATAGGCGAGCGCTTGACTGCAATCATGCATGATTGTATGCGATGATGAAGTCTAAGATAGTGCGAAGATGGTGTGCTAGAAGATGCCTTTACACTCTTGATTTAAAGAAACCCATATTGAATGAACTGGGAAAAATAGGTGCCGAAAGAGAATTCCATTCCCTTGCTGTGCGCAATAAAAAGGACGTAAGACATGGAGCGCACCGTGGGATGTCAATGTCGTAAGGGTGAAAATTCTTAAAATTATTATTTGTTTTTCTGTTGATTCTTAAATTAAAAATTATAATATTCGCTCGCTGTAGTGTAGAAGTGAAAATAACACTTAAAAGCGTACTGCCAAACCTTCTACACAGGCTGCCATAGATACACTAAGAGATAGATACAATATATGCCATAGATACATACAATAACGGATTTAGGATACTGTTGGGCTTGTCGAGGTTTTTGCTCCGCTTTTAGTATGTTTGCTGAAGCGCGAACCAATAATTTTTACGCAATATTAAGGAAAAAGACCGGATCCTTGCTAGCAAGACTTCGCACAAGCTCAAATAGTATCCTAAGTACGTTAGTATGTAAAATGAAGTCACCCACATATGCACGATTTATGGAGATGCTGCTGCGATAATAAAATATTACGTGTATAATGTAAATTTTTGGATCCGCTGTGTGGTATCCGGCTAAATAGAATAGTACCACCCTCATTTCTTACCGAGGTGTCGTAAAAGGCGACTAAGGTAAGACGACCCGCCGTGTGGTATCCGGCTGAGTAGAATAGACCAACCTCATTTATTAACGAGGTGTCGTAAAAGGCGACCAAGGTAAGTTGACCCACCGTGTGGTATCCGGTTTAGAAGAATAGACCACCCTCTTTCTTACCGAGGTGTCGTAAAATACGACAGAGGCAAGTTGCCGTCAGGCAGGCGGACGGTCGTAAAAACGCAGCCAAATCATGTGACAGCATGTTTATAACATGTTGTGCCGACCCCGCTTAGAGTGGGATAAGGGCAGGAAGATGTTTAGAAGATAAGAATGTGTGGATATAGCTCTCTTTGAACCTGTACAAGACAGTAACGACTTAATGTAAATAATATTAAGAATTATATTTTTAAAAGAGCAACCGCCGAGTTTCTTGCTGGCTCTTCTCGGTAGGAACAGCTTTCCGAACCAGCAGTAGAGTTGACGATTCAAAAGTACTTGTTTACAAGTTTATTTGAATAAAGAATATTTTGAATTTGAATTTGATGATGATGATGAATGTAAATTTTTGGATAAGTATTTGTATATTTTATTACTAACATAGTTTATAAGTTTGTATTGGTACTAACAATTGTGAGCCTTTGTAGCTTGAAATATAATTATTATTACTAGCAGGAGTATAGCTGTGTATGTTTAACACTCACTTTAATAAGATCCCATATAGAGTCCTGCCTTTTCTTCACGATGTGCCTGTGTCGCATGCGATCCCGCGCGATGTCACGCTGCCAATCGATAGTGTGGAAATCATCGTACTGTCCGATACCTGGGATGTCATCTGCATCGCCTAAACAAATAATAAAAGGATATATACTATGTCAGGTACATAATGCTGTGCATGTGCATGTTAAAAATGTCATTAAATGACATAAAATGACATCTAGATCTCTATACAGCAACAGCCAAGTTTCTTGCTGGCTCTTCTCGGTAGGAACAGCTTTCCGAACCAGCAGTAGAGTTGACGATTCAAAAGCACTTGTTTACAAGTTTAATTGAATAAAGAATAATTTGAATTTGAATATATAGCCTGTTGCTTAGTAAAGATGCAGTAAATCGGTCCAGTAGTTTTTGTGTGAAAACATTACAAACATACATACAAATTTTTCCTCTATATAATATTAGTATAGATCACAACTAAAATATCTTAACACTTAAGCGATCAAGCATGGTGCAGCAAACTGTATGGTTTCTTCCACGATTGTACAACCCTAACTTTGCTAACTAAGCAGATCAATAAACAAAAAATATAAATCACTATGCTTTAAAATATATAGGAGGAGAAACAGGAATATCTAATCCGTTGACCAAGTGTTAAGTTATTTTGAACTAACTAAATGTAGGATGATGTGAAAAACTATTTAATTAATAACTATTTAAATAATTATTTAATAGATTAAATAGTTAAATTTATAGAAACTTTTCTTTTTCTCTAAATGATCTGTACTCTTTCTTCTTCAATTCTTGTCCTTTTCATTCTGGACGAGATCCCTTTTAGTGATAAGTCTGCCTTTATACATGTGCTTTTTTAAATTTTCTTTCTCTTTTCTAAATATATGTATAAAAATAAATAAACAATAAAACTGATGTAATACCAGTTTAAAGAAATTAATTACTTTTTTAAATAGATATTTACTTATCACATACAAGTATATGAAATTTAGCTGTGATAAATGTATTTTAAATGCTATTCTTTGTTTGAAATGACTATTTTCCTTATATTAGTCATTTTATTAAATTGACTATTTTATCTAAGACTACATTAAGACTTATATTCATTCAACTCCTATATAGATTTATAAATTTAATTGAATATAAATGATTAATTATGAGAGAGTAAAACAATTAAAAAGCCAGTCACATGATCTAACATAAAAGATTTCGTAAGAACTATCGTTTTTACGAATGTTGATAGTCTTTATTGCAATAGTAACAGGTTTCATTTTAAAAAGTTCCATTTTATAGCAATTCTTTATTGAGCAAAAACTTTATATATATTGTACAAAAACACGAAACGTACCTTGCATTCCGGAGAATATGACTGCGTCCCCTGTAAATGATTTAAATTTCAATTTCAATTTAACATTCACTGTAAATCACCAGTCTTACTACATACAAGTCATTAATAATTGTCGTTTGTTTTAGTTTTGGAAGCGTTATCTTTCATTATTCCACAATGAAACTTTAAATTCTAAATAGAAGATATATCTATATGTTACAAAGTAAACAGTAAAATGATAAAAATGTACAATACAGTGTAAATGACGAAGTATAAGCAATGATGAAATGTCATTTGTCAATTGTTGTTGACGTCTAAATATAAAAAAAACAAGTGTTGCCAGTCTGAAACTTATAAACGTACTATTATTCGGATACCAAAATTATACATGCAACATCTAAGTTTTCTCCTTCATATTTAAATCTCATCAATTCGCTTTATTAATATTAAGATTGTCTAAATTGTAATCTATGTTAGTAACAAATTTATGTAAAAATAAAAACTTATATGCCTAATTGATAGTTACAAATAATAAATGACAAGAAGCCGCAAATACGCCGTGTGATATCCGGCTGAATAGAATAGACCACCCTCATTTCTTACCGAGGTGTCTTAAATGGCGACAAAGGTAAGTCGACCCGTCGTGTGGTATCCGGCTGAGTAGTATAGACCAACCTCATTTCTTACCGAGGTGTCGTAAAAGGCGACTAAGGTAATTTGACCCACCGTGTGGTATCCGGTTTAGTAAAATAGACCACTATCTTTCTTATTGAGGCGTCGTAAAATACGACTAAGATAAGTTGACGTCAGGCAGGCGGCCGGTCGTAAAATACGCAGCCAAATCATGTGACAACATGTTTATAACATGTTGTGCCGACCCCACTTAGAGTGGGATAGGGCAGGAAGATGATGATGAAGAGGCCGCAAATAAGTACTAATTAAGTAAGCACAGTTTTAACGTATGACAGAATCTTGACTACTAGTAACAGAAAAGGCACTAAACTACAAAATATGACCACGATATGCATCAACGCAGAAGTCCACGAAATCTATCGTAATAATCATAATAAGACAACATTTAATAAAGTAAAAGCATTAGTTAAGCGATCAATTTAGATTACTGCGCCCTACCGCTTTAATCGACGCTACGGACTAGAAGTTAGTAACCCGAGTATATTTTATTCAAAAAAGGAATAGCGTTTTTCTAAGTCATAATATTACATATTACATAAAATTTTAATGACAATACATAATACAACACCTAACAGAGGTTTTTTGAAGTGACGCCAATTTTTTTTACAAATGGCGGAGAATCTGTAAGTAGGGTTGCCATCCGTACTATATAATATAGTATCGTACTATATTTTAGTCAATTGTACTATATATTATAGAAAAACAATATAGGACGATAAATACTATATTTTTATCGCTAATTCAATTGTCGCGCTGTTTTTTAATCAACTGTGAATGGAACGCACCCGCAGCACTGCAAAGAGAATGTTTAAAAGAAACTCATTCATGTATTTACGGGGCTTAGTTAGTTAGTAACTCTAACTCCTTTGTCATTGTCTAGCGAAAAGTAATAATAAATAATCATGGAAAAATAAATAATGATTGCATATAGATGTGTACTATATTTTTTCCTGAATTTCCTAAAAGTATTATATTTCTTTGATTTAAAAAGAAAAATACAATTTTTCTTCAAAAAAAAAAGGTGGCAACCCTATCTGTAAGACTACTAGTCTCCTTTGAGTCAAATGAGTAGTATAATGTCTAGAATATGGCATGAGAAATGTTGTCTTTTAGAATCAAGTATATTCCGACATCGATAATATTATGAACTGTTAAACTATAAATATGAACAGTATTAGTTGAAGTTTCAATCAAATCGAGGAATTTAACTGTATGTCCTTGAGAGAGCTATAGGAAAATTTAACTATTTATAAGAATGTTTTGAAACAGCATCCGTCTAGTTTCTTGCTCGCGCTTCTCGGTATGAGCAATTTTATGATCCAGTAGTAGATTTGAGATTTATAAGCTCCTCTATACAAGTATAATTTAACTAGCAATATTTTAAATATAAACTTGACTCATAAATATACACATAACGATAATTGATAGTACAATAACTGCAAAGCATAAACTTCTCTTTTTTTTCAAAAATAATTGTATGAGGTATAATAAAAGTTATAAAAAGTATGAAAATAATTTTCAAAGTAAATCTTTTTTTTTAATAGAATAATACATTTAAATATTGTTTACCATTAATAAAGGATCAAAAGTATGATTGATGCGGCGATAAGAAATATAAAAGACTAGCAATCTACAGCGGCTCCGTCCGCGTGCAAAGATTATAATAATAGCGGTAATATAGTCTTTTGATAACCATAAAAATCGTTAAAGTGGTTTAACCTTAAAAGCTAGACATAGGCTATCGCAGACTTTTATTTAGAACTTTTAGAGGGGAACAATTTTGTAATACATGATTTTTGAATAAGTATTACCGTTTACTCAGCGCACGCTCGGAAAGCTAATACAATAAAGAAAGATGATATAAAAAATAGTACGAAAACGACAAAATTTAATTTTGTTGTTTTCGTACTATTTTTTATTGCTGCTTCTTTCCTATTCATCTTAGCATGATGTTATATAACCTATAGCCTTCCTCCATAAATGGACTATCCTACACTCAAAAAAATTTTCAAATCGGTCTAATAGTTTTTGAGATTGGCGCGTTCAAACAATCAGACAAACACTTCAGCTTTATATATTAGTATAGATTGTTAGGCTGGCCTGATTTACAAGTAATGTGGTTCGGCCCCTATGCTACTTAGGTAAAGCAACGTTATCTAGAATCAATTATGCGTACGTAGAATATAATACTCGATAATCGTGCCATATATTATAGAACAGCAAAACCTATTATCACATCACGAGACACATCTTTACCCACAATAGCCATGGTCCACTAGAGGCTTCGTGTCTTCAGCTTCGTTAACCGATTCCTCAATCGTATCCATCCCTTCAATAAAGTGAACGACCACTGATCACCAAATTATTTGCGTGACTGAATATGGACGGATATATAATCTTATCATGTTAGATATGAAAAATTTTGATTTCCATCGAACGAACATACCCGCCTATCCAAAACACACAGTCACGTGTAAAAGGCTATTATGTGTAAGCGATGTACATTTCTGGGCAAAGCTACTTAAATAACGATAAAGAGGTTTGGACCCAATACCGACCAACGCTGTGCCGATGTCAATTTGAGAAAATATGGATATTTATCTTTGTCATAAAGAGCCCAATCAATTGCTACTAGTAATTAAATACATTCAACATTATGTTGATCTGATTATCTATACTAATATATAAAGCTGAAAAGTTTTTTGTTTGTTTGTTCGAACGCGCTAATCTAACTACTGGACCGATTTGAAAAATTCTTTCAGTGTAAAATAGTCATTTATCATGGAAGGCTATAGGCTATATAACATCACGCTAAGATGAATAGGAGAGAAGCAGCAATAAAAAATAGTAAGAAAACGGCGAAATTTAAAGCTCCTTCCTTGCGTGCTTCCTTGTGTGCGCTGAATACACGGAGAAGTTATTCAAAAATCATGTATTACAAAATTGTTCCTCTCTAAAAGGTCTAAATAAATGTCCGCGACAGCATATGTCTAGCTTTTAAGGTTAACCCACTTTAACCATTTATTATGGTTATCAAAATACTATATTACCGTTTAAATAATTCCACGCGGGCAGAGCCGCTGGCGACTGCTAGTATATTATATTTATGGATTTTTGGATGGGCTTATGCGTCGTAAAGTACTTTCGAGGGTACGTATCGCGTAGAATAGAGCTCAGAAGCTCTACTAGTGTCGGGGAACCTTGCCCTTTGTATGCAAATTAAAAGGATCGACGTAAAATGGAGTGCTGGTGGTATTATTGGCAAAAGTTATATATTATATATTTGGAATTAAATTTAGGACAGTTTGATTTGAATTTAAAACACTTATCTAGGTTTAGACTTCAATATTTATAGCTTAACTAAGGGCTTATATATTTGGAATCAAATTGAGGATAGTTAGATTTGAATTTAAAGCACTTATCTAGATTTAGGCTTTAATATTTACAGCTTAACGATGGGCTTATATATTTGGAATCAAATTTAGGACAGTTTGATTTGAATTTAAAGCACTTATCTAGCTTTAGACTTCATTTACAGTTTTACTAATGGTATTTATAGATTTCGCATAAAAGCAAATGGCCTTTCACCCATCGATATGTTTTTTTTCGATATCAATATTTGTATTCTCACACTCTGTTTTGTTCAAGGTCAAAGATAAGAGAAATTTGATACTGAACACTAGTTATAGGCATGCGAGGAACATTTTACATTCGCCAAATATTTTAAACTAGCAATCGCTAGTGGCTCCGTCCGCGTGGAAAAATTAGAACCATAATATAGTCTTTTGACAACCATAAAAATGGTTAACTTGGGTTAACCTTAAAAGCTAGCTTAAAAAGAACATATTCTGTCGCGGACTTTTATTTAGAACTCTTAGATGGGAACAATTTTGTAATACAAGATTTTCGAATTACTATTATCGTTTACTCTAGCGCACGCTCGGAAAGCTTTAAATTTTGCCGTTTTCGTACTATTTTTTATTGCTGCTCCTCTCCTATTCATCTTAGCGTGATGATATATAGCCTATAGCCTTCCTCGATAAATGGACTATCTTACACTGAAAGAATTTTTCAAATCGGTCCCGTAGTTCTTGAGATTAGCGCGTTTGAACAATCAAACAAACAAACTCAGCACCTTCATATATTACTAAAGATAACAGCGCAAATGATGTTTTCGAAGTGCTCCATACCGAAATCACCATATTCAATCTCTGAGTGTTGCACAATACATGAGAACAATAGTCTATTTCAAATTTTACACAAAGCTTTTTTGTGCAGATATAAATACCAAAATATGAAAACATGTATTGAAAAAGTCTCTCTCTCTTTCTCCCTCTTTCTCTCCCTTTCTCTCCCTTTCTTCATTTTCTCTTTCTATATACGTGCGCGCGCGCGTGTGTTGTGTGTGATCGTGTGTGTGTGTGTAATCCGTTTGTATTCACGCGCAAATTTGTATGTTTAGTTAATTTGTTTAGTGTTAGATAGGCCCGAATCACAGTGCAGCGATTTTTAAGCTGATAATAAAACAGATCTTCTATTTACTCGTTTTATCGCCTCGTTCGAACAGCACAATGAGCGTTTGTTGCAAAGCAGTTTATCATTAACTACCGGAAACTGAGGGTGAAACACTGACTACATCACACTGAATGCTGAACATAAATAGCTAAATAACATTAAATACCATTGCACATATCATAAACTAATAGTAATGATTAAAATTCCTTAAGAAACACATACGTTATAAGAATGAGAAACATAAGAAAAAAATATTAAATTAAAATATGATATTAAGTCATGTATCAAATGTAATCATTTTTTGTTGCGTTATTGGGGCCTTAAATATTAACAATATTAATTAACATATTCTGATAATATTAAATTTGTTTATTTTGCTCGTCATTTATTGCGCTAGCAATATTACGTTTGACAGCAAAAAAAAATGCTTTTCTACATTATACTATATTTTTAATGCCAAAAAACAGGGATAAAACCACTTTTTTAAAAATACAACCTAGCTAGATCAATTTTTCTCCCCAAAAACCCCTACATGCTGAGTTTCAGGAAAATAGTTGCCCTTTCCGAAATTCAGAAAATATATTTGTTTATATATATACAAGATTAACTCATTTAAATATTAAAGATAAAACAAAATAAAGCACAACAAATACTAAAAGTTAAGCTCAAAAGTATAATGGTAAAAGTCCCAAATTATTAATAACAAACTATAAACAGTATTTTTTTTGTTATTACACTAAAGCAAATACACGTTATATTGAAAGCATTTATTACTATAATGAATAAAAATATTGGGTCACTAACGCGTTCCCTGAAGCCCTTACCGGTAGAAGAACCGAAGTACTGGGCGATGTATGCTTAAAAATAAAATAAAAGTTACTTAACGATTCTATTTAAATACGATATATAGCAGATAATTACTAGTTATTAAGAACAAATAACTCATTTAATTCATATAACCCAAATGCATTTTTTTGTTTCTTGAATTTAATTTTATAATAATCTTTGCACTGAATCGTAATAAGGTAACGACTAGGCACGGTTAAATGAAAACGAAGTAGGCTAACCCGCTATCAATCCCGCCTTGACAGTATTTTCTCCCTGTTATTTCCCTTAGCTGGCAAGATTTTACATTTTAAGTTAGTTAAGCATATAAGCGTAAATCCCACAGAGGCGGCGTGATGCAGGAGTAATCCAATACCGAAACCCATCAGCCCAACCTAGACTGAGTTTGGCCGAGAAGTTGACGTTTCTCAACAGTGTTCAGTAAGGGCTTGTACACAGAACTGCGGTGCAACGTCGCATCGCAAAAACCTGCGACCTCGCACGACGCATCGCAAGAACATAGGTACGAACTGATTCACATCGCGTATTAGTGCGATGTTACGTCACACTTGTTGAGCATACTATGTTTAGTTCGCTCTGAGACTGCGCGTGAGCAAGGCGTGTACTTTAATGTAAAAAAATAACAGAGTTTGACAAAAGCTGCTCCAAAGATATGCTCGTTATAAAATACTCAATAAATTGTTTTCGTCGGTTTTCATAGCTTTATATTTTAGGTGGAAATAGTTCCCATCGGGATTCATAACAGTAATAAATTGCTGAACCAAACATCTTTTTTGTTTCTTTTTCCTGTAGCTCCTAAGCAAAAAAAAAGTGCACACTTCTTTTAACGATCCATGTCAGAACTAGTTTATAATACGTTTAGTACGATTGACGGTCGTCGAAGGAATGGTCACCAAGCAATGGTGAGAAACAGAAATAGAAATAATTTTTTTTGACCAAAATACAAAAGAAAAGATAACAAATAGAATGATGGTCAAATGTAGGTCCGCCCTCAGCGCAAAGATTCGCTGCAAACTGGTTTTCAGGGTGAACCTAATGACGCCTTGCCGCACGAAATCGCATCGCAGCAATTTGTGTCGCAACTTTCTACGTTGGGAATTCGCATCGCAGTTTTGTGTTCAAGCCTTAATATGTGAAAGACATAAAATATGCAAAAAATGACATTACTCACAATTGTCGCTGGCGTTGCTGTTTCTCCCGCTGTGCTCGTAGAGTTGAAAAGTGCCGTGGCTTGTGGGGGTGGAGTCAGCCGCTCGATGCGGCCCAGGTGTGATATCTACCATGTCATCCTCCGTTGATGTGTGACCGCCACGCCCATTACTTGTATTTGCACCCTGGGACAAGGTTAATAAAATTTATAACCTATTATTATTAGCCACGGTAGGGAGAACACCTCGGACCTCATTGAATCAATACGTTTAGATATGGATTGCACTCCTAGAGTCTTAAGATATGCTGTCCTTGGTTTAGTCACAATATATTCCTCTAACGTAAATATAATGACGATGAGAAGCATCATGTAAACATCAATTGAGCACATAACAGCAAAGCACCCGGTTGACCGAGCCTTGCTCGGTAATTATTTAACGAAATGAAATATAAATTCTTAAATTCTTTTTTTATTGTATAACCATTTTAAATGATACAATTCATTCAATCAATTCAACAGCATTCAATCAATTCGAAAAAAAAACGAAATGAAAAAAAAACCTCATAATAAAAGAAAAAAATAATTGGATAGGTGGGGCTCGATACTAGGTATTTTCATTTCTAAAGACCACCCGTTCCCCGGATAAGCTACGCTGAATTGACAGTTTTAAGCAAAAATAGTATTTTATATATTCAATGTAAATTTTTGTATTTTTTTATGCATAAAAAAACTAGCTAGATCGATTTTTCAAACCTCCTGCATGCATCAATTTCAGGAAAATCAAAATAGGTTATAATCAAATACTCTAGTCGCACCATACTCGGTATATAAATAAACGTAAAACATTACAAAAGCAAAACACACAAAATCCGACTCCAAAGCATCCAAAACAATATACGTAATACTCAATGCATTAGTTAATGAAATGTACACGGTGAACAAATTACTAAATGTAGCTAATTTCGGAATCCATCAAAGAGCTTGCAATTAGGCTTTATTCAGTGTAACAAAAGGGACGTAAATAACTGATTTCAATTCAGTTACAAAACTACAAATTACGTCGGATTAAAACACAAAGTTTCAGTTTGAAGTGATACCTGAAATTTCCTGAACAAAACTTTTCAACATTAAAGCTAGAGCTTGAGAGCTTCAGGTATCCTCTCATGCAGAGTTATTAATTTCAATCTAATTTAAGTTGGAAAACAACTTTGAAATAAATACAACCGCCCAAACAAGTTAGCATGAAATTGCACAAAGTCGAGTTCTGCGGATTTTGGAATTGACTTTAACTCATGTAAAATAATGAATGATTTCTTCGGCTTAATATATCAAAAATTACTGTTTCTTTAAGGATACAAAAATACGCTATACTAAGCCGACCGGTATGATAAGCGAATAAGCGGACGAATCAAATGACCTTATTTTGCAAACTGGCACGACAAAAATAAAGCACTCGAGTCTGCTTCGCTAGATTGTTTTCTATTTTTCATTTTTTTCTGAAGATTTTACTTTCTCAATAAACAACGGTGTAATATACAGACAAACCTACATTATAATGTTGTTATTGCTTATTACATCCATATGTATAAGACGAAAATCGATGTATACGAGATGTATATAGACATACGAGAGGTCACAAAAAGCTTGTGATACCTATGCCGCGACTCAGCAGAGTTAGCAACTCATTCGATGGTCTCGGTATTCGCTTCTACAATAAAATTCCGCAATCCATACTATAGACCAGTCTACAGAAAGGTTTAAATTAAGTATATGAGATGTACTTTTACGTAAAGCATATTATAAAATTGAAGATTATTTGGATGATAAAAAAAGCCTTGATTTGAAAATCCTTTCATACAGGACTGCGGTTTAATAATGTAAAATTGAAAATGTATCGCTGCCGCGGAGTTTCTTTCTGGTTCTTCTCGGTAATAGCAACATTCCGAACCAGTTGTAGCTTTAATAATCATATTGAACCTTGACGATTCAAAAGTGCTTGAAAGAGCTTATTTGAATAAAGATTATTTTGATTTGATTTGATTTTTCATTGACTTTCTAAATCCATACTAATAATTGAATTACCATAGTGTGTTAGTTTGTCTTTTGTGCTCGTACGAACGGATTAACGGATAGATATAATTTTATATGTAGACTGGCAGACCCAGATAAGCTGTTTTCAATTGCCCCGCTCCTAATGCCTGGCCTAGCGTTAGTTTTCAATTTCGCGATAACTTTTAGGACATTAATATTAATTATTACTATACAGTATCCATTATATTACTAATATTATTACTAATACTGTATATTACTAATACTGTATCCATATAACAGCTATTTAATTAGGGCACTGTACGTGCCAATGAAAGAAATTAGAATGCTATAGTGAGTTATATTTTAAGTGGACTTTCTTTAGATATACAAAAGAGCTATACATTGTTTTTTATATCTTATATAGATTAGACAGTGTTTTTGATAAAGGTTCGACGCTTGATTGTCCCAATTTTCAACAATTAGCAGCATATTTCAAGTAATTTATACAAAAGTTTAACAAGTCATACACTTTGAACTTTTTTATGAATCATCTAATCTATTGAAGAAAATTTCATGAAAATGCGTTCAGTAGTTTCAAGTTTATCTCGAATAGACAGACGCAGCGGGGGATTTTTTAATAATACGTATTGATAAAGGGTTTGGGAGTGAAAGGCTAAATTTAAATACGATACCATAGTCCACTCACCATTGCGTGAAGACGACATGTATCGTAGAGCAATTAATCGCGAACCAGCTGATTTATAAGATCGTCAGGTTTTGCAAGTCACAAAGGCTCAGATGGGCGGGCCACCTGGAACGCATGTAGGATGCTAGAGCAGTAAAAACCCTTCCGAGTGGAGTCCGTAGCAGAAGAGACCAAAAGGCAGACCCAGAAAGCGAAGGATAGGCATCAAGGAAGACCTCCGATGTATGACTAACATCTTGAAGACGGGAGGCCAGACATAGAGCGAAGAGGAAAAAGCTCGTTGAGAAGGCCGAGACCGAAGTAAGGCAAGTGCCCTAGTAATTAACCATGTACAAGTAGCTGATCGTTAGACAACCGTCAACTACTAGTACAACTAGGTACTGAAGTAAGATACGCAGCAACTTAGTCACGTTTTACGACACCTCGGCAAGAAATGAAGGTGGCCTATTCTACTCAGCCGGATACCACATAGCATATACGGAGTATATTAATAAATTACTAACTGTTTAGATATGGAAAAAGATAGATAGCAGAGTAGTGGTGAAGAGTATTTTAAAGTTAATATAATTAAGATAATTTAAAGTACACGATAAAATACACGTAGTGTGTATAATTAAATATTGATATATAAATACATTGACACCAAAAAACAATCAACTTGCTATTTTCAATTTCAAATTATATGCGGGTCGACTTACTCGTACCTTAGTCGCCTTTTAAGACACCTATATAGAACTTAATATTTCATACCAATTCGGTCATTTGGGCCCCTACCTGTTTCCTAGTAAAATAAGTTACAATCGATATTAATTTATAAATGGAAAAGTCTGTCGATTACGCTTTCAAGGCTGAACCGCTGGAATAATACTGTCGTAATTAAATAGATGCAAATTTATAACGCTAACATATTATACAGTAGTTTTTTTCCCAAAAACAGTGCAAACGAAATCGCGGGTATACATAGTTTATAAATATCCACCCACTCATTCATCTTTCACGTTGTTAAGGTCAGATGGGAAACGCACCGTGTCAAAGTTATATTGCACTGTGTGGGTTTGAATAATGAGTATATCCTATTCAAATACTGGGAAAATACTAGATAAATAAAGACAGGATGGAAATCTAGCATATTGTGAAAAGAGGTCACATTCTAGAAAATCAATAACAGAAGGATGCACTCACCTCCTGCAATCCCTCTCTGTTCCTCCCTTAATAATATGAAATATTAATTACTAACACGAATGCTACAAGTGACTTAGTTTTAGGAACATTAGTAAAAAGTATTTACTTAAAGCAAAACTTATTAAATAACTATTAATTTAGTTGTAATAAATTACTTATTTATTAGAGTACGTACAATTAATATTTAACTATAAATGTATATCCCAATAGCGTAATAAAACTTGAATTGCAACAAATAATATAACTCATATATAAATAATACATATATTTACTTACTTCTCGACGTTTGTTATACACAGAAAATTAATCACAAAACAACAACAGGTTTATTATAGGATACGAGGGTTTAAATAGCGTTATTTTAATTTTGAGTTAGAAATGCACCACTACTACCGCGGTTAGACGGGTGAATGGATGTCTAGAGGCAGCTAAAAATCAATAAAGTGGTATCATCTGACACAGATCGTCCACATTGCCCGAAAAAATATATAATACGATATATGTTGGATAATATTTAATACATAGTCACGGATACTATGGATTATAAACTGTATAGTATATAATAACAGAATTCGAAAGGGTTAGAACAGAGTTAAAGCCTGTACGTATCGCGACTGACATTCCGTACACTGGCGAGCGGTAAATGAAACACTTGTAGCTTGGTTATGGGATGTTTCAGTTGAAATAATGAGCTACGCCACTCGGTTTCGTCTGCGGTCAAATAGCATGATTGTATATTTTGTACTAACGAAAATGATTACCCATAGATAACTAATTCATAATGTTTGATATTTGCGTACCAACTTTTTCTTAACTGTAAATTGTCTCAATTCGTTGGTTAACTGGCAGAGATCTCTGTCATAGGGATAAGTTGACCTTTGTACACTTTTTTTTACCAATAATGTTTTTTCCAACATTTTTTATGGTACGTAAATAAATAAATAAAAATAATTAATTAAGTGAAATTCGACCTTTTTTTAAAATTTCATTGAAACAATGGGTTTTCATGAAAATAGTGTAATAATAATATAATGCCTTTGCGCAATATATACTTTCCTTTTTTATCTTTAAAAATATCATTTAGTTACATGATTACATCTCCCATGGTGCAGTTTTATATCTATCAAATAGGTCAGAAAATTGATAATATTAACGATTTAAGATAAGTAAAATTATGTTAAATTTATTTGATAGTTGGAGCGTTAAATTATCATCATTCTCCTGCCCTTACCCCACTCTTAAGTGGGGTCGGCACATGTTATAAACATGTTGTAACATGATTTGGGTACGTATTTTATGACGTCAACTTACCTTAGTCGCCTTTTACGACACCTCGGTAATAAATGAGGGTGGACTATTCTACTCAGCCGGATACCACACGGCATATAAGGAGTATATTAACACATGACTAACTGTTTAGATACGGAAAAAAGATAGATAGAAGAGTACCGATAAAGAATAAATTCAAGTTAATATAATAAAGATAATTTAAAGTTGATGAAATGTCGATGAAATACACGTAGTGTATAATTAAATAATGATAAATAAATACATTGACACCAAAAAACAATCAACTTGCGATTTTCAATTTCAAATTATATGTTATTTAAATTATTTCAACTAATAAATGGTAATTGTTTTTTTATGGTAATCGATTTGGCGACCATTTACAAAAACTCGTTGGCAATATAATTAAACGAATAATCAGTATATTTAATGTATAGAACCGGCTATACTCACGTGTTATTCTATCGGGTTAGCCCGACTAGTTTCGAACCCATCCGGGGCACTTATTCATGAGCTCTTTACACGATGTTACCTATTACGAAATAATCGATTTTTTTCTGACATAGTCAGAAATAATCGGTTTTTTTAATCGATTATTTTTAAGGGGATAAAAATCGATTTTTTATAATCGATTTTTTTACTCCAAGTCATATAGCCCTACCTAGGAGACGCCTTACCGCACGAAATCGCATCGCAGCAATTCGTGTCGTACTTTCTGCGCTGCGAATCCGCATCGCGTTGTATCGCAGTTTTGTGTTTAAGCCAAAACCAATAAAATCTTTAAATCCAATAAAATCGTGCAACGAGACCTGTCCAAATGATATGGGTGTTAGCACACACACTATACAATAACACGATATAATGGAATACCACTATTCCCGCTGCGAGATACACTTCTCTTGAATGACGAACAAAGACTGAATGTCACTGAAACGTTTTATCAATAGGAAGACTCCACCGGAAACAACAACGGCACAGTGTTGCCACTATTTTAATCAAAAAGGGAGCGAAACTCTTGTTTCATGACTGTGTTGCTATAAAATACAAAGCGGAATTCATTGACGACAACATGGGAATTGATCTATACTATTCTACATTCGTGACATCTAGGTCGCAATTTCCTCTCAATCATCAACTTCAACCAGTGCAATTGTCGAACGATACTTGTAACTCTTCAAGAGGGAATTATCCAATATCGGCAATCTTGTCATTGAACGTTGATTCCTGTGTAGATGAAAACACGTGATCTATCATAGCTGCAATAGCTATAGATGATAAAACAAAGATGTTCTATATATATGAGACTAGTGGTACCCGAGACTCGCGTTTGTTTCGTTAAAATACCCTTAATTTTTTCCGTATTCTCGAAGGTATTCAAATAAGCTATATATCTTCTTTCTGCCCTTATCCCACTATAATAGGGGTCGGCACAACATGTTATAAACATGTTGTCACATGATTTGGCTACGTATTGTACGACTGGCCGCCTACCTGACATCAACTTACCTTAATCGTATTGTACGACACCTCGGTAAGAAAGAGGATGACAAACAATTTTGTATGAATTTAGTATTTTAAATTACTTAATTTAATAAATTGTAACATTATACTATACGTAGTCAGTGTCGTAATAGGCGACTAAGGTAAGTCGACCCACCGTGTTGTGTCTGGCTTTTTTTTTCTTTTTTTATGTCAGGAAAACCCATTATGGGTCATCACCGCCCGGCGGGGACGAGCGGGTATGTCGGACTCGCACCGACTAAAAACCTGACAGTGCTCCACCACGCTCTCTAAAAGTGGCCCCTCCCTCCGCTAATCGATGTATCGGGAGCACCAGATGCATCGACCCCCTCGGGGACCTTTTCAGATGGGCGTCCGATAAACCCCGTTCGAGACACCCAGAGATCCCCGTTATGGCGGCATACGACGGGCTTCGGCAAGTCGTCTACGCCCCGCTCGCCTGCGGCGGATCAGATCCAAGGACTCGGCATCCAGGATCGGGTCCGCCGCCTCCTTCTGCGAGATAACGTCCTCGCAGAAGGAGGCTATGGCTGCCCACGATCTCTCCCTGTCCACCATTGGCAAGAACACCGGTGGGCAAGGAGAAATCGTGCCCCACCTCTGCCACGAGCTCTGCCCGCTTAACTGCCCAAGCTGCGCTGCATTCGTAACTAACAAAGTTAAACGATACAACAAAGCTATGCGCCGGATCTCACAGCTTCGTTACTGCAGATATAGTCTGATTATATTACATTTCTCACTCGCTGTGCACATGCCAATTTTCTTATGAATAGGTCTGTTAACGCTAACTGTCCAATTGTGTTGATTCGATCAATCTGAATACCACGTGACTAGCTAGAGGGTCTTTATGTTTTCTATCTATATATGCAATCTAACAGAATATGAAATCGGTAGCTCGTGTTACAGACTGAGTGTTAGTTTCAAATTACTCACAGGTTATTATGAAATCACTTCATAAAACAATACGTGTTAACCGTAAACTATTTTAAGTTTAGGTATATGTATGTCTAATTATTTAAGTTTTTCTTAGTGTGTGTATATATATAATGTATGTATATAATGTTACTTCTTCCTGCCCTTATCACACTCTAAGTGAGGTCGGCACATGATTTAACTACGTATGTTACGACCGCCCGCCTGACATCAACTTACCTTAGTCGTATTTTACGACACATCGGTAAGAAAGGGGGTGGTATACTCTACTCAGCCGGATACCACACGGCGGGCCGACTTACCTTAGTCGCCTTTTATGACACCTCGGTAAGAAATGAGGGTGGTGTATTCTACTCAGCCGGATACCACACGGCGATTCGAGTTACCTTAGTCGCCTTTTACGACACCTCGGTAACAAATGAGGGTGGTACTTTTCTATTCAGTCGGATACCACACGGCGGGTCGACGTACCTTAGTCGCCTTCTACGACGCCTCAGTAAGAAATGAGGGTGGTACTATTCTAATCAGCCGGATGCCACCGTGAAAGAGTAACAAACATCCATACTCACAAACTTTCGCATTTATAATATTAATAGGATGTCTTCAAGGTATTTGACATGCACTTTTATTGCGAAATACACAGGTTAAATGTAAAGTTTTAGTAAATTTTTATTTAGTCAGTATAGATTAAAATAGTTTATCAACTTGTTTTTAATGAACTTTTAATTAACCAACATAATTTTATCGAACCACCATAACGATAAGGTAGACATAATCTCATCATTACTAAGTATGTACTGAATATTATTTCATATTAAATGAATCATTATTAAAAATACCACACGGCTAATGTATGCTTAAATCTTTAAAACTACGCAACAGATTTTTATGCGGTTTTTTATAGATAGAGTGATTTATATGTATAATAAAGAGGAAGGTTTATATGTATAATAACATTCAATATGGATTAGAGAAGCGGAAAAAAATTTAATTATTTACGACATCGCATTAGAAACCTTAAAAATTACAGTATTTCTCTACTCTGTATTGAATGTAATTATACATATAAACCTTCCTCTTGAATCACTCTATCTATTAAAAAACCGCATCAAAATCTGTTGCGTAGTTTTAACGATTTAAGCATACATCGGGATATAGGGACAGACAGAGCATGCGACTTTGTTTTACTATGTAGTGATTCTGTAATTTATTGTAAAAATAAAATACATAGGGAAAAATATAAAAATAAATATGTAAATATGTAGTATATGAATTTTGATATTCCAAAGATAGCAGGAAATCTTTTTGGTATAGGGAGAGGGGAATTGTTTTACTCCAAATTTAACGTGTGCGGGCCACCTGCAGTAATGAATAAATCAAAACTACTGGATAGATGTTATTCATTTTTTTTCACTGAGTGACATGGGCTATATATTTTATACCCGTGTGAAGCAGGTCAAGCCGCTAGTACAAGTATATACCTAGTAATAATTGTTCTCATATGTACAATACTGGAAAGTATTTTTGCATTTTGAGAGTATGCCCATTGCAAACTGTTTTGAGATATAATTTTTATATGTGAAGTAAATTAGTAAGTAGATGAACGAGCCAAACACTAAAAGGTTACAGAGACAATATCTGAATGCTTACAGCAAGTGATCTCGAAAAACATGTTAATGTTGCTAGACTGGATTTTTTTAAATTTTATTTACATTTTCCAGTGAAGACAAACTTTGTAACGCTTGTGAATCTATATATCTACTCATATCTAGAGAAACTCAGAGATTTGTGAAACCTGTAAACTAGGTATAGTTTTTAATTAATTTATTTAAAACACAAAACAGATTGTGACAATTTTTTTTTAAGAACAAGGAAATAAATTAAGACAATGTAACTACCTTAAAGTCTGAACATAATATTAGTCCATATTCACATAGAATGTATGACTCTTTTAAAGAGGAGAGGTTTTTCCTCAGCTATGAGGTTCTAAAATATGACTTATATGTAAATCAAGCACCTACACTAATATACACTTTTTACTTCTATTTTATGTAATAAAAGTGAATAAAAAAAAATAAAAGTGAAGTGAATATGTAAAAATAAGTGAAGCAATAAAATCTTGTAACAAAATTGGTGGCTTGTAATTTCAAGAGGGAATAGGTATTAAAAGTGGTGTAGTTTGTCAGACAGCTAGTCTCTTACTGAAACTTGAGCAAATGTTAGATATTTTTAGTGTTAGGTTATGTGCTGAGCCTATATGTAATGTGGTATGCCATTACTGCCAAAAAATAAGTGTCATAACTATATGAAGAAGCACTAATAAGCAATTATGATTCAATTTCATTACCTTTTTATAAACTGATTGATATGTAGAACTCATTTTAGCCACAGAAGATTTCAGAGGGAAACGCTCCATTCTATTTTTCTAAAACAAAACATATATAATTACAACACTACCTATATATTAGAAAACTCAGTATTGATAACATCCTACTTTAAAAGGCAAATTCAATTAGATCCAAAGGTAATTATAAATACAAGCAATTGTCTGAAAGAAGCCTATGTCCAACAGAGGAGTGGATAAGGGTTTGGGACATGCTAATAAAGTCTGTAATTATAATATAAAATCCTTCTAGTCTTTGACTACTACTACCTAAATACCACTGAACTAATAGTTGGTGTAAATGCTAGGACTCTAAACATCATCAAATATAAATATCATCTTGACTGCAATAGTAAAATGAGAATACAGATATTTTCATTTAATGATCAACCTATCTTAATAAAAAAAATATTCTATATATTAATAGGAAGTACAGTTTATACAGTATTTACCGCGAAATAACATTCACAAAAAAATTATAAGACATTATTTTCTTTTTTAAATGTTTATGAAAATTATTCCGAATTAAGAAACGCCCCTTAATTAAACTGATAGATGGAACATTGATTAACCACTATTTTAGATAAATATAATTTGATATTAATAAAAAAATCATTAACCATTATCTGTAGACAAAATAATATAATTAGGTAGAATTAAATTAGACAATTACACTAACCTAGTTTTTCGTAGACATTTTTTAAAAAATGTTGTAAGAACTGCGTGTCATTTAAAAAACAAATAGCACTAGACAAAACTGAAATGTGTACGACGTAGATTACTATTTACAGTAGATCAAGTGTATTATCTATGCAGTAGATATAAAACAAGTTCAACATCCGAATAAAGTATCCCCATACACGATCCACAGCGGAGATGTGACAGTATTTTGACAGTAACTAACATATGGCAGATATTTGATTTATATCTGACATTACAGAGTCTACATAAAGATAGCATAAATAATAAGATTATGAAGGGAAGATGACAAACGTAAGTCGTATACTTCATCTCTGTCTAATCACACATAAAAAAGAGACAAATAATACATCCTTAATTTATTTTTTGTGAGGTTCACACTCTACATAAAAAATACGTGTAAAAATAAGTGTTCCATATATTTATTTATTTTTGCCATAGGAATTATTTTGCGTTTTAAAAAAAAGAAACACGTTTTATAGAGTGTAATAACCGTATTCTATAGCTTTTCCACATTTTCGCATTGTACGTGTCGGACGCTTCGCTACAAACGTTTTTTTTTTCGGACACTAACTAATACTGTTAGCCCTAGAGGCTTTGAGAGCGTCACCGAGAGAGTGGGCGAGCACAGAAGCATCACGGATTGTAGAATTCTTTACATAGTTAGCCGTAAAGGTGCGTCCACTGTCGTACGGAACGCATGAATCTACCCGTAGGCAATGCCGACGCTGTAGGAAGAATTCGAGATGCAACTTTTGCGATGCGTGCCGATGACGTCATACGGAATGATAATCAGTGGACGAATTTCCCGCGCTTGGTCGCTTCTTCCTCATCCTCCGTTGTCTTGCTCATTTCACCGAACATTACTCTACCTCTCGCCACAAAAATCCGAATGAAAGTGGCGTCTGCAAATGGAAATCCAATTACTGGTAGTGGCATGGTACCAATCCGATCGCTGCTGATACGGAGAACGCAATGGGAAAAATCCATTTTGATGCGATACGTTCAACACGTAGGATGCTAGCATGTATGGCTTAAACACGACATTCTAAGTAATACAATACGACACATAACCTTGACCTTAAAAATATAATAATTAGTACAGGTGCCAATGCGTCAATACAAAAGAGTTGTTGTTTTATCCTGTTGCGCGCCGCTTTATGCCAATTGTCACTGAACCATTATAAACAAAGCCATCTCCCAAATGACTTACACTTATTTTGATTGAAAATAATAAATATTTTTTAAAACTATACTTAAGAAGTTTGAATTATGCCAAAGTTATCTTATAAGTTATAAGTTAAGGTTATCAATGGATTCATTTAATGTCATATCGTCTGTACCACTCTGTATATAACGTGCATTTCGTTTACATCACTAAATAAAAAGGTTATTCATAAATAATATAGCTACCACCTAGAAGAAGATTGAAACATAAACTTTTTAGGGTCCCCGCTTTTAAAGAGTTGGTTTTTATAATTTTTTGATATTTTCTATTACTTTGAAGTTTAGCAATGTTAGAACAAACACTGTCTACTTAAGTATAAATGGTTAATTAAAACGTATGTGTATTGCATTTACTATTTGAGAATATTATGTTTCTGCAAGCAAAAACACACAGGTTAACAATGGTAGACGTGACCAACTTGAAACGGTAGGATTGGTTAAAAGGAAGTGGTACAAAATCTACAAATGACAGACAAATGTAATTTTAAGGATATAGCAACATTATTTTTAAAAAATACGGGAAGTGGGCGCAGTTGAATGTGGGTCACGCGTATTTTTACACTTAATTATTTAAATAATAATGCGATTTTACAACTTTGGGTCATTTTATATAGTGCAATAAAAAGTATTCTATCATCTATTTAATTTTCCACTAGTGAATGATTCATATCTATTTATCTATGGATAGCAACAATTTGCTCTGAGCGTACAATAGTTCTCGAAAATTAGGGAAATTCAACTGAAAAATTCAATAATATGTCTACATTTTGGAGCACGGTACATATCAATTGTATATATCGTAAACTTAAGATATTAGATTTGCTTTGCTTAAACTTGCTTTGAGGGTCTGATTGAATGAAATGATGAGATCAATTTTGTTTTTAAATATATTTGAAGTGTAAAAAACAGGACCGTCAAATATTCTATAAAAAAGCTGTCTTAGTTTTTTTTTAAATTTTCCTACCGGGCATCTTTTATAATTTAGCGTTCCATTAAAATTTATTCAAAGTATTATAACAAAAAATGTAAAGACAGTAAATCAATTATTATTTAAATTAAAATATGAGGACAACAGAATACAATATCTGGCATCCCGTTGTATTTTCGCGAGTGTAAGCAAATGCGGGTATGCGGGTAAAACTTCATATCAAGTCTCGATTACCTTCTTTTTAATTTACAACTTTATTAAATAAGTGACGTAATCACATTTCGTTTTTTCTGGTTAGTTTCACAGACGTTTTTTCTGGTTGTAAATCTTCCTGTTCCTCTTTTGATCTCTTTATACTAATTTAAATAATATAGATAGAAAATAATGAATACGATAGGTTCTGGTTGGACTTGCTATCCTTCAGTGGGACGTCCTGGCATGTTTTATTACTATAACACGTTGACCGGTGAATCTGGTGGTTGGCACGACCATCCAGTAAGTATTATTTATTAAGATTTATTTGTAGTGAATTTCCGCTAGAATAAAATACTAGACTATATTGTTTAAGTAAATTTAATATAATATATTGTTTTAATCAGAAGATTTTAACATATAAGTATGTCTTACTAGTAGTAGAAGAGAGGTAAAAATGAAAGGTGAATAATGACCATAAAAGCTTTATTACTTAAGGAGTAATCTGCGCGGTTCTTTGTAAGATGTTTTTAAAACTCCTCTTACACTTTTTTTTTCTTTGTCAATTTTTCCCACATCCCCTCCGCTGCTGTCTAATTACTTTATACTTATCAATAATAAATATTATAACTTCTTTGGCATTTATTTTACGTAATATTACCTTATTTTGTAAGTTTTGTTCATCTAAGCCGCCACCCCTTACCCGTATCTCGCCACGCCTATGACGCTAGGCTCATGCCTATATAATCATTTATACCGTTAAATGATAGTAAATTGCTTACTATTATATTTCTAGCTTAACTTACAACACAAATGTAATACTATACAAATGTATCAAAGAAGTTTGTATTAAGGATCTTAGTTCTATGCTATTTTAAGTAAAGTACCTAGTAAAACTGATGTAACAATATAAAATTTTCTAGAAATAATTTGCGTATAAGTTGATAACAAAACTTATAGCAGTGTTATACCAAATTTCGTATAACTGGTTTGTACTACAGTGTGTAAGGTGTATGTAAATGTTAATATTTGAAGTGCATGAAGTAAAAATTCAAAATTCAAAATATTCTTTATTCAAATAAACTTGTAAACAAGTGCTTTTGAATCGTCAACTCTACTGCTGGTTCGGAAAGCTGTTCCTACAACAGTTGCTAAAAACTCACCTGCTTGGAGCTTACGTCGCGTGCGTTTCGCAATTCCTTTTTGTTGGGTCGAACAATATTTATATCCACGCATTTTTATCGTCTAAATAATCCTCAACAGTATAGTAGGCTATCTGTATCAGCCTCTCCTTAATATTGTTTTTAAATTGTTGTAATGGCAAAGTTAAAAATGATTGTGGAATTAGAATAGAATCTTATACCCAAACCCACAAACGACTTACGTACATTTTTAAGGCGCAAAGCAGGGGCCGCAAGCTTATGTCGGTTCCTACTTTGTCTATTATATACATCGCCTATTGTTTTATAATTCTTTACATTTTTATAAACAAAAATTAAATTACTTAAAATATACTGTGAAGCAAATGTAAGAATACCTATTTCCTTAAACTCCTCTCGCAGGGAATACCTTTAAATCTAAATACCTCTTAAGAGAATAAAATTATGCTGTGCTGTGTATTACCAACCCGTTTTATTGACAGATCAGAACACATCACAATATCTGTGAATCAAAATATGTATATATTCTACATCATACATGACTGTTTACTATTAAAATGAGTTACAGACTATTGGGTGTTATTCTATAAAATATCAAGGCATAAATTGGCATCTACATTTGATTTTTCTTATTTATTTAATGCAAGCGACTCCACCCGCGTGGAAATCAGTGTCATAAATTTTATCCCGTATGAAAATTTTGAACGTAAAAGCCGTTAACCATAAGAGGCAGAGACATACTATCAAGAAATTTTTGGTAACATTTTTATAGATCTACAATTCGCTAGCACATTAGTGTATCTCTGCTGGATTGCGAGACGCAAGGATTGCAGACTCCAAGCAGGCGAGTTTTTAGCAACTGCGCGATCCCTTCAACATTTTTAACCTAAGCCTTCCGGAGATATTGCACTGCCTTGCTATTTTGTGGGTAGGTGATTAAAAAAAGAAACTCGTGGTTTAAGAGCTCTTACTATTTTAAATTATATTTTATTAATTTTGTTATCAAATTACACGTGTTGTTTTCGCACTTATTAGCTGAATTTCTTATCACACTATCTATAATTTGCTATATTATATTACTAGTCGCCAGCGGCTCCGCCCGCGTCGAAAGATTAAAACCGAAATATAGTCTTTTGGTAACCATAAAAATGGTTATAGTGGGTTAGATTTAGAGTGTAGAGTGAGTTAGCTAGACATATGCTGTCGCGGACTTTTATTTAGATCTTTTACAGGGTAACAATTTTGTAATACATGATTTTTGAATAATTATTACCGTTTACTCAGCGCACGCGAGGAAAGCTTTAAATTAATCCGTTTTCGTTATATTATTTACTGCTGCTCCTCTCCTATTCATCTTAGCGTGATGCTATATAGCCTATAGCCTTCCTCAATAAATAGACTATTTTACACTCACATAATTTTTCAAGTTGATCCAGTAGATCCTGATTAGCGCTTTTAAACAATCAAACCAACTCTTCAGCTTTATATAGTAGTATAGATATATAAGCATTGTCACTGACTCTGTTGTTGCCTACATTTCAGTGAGCGTTTTAACTTCACTATGTTACTAGGTTAAGTTTTTATTTTTATTTTTAATAGTTATTTGCATTTTATATCCTGTCTTGTATATTGTTTTTTATTTTTTATGTATGATTTTTAATGTTAATTAGTGTTATTGGTTACCGTTCTAATTAATTCAAATAGAATAAATAAATAAATCTACAGATAACTAATGTACCCCAGGTGCCCGCTACTACTGCTGCTTTCCAGTTCCAATACTATTGCTCCAAAACATTCCAGAGGGATTGAACGATAAATCTTAATTTATTTATGATAATTCTGCACTCATAATTGTCATTATTGAAACTATATTTAAAAAAATTTGCAAATACTTTCTTTTATTCCTCTTTTTTTCAAATTGTGTTAATACTATATTATATAACTAAAAATAATATTAAGAATAATAATTTATTCAACCAAAAAATAATAATTTACAATACTGTTCTTATCGTAGACCTAAAATTCGAAATCAAAAATAGGAAAATCCGTATCTTAAGTGCCAGTATCTTTACAAAACTTAAGAACTCATCATTCTCTTACCCTTATTCCACTCTAAGTGGGTCTGCACAATATGTCTGCTTCCATTCTCCTCTATCATTCGTCAACTTTGGTGCCACTCGTTAAACATGCATATCGTATTTCACACAATCCACAATCTTTTTTTTCGGCCTCCCCCTAGCCATACATCCATCCACATTCATATTTAAAACTCTTTTGGTCACATGATTTTCATCCCTCCTCATTACATGACCATACCAACTTAGTCTCGCACTTCTCATCTTTTCTGTAATGGACGCAACTTTCAGACTTCCCCTAATAACAAAACTTAATAACTATTAATATTTACCTAATTCATATCATTAAATTTATACAGTATATGGTACATAAGTATGTATATAAACTATGAAAACTTAATACTACAATAATAAAATTTTCAATTTGAGTTACATTGTCTATGCTGGAGTGTTTATGCGTGATTGCGTGGGTGTTTGTTTGTATACATGTCACCTATTTTTCTGTTTCTTCAAAATAAAGGCTTATAAGCAAGTTTATCAGATATTTTTTTAATTCGTATCAGTTGAGATGTAAGACCTTTTGCATTCTATTTAAATTCTTAAACAGAAATGACCTAGGTAACTGTATTGTCGTTGACCAAAGTTTGTGTTTCTTCTAGGCAACTGTTTAGCTGTAATTAATTATTACTAATCGACGGTACTTTAAAAGTTTGTATGTGGTAAACATTATCTAGTTTTTTTTAGTTTTGAATCATTATTTGTTAGTTTTGAATCTTCCTTTGTTTGTAACAAGTAACAAAATATCTGTAAACAAACATAATTTCCATTTGACACTGACATTCACCAGAGACAAATACCAAGTAGTTTGTGTGAATTTTGGTTATTGTATTAGATAAGTTAATTATATAGTATATATATATATATATATATATATATATATATATATATATATATATATATATATATATATATATATATATATATATATATATATATATATATACTCTTATTGCTTTATTTTTAGATTAACCCGATAGAATAACACGTGAGTATAGCCGGTTCTATACATTAACTAATATAAAAGAGAATCCGTTTTTACAGAACACAATCAACCCGATCGCTTCAACTAACTCTTTCTCAACTATAATAGACGAAGCCTGTGAAGCGTTGAACAGGTTCAGTTTAGGTAACGAGGATTGTATAAGTCATCACTCATGCAGCGATGTAGTTGAAAAATTAAGCTCACTGAGCATTAAGTACGACAGTCTTCGGGCTAACATAATGACAGGCAGAGTTACCGAATGGACTTGCTCATACTTGCAGATTATGGAGCATTTCCTCCATGATATTTTACAGGTGCGATCTGTGTATTACTCAATTATTATATTAATATCAACTGTGTGTATGCTTGTTTGTATGTAACAGACTTGTTTGAATTAATTTGACTTTCAGCGGACAGATTTAATTTAAACTTTGTACGCTTATCGAGAATCGGTGATATTACAACAAAAAATGACCTGCCGAAATGATACAAAAGTAATAATAAAATTATTTTGCTATAATACACGATGAAGTAAATCGCAAAACGATCAGGGGTTGCGAACCGGCGCAACGATTGTTGGGTTTGTGATAGTGATAGTAGTAGAATAGTGATTGTGTGGTGTGATAGTAGTGCTTGTGTATTGAGGTGGCGGTGGTGGAAGTTTGTGCATGTGTTTTACGAATCCTGCATGTATCAGGTATAAAAATATATTTTCCACTCTACATTGAGCATTAAATATATTTTCTATTTCACTTCATCACGGATTATTGCAAAATAATTTTATTATTACTTTTGTTATTTTATTATGGATCTCCGCAAAGTAACGCCTAATTCTATAAATTATTTGCAGGAATTTTTTTTTTACGATCAACCCAACTAAAACCACAAAAAGCGAACAAACTAAATAAATAGTGAAAACGTGGAGCCGTTATCGTATACGCCGTGTGGTATCCGGCTGAGTAGAATAGACCACCCTCTTTCTTACCGATCTGTCGTAAAATACGACAGAGGTAAGTTGACGTCAGGCAGGCGGCCGGTCGTAAAAACGCAGCCAAATCATATGACAGCATGTTTATAACATGTTGTGCCGACCCCACTTAGAGTGGGATAATGGCAGGAAGATGATGTGGAGCCGTTATCGTATATATGTTTATGGAGCACCCCAGTCCCCACTGTACATGACACACGATCAAACTAATTTAATATATAACATGTTCAAAACATCAATAATTTTATCCTCAGGTTACGGAGGGCACAAAATTTGAACCGCCATGCTGGTTCTTGCAGGGTTTGAAGTGTTTCAGACAAGTGTTCGCTCACCACCGGACTGTATCTACGATTACAGAGTTACTGTTGTTTATGGCCGGTTATTGTGCTCAAAACGGTGAGTAAGTACTAAGGGCGGATTTCAGCATACAAACTAAACGCGTTTAGTTCAGGATAGGGTTGCCACCCGTACTATATAGTATCGTACTATATTTTAGTCAATTGTTCTATATAATATACAAAAAATAATATAGGACAAAAAATACTATATTTTTATCGCTTATTCAATTGTCGCGCTTGTTTTAATCAACTGTGAATGGAATGCATCAGCAGCACTGCATAGGGAATGTTTGGACGAAACTCATTCATGTATTTACGAGACTTAGTTAGTTAGTAACTCTAACTCCTTTGTCATTGTCCAGCTAAAAGTAATAATAAATAATCATGGAAACTTAAGTAATGATTGAAAATAGATGTATACTATTTTTTTCCTGAATTTCCTAAAAGTACTATATTTTTTTGATTTAAAACCAAAAATACCTACTATTTTTCTTCAAAAAAAGGTGTCAACCCTACTTCAGGATAAACTCAGTTTACACGTTGAACTCGATTTACGGCAACAGTTTGGATTTCACCGTCACCCGGTGAACGGAGTTAATACTAAACGCGGTTTACATTCTGAACGTCCGATTTTCGGCGTTTAGAATGTAAATCTGAATCTAATCTAAATGTACTAGGTTAAAATTCAATATTTCTGTCTAAGTGGATTATAATCAAGTAATGAAACGTATAGTTAACACGTAACGTACTAATAATATTTTTCCACATATAATTTAAATTTTGTATTTAAAATTCTATTCTTACGAAGGAAAAGTTCAATAAAGATTTATAATATTCAATTGTTCTTAAATTTTGGTTGCACCTATAATTATAATATATTATATATATGATATATTATAATGAATTTCTTCGTATTGTATTTCAGGAATTGTAAGAACAAGAATTAGATCTAACCAATTCATTAAACTATTGTGCGGTGGAATTTTATTGGTAGATGAGTTTCTGGTAAGTTACTTTCACATAGTTATTCGGTTTCCACTACCTGTGTCGAGGTTTCAATTTATAATTACACCTTATTATTATTATTAAATTATTAAATTTACGTAACGACTGTACCTGCGAGTTAGTTCCCGTCAACTTAAGCGTTTCCTTAATTATGGCCTGTGTTTTTTTCCCAACGCCCGATATATGTTCATATAAGATTCATCATCATCTTCCTGCCCTTATCCCACTCTAAGTGGGGTAGGCACAATTTGTTATAAACATGCTGCCACATGATTTTACGACACCTCGGTAAGAAATGAGGGTGGTACTATTCTATTCAGCCGGATACCACACGGTGTAAGTACCAAATTCAATTGTACCAAAATTCATCAATGATTGTTTAGCGGATAAGTTGTCCAAGCATTCTCTTCATAATCAGCCGACAGTCGACTAAGCACGATTACGACCATGGAGGATGCCCATCCTCGGCTGTACTCGCCAATCATCGTCTATGATCTTCTGACACGTAACGAACAAGCATAGGATATGTGATTTTATTCTTCGGATGGGGCGATATGATCATATGTATCGTATGATGATACGGACGATCGTGTGAACCCTTACACTATAATCGTGCTGATTATAGACTACTAGCTTTTATCCGAAACTACGTAAAATGGTCACCTCCTCAGCCTTGTTGAGGCTGATGGGGGCTTCGGTCCTCGAGGTTTAACCTCTTTACCCGGGCTTGTCCTCTCAAACTATCTCTATCGCCCGGGTAATTGCTTCGACCTTTTTTAAGAAGGTCAGAGGTCGCGCTTTTGAGGCGGACGCCTTATGGTGTAAATAAAATGAATGAATTGTCTCACTTCGTAGGTTAGCTGGCAGAGATCTCTGTCATAGGGATAAGTTGACCTTTGTACACTTTTTTTACCAATAATGTTTTTTTTTCATCATTTTTATGGTACATAAATAAATAAATAAATGAATAAAATGCCAACATCACGCGGTGTTCCCAGACGGTCACTCATCCAAGTACTGACCGCGCCCGCCGTTGCTTAACTTCGGTGATCGGACGAGAACCGGTGTAATCAACGTGGTATGGACGCTACGTTCGCGTGGAATGTTGTAGCGTGACAGGTTGATAATAGATGGCGCTTTTCAATGTCATCCTATTTCTGTAGAATTAACAGGTTTTCAATAGCCTATATGTTATTCCGGTGTATAAAGAATAATTGTGGTAAATTCCATTGATATTGGTTCAGCGGATTGGCCGTGAAAGAGTAACAAACATACATCCATACTCACAACTTTCGCATTTATAATATTAGTAGGATCATACGATCAACGATGATCATTTATGGTGAGCAGTTATACCCTACAGACTGCCAGATAGACTATCTATAGTGTTAAATTATCCTCAATTATGCATTAAAAGTTAGCCCCATTTCCCGAAACAAATACAGAATTTTTCCTTATTTTTTCAGAATTATCCAGGAAATATAGACGTTTTGGCATATAAATACATGTTACAAGAATTAATTGAATCAATACGCCATCCAATTACTGCCTCTCAAATGCAAGCGATAGATGTCGGATATTTAGGAAAAAACGGATATCGTAAGTATTTATGTAAATAAAGTACACGTAAATATTCGTATTTATACAAGAAGGTTTGCATCGTGAGTATTTGAGGTCCTATTTACAGAAGATATTTATTATTCTAAGGGTAGCCGTGTGGTATCCGGCTAAGTAAAATAGTACCACACTCATTTCTTACCGAGGTGTCGTAAAAGGCGACTAAGGTAAGTCGACCCGCCGTGTCGTATCCGGCTGAGTAGAATAGACCACCCTCATTTCTTACCGAGGTGTCGTAAAAGGCGACTAAGGTAAGTTGACCCACCGTGTGGTATCCGGTTTAGTAGAATACCTAGGCAACCCTCCTTCTTACCGAGGTGTCGTAAAAAACGATGAAGGTAAGTTGACGTCAGGCAGGCGGCCGGTCGTAAAACGTAGCCAAATCATGTTACAGCATGTTAATAACATGTTGTGCCGACCCCACTTAGAGTGGAATAAGGGCAGGAGGATATACCTATATTTATTATTCTAAGGGCCTGTTTCACAAGTTACCAATAAACTGTCAGTTTGTTTATTCGGAACATATCTGACATATATCTCGGAATTTCGCGTTTCTCAGGTTTCTGATAGGCTTATTCAGCACTTAAAGTCCCTAATAAGTTAACAGGTAGATCGTGTGGCTGTTGTTTTGTTTATCTGCTGGATACCAAATATCTATTTCAAAATGGCCGCGATTTTTAATTTTTTTCACTTTTTAGAGACATTTATCTGTTACTTAGTTTATTTGTCGGTTGACTATCCGACACTTTATTAGTAAGTTGTGAAACAGGCCCTAAGTATCGGAGTATTCGGATTTATAGTACACAACATTTTAAGCATAAAAGATATAAGAGACATTCTATTTCGAACGAATTACGATACAAAATACGCAACACGTCAGATACCTATATTCGATTTCGTACATGGTATTAAAGGATGGGTATATATCTTGAAATTAGGATACCATTATTTTGTTATAATTCGCGTTGTTAAGGATGCAGGTGACGTTCTCATACCTTATACATGCAGAACTAGTCAATACACGTATCATAAAACGCCGCTACCAACAGCACACCACAAAAGCACTACGCACTCACTACGACAATCTCTACGATCGTTTCGGTCCGTAACTGAAGCATCATCAGGAAAATAGGCGCCACAACATAATCGTAATGCATTACGATAATGATGTATAAGGTATGTGAACGTTGCCTGCTTGCCGCAAGTTTTCCAACAGTGTCTGTTGCCAGCTAAGGAGTGAGCTATGCTTAGAGTATTTCTACGTGATCAAATCAGGAATGAGGAGATCCATAGAAGCATCAAATTCACCGATATAGCTTCAGCCGAGTAGTGAATTAGCGTTGGGCACATAGTGTAGACAACCGATAGGCGTTGGGGTCTTAAGATGTTGTAAAGGCGACCCTGCACCGGAAAATAAAGCGTTTGTAGACCTCCTCAAAGGTGGAATGATGACCTTCAAAAGGTTAAGGGAGTCGCTGGATCTATCCATCTAATTTCGGGGACGCCTGTCGGTGCAGTATGGTCCATCAGCTCTTATTTTGGACTATTCCACCCATTTCCCCATGTTTGCTGTGCCGATAGTGTCACCTGCTTTAACTTACCTGTTGCTTTTAGAAACCTGATAATATCCCTGAAGACAATATTTATTAGGTCCTCAGCTTCAATTTCATCCTTACCTAGTATCTCCCATCTTACCAGCAAGTACATAGGGCACTCAAACAAGGTGAAGACTCGTTGCTCCCATTCCACACTCTGGGCACGCTGAGTCTTCTTTTATTGTCATTATTGACAGGTGTCTGTTTAACAGGCAGTGCCCAGCAGTAATGCCTGTTACAATTGCCATATTCTCCTTGCTGTGAGATATTAGCTGTTTTGTTTTCTTTGTATCAAAAGATTTGAGAAACAGTTTTGATTGTCTAAACATTGAGATCAGATCTTGAGCCTCTGGATACAAGCGGCACAAGATCTGATCGTGTGATGTATAGATGTTAAAGAGACCTATGTCCAGCAGCAAACGTCCATCGGTTGCAGATTATAATGATTATGAATGTATGCATTTTGAGTTCTTATTTTAAAAATTTAATAATTCCTTTGCCCTACTCATTTTTTACAGAAACTACTCAAATGATGCGAATCATGACTTATCCGTAAGCGACAATGGATTATAGCATGACTGTCAAGTTAATGGAAATCGAACGACATAAAATTGAATTTTGCTCGACATAATTATTTAAAGATTTTATGATTCATTATTCATTTTATTATTGATTTTTAACATATTTCCTAGAGAGATTTCTTTTAAAACGAATTTAATTTAAGTGGAAAAACAACCATTTAAAACATATTTAAATTGTTGTCCATTAGGTGATTTTAATTTAAGTATGTACATCAAATATATTTTAGTTAGGTTAAGATTAGCTCCACATGACTTGATAAGTGTTATCTCTTTGCATGGTGGTTTTATAAACATAATTATAAACTAATTTGACTGTAAAATAATAATAATTTACCACAGAAGGTTGTTACGTACTTTAATTTAATTAATTTTTAATACTTTCCAGTTTATTTATAAATACCCGAGCTCTAATATGCCACATTGTAGTTCTATGAAGATTCTGTAAAAAAAAAATGTAATTCAGTATAAAAAATATAAACTATTTTGTTGCTAAGTTCTATTTAGTTTTTATATATTAGTTATTTATATTCTCGTTCGTTCGTTGTTCGTATTTTTGTATAATTTTTTTATTGTTATTATTTTTCCAAAACTTAAGTAACCATATATGTAGATTTTAATAAATTGTTATGAAATGGACTTATTGAAGTTTTATTTATTCAAATTCTTATAATATTTGGGAACATCTTTATTTATATATCTACACTTCTATATAAAGCTGAGGAGTTTGTTTGATTGTTTGAACGCGCTATTCTCAGGAACTACTGGACCGATTTGAAAAATTATTTCAGTGTAAGTCCACTTATCGAGGAAGGCTATAGGTTACTTAATAGGAGAGGAGCAGCAATAAAAAATAGTACGAAAATGGCAAAATTTAAAGCTTTCCTTGCGTGCGCTGAGTAAACGGTAATAGTTGTTCAAAAATCATGTATGACAAAATTGTTCCCCTGTAAAAGTTCTAAATAAAAGTCCGCGACAGCATATATCTAGCTTTTAAGGTTATCATAAAAATAACAAATAAACGCGACAATTATATCAAGCGTGGGTCTCAAGGTATTACGGTCTATCCCTGTGCGAATTCGGGGCAGGTAGACTACCATAGTTATTATACTAGAGCAGGGGAGCCATAACCTTCAGTGAGTGTCGCAACAAATAATGAGGCGGAAGATGAAACTAGTATACTTATCTTTGTCTAACCACACATAAATAAGACCGATACTAAATCTCGTTTGCTTTTTCTTTATCACCGATGGGCATGTTTAAGCTTCGCTACTCTAGTATGATAACTTTATGGGTACTACTGATATCTATACTCATATAAAAGCTGAAGAGTTTGTTTGTTTCTTTAAACGCACTAATCTCAGGAACTACTGGACCTAAGAATACAAAGTCTCGTTTGCTTATTCGGCTCCGCCTGCGTGGAAAGATTAAAACCGTTATAAAGTATTTTGATAACCATAAAAATGGTTAGAGTGGGTTAACCTTAAAAGCTAGACGTATACTATCGTGGACTTTTATTTAGGACTTTTAGAAAACAATTTTGTAATACATGATTTTTTAATCATTATTATCGTTTACTCAGCGCACGCAAGGAAAGCTTTAAATTTTGCCGTTTTCGTAATATTTTTTATTGCTGCTCTTCTCGTGCGTGTATTATATAGCCTATAGCCTTCCTCAATAAATGGACTATCTTACACTGAAATAATTTTTTTTAATCGGTCCAATAGTTCCTGAGATTAGCGCGTTCAAATAAACAAACTCTTCAGCTTTAAATATTAATATAGAAGTATAGATATATAATTTTATAATGTTTTAAGCTTCGCTACTGTAGTATGATATCTCAATGGGTATTATATAATGTAATAAATAAAAAATGCATTATTAAGTTTTATTTATTTTATTAAGACGTAATTTCTTAGGATACTATTAAATTTACAAATCAAATGTCTAAGATTATAATTGAATTGCGTTGATATAAATAATTATATAAAATAGCTTTAAAAATCACAAGCACGCATACTGAAACACCTTAAAATAAATCAATACTGTTGTATATATGTTTGTAGAATAAAAATTATAAAAATTGAATTATTACACGTTAAATTTGGCAACAAGTCAAAATTGAAACGAACACCTTTGCGATATAATTAAAATACAATATATTACAGTAATAGCATAAGTAATATACAATTACAATAAATAACTTGATAAAATTCTGAAGACATGTCACATATTTGGTCATTTTTAAACAATCCTATATAAATAATAAATATTTCATTTTATTTAATTGCAATAAAAATAATTTATTGAAACTTTATTTTTCTCCTGTTATCAATGGAAAAACGGATATTTTATTTTATGTGTCTAATCGATAATATAAAATACGTAAAATAACTGAATATTTATTATAATTGTGTTATAAAAATTGAAATTTTTTCAATAATTTATTTTAAAACTAATAGAGCAAGGGAATTAATTTAATATTAATTAAAATAATTTATGTAAAAGTATAGCTTTGTGCCTAATACAAAACTCAAAATGCTACTTAGTATATAATAATGTTTCAGTTATTTAAATGATATTTACATATATTGGGTGAACAACGGAATGATTTGTTTGTACGGAGCGCATTTTATAATATTACACACCTTTTTGTCACCCACGATTGTTAATAAATAATCATATTATAAAAAAATGTAGGATTTTAATAATGAAATACAATAAAATACTATTTTTTTTAATTTTTATAATAAATTTTTTCACATAGAGTAAAATTTGGCAAATGTTGAAACACGTGTTTTTCAATTTTAAATGAAAATTTTCTGTGTCATGTTTTTAAGAGTTTATATTTGTACGAATCCGTTTTAGCCGTTTGTGTGAAAGCGGCATAAAAAAATACAGACAGACAAACGCAAAAACGAGTACTGTAATTGATCCTTCAGTTGTATAAAGGGAATCATTCCAAAAGGCGATTTTTTGGGAAATCGAAATAAATCGTATAGCTTCTACGTTTTGTTTTTAGTTTTTGAATCAAGGATGATTTAAAGTTTAGTGTAATTAGAGTGTTATGAAGTAATAGGATGGCATATATTTTATTTAGTTTGTGAGATATTTTGAATTGAAGTGTTTGGAAATTACTGTATTAGTTTGAAGAACGGAATAAATCCAGGAGTTATTTCCTTCTTATAACTGATGGAATTTTTGACCGCGTGTAACTAAGTGAATGGTGTGGCTTTTACTTCTCTTTTGTGACGATGCGTCTACTACTAAAATGGAGTTAGAGCAAAAAAGTCGAAATTTGTAAGTTTCGGTACTGTTGTTTAAAGTTATAGTCACTGGTTTATGTTTGTAGAGTAATAGTTTTGTTTTAGTCCTCACATAGTTTAATAAAAAAGTGTTATTAGTAATAGGCAAAGCAGGAACTGAAATGAATTAATAATACCCAGGATACGGCTTTAGAAAGTGCGTAGATCGTTTGTGGGCTTCGGTATACATTTATATAATAAAATTCCACAATCTATTTTGGACTTGCCTTCACACAAGTTCAAAAAAGCAATTAAAAAGACACTTAATCATAAAGCTTATTATACTGTTGAGGACTATGTTGATGATAAGAAAGTTTGTAATTTTTTTAATTTGTTGTTAATTTAAACCATTATTATAATACTCAATATTGAAAAGATTGACCGCCGAGTTTCTTGCTGGTTCTTCTCGGTAAGAGCACCTTTCCAAACCAGTCGTAGCTTCATTGTAATTTGGCGATTCGAAAGTGCTTGTAAAAGCCAAATTTAATTTAAAAGAATTATTTGAATTTGAATTTAAATTTAGTATACGAAGTTTTGCTATTTCTTTTATTTCGGAAAACGAACCCAATTATTTTGTCACCCACCTTAACTTGTGTTGTGATAAATACCCCAAAGTGATATTGGAGCCGAACGTGATTGATATTAGCGTTCCACCGTGATACTTTATAAAACTGATGGACCAATTCTAGGAAGAGTGGTGTGCGATTCTGAAGACATTACCATGGTTTTATGCTGTTCATCTTTGGCAGCTACAGCAGTGGGAAATGTGAGTCGTTGTTGTGATGCAAGGCGGCAGATAGGGCTGCGTAGAGGGCTTGCGACCTCCCTGGAGGCGTCAGGAGGGATAGCACTCGGGCTTCGCTGGCGTTATAGCCCTCCGCCCCAGTATACCGAGCCACCCGCGCCATTGCTGCAGCGTTCACCTGTTTACATAAACAATTGGTAGGTACTTTACGTACCTACGTACGTACTGTTATGGGATTTAAATGAATTGCCTTTTTAAAAAAGATTTATTTAACACAAAAACACTTTTACAAAAATGAGAATATATTATATGAGTATGGGAGCACACAACTGCTCTGTCCGACGGCCGCTCACTGACTGGCGGGCACGGCCGTGGGCCACATCATGGCGGTGAACAAACATGATTTTCATTATAATGCTAAACTATGTGACAACTACGTCAGCATTAAGCATACTCACACGCAAGTACAAACAGACGCTACACACAGAAACAGACGCTACACACAGAAAAAGACGCTATACACAGAAACACACACACACACAAACAGAAGCTACACACTGAAACAGACGCTACACACAGAAACAGACGCTACACACAGAAACAGACGCTACACACAGAAACAGACGCTACACACAGAAACAGACGCTACACACAGAAACACACACACACACAAACAGAAGCTACACACTGAAACAGACGCTACACACAGAAACAGACGCTACACACAGAAACAGACGCTACACACAGAAACAGACGCTACACACAGAAACAGACGCTACACACAGAAACACACACACACACAAACAGAAGCTACACACTGAAACAGACGCTACACACAGAAACAGACGCTACACACAGAAACACACACACACACACACACGCACACACACACACACACATCCACATACACAAATCTTAGTTTTGGCGGATTTTTGTATTGTAACTAGTGATAAGATTAGCTTAAGGCATTAAAAGTGTAATCCTAAATTGGCTTATTTTATAATACATATTCATAGTTTGTAATGAAATTGTAAAACGCTGTTGGATTGCCAAATAAATAAACTCTTACACTGTAGGGTTATAACAGTACGCAGGTACGTAAAGTACCTACCAATCCGCACTGGAGCAGCGTGGTAGGTCTCAGCTCCAATCCTTCTCTCCAAAAACGGAGAGGAGAGGCCTATTCTCAACAGTGGGATAGTAACAGACCGCTACTTATTTATACGAAAAGTACGCCGTGTGGTATCCGGCTGAATAGAATAGTACTACCCTCATTTCTTATTTATTTATTTATTTGCATATTATACTATTAAATAGCGTGCAAATTTTAAAACATTATACAAAAAAAATTGCTTATAGCTATGACTCTGCAGCTCAGACATTATTATTTCCTAAAAAAGTTATTAACAAAACAAAAACATATGTCAAAATAAATAATAATAATAATATTCACATTAAACATTCTAATACAAATAAATTAATAAATAATAATAATAATAATAAAAAATCATCTTAATAATTACAATAAAAACTTCATAGTTTGGGTAAGTATTCGCTAACAGAATAAAAGCTTATTGAGGTGTCGTAAAAGGCGACTAAGGTAAGTCGACCCGCCGTGTGTTATCCGGTTTAGTAAAATAGACCACGCTCTTTCTTACCGAGGTATCGTAAAATACGACTGAGGTAAGTTGATGTCAGGCAGGCGGCTGGTCGTTAAAACGCAGCCAAATCATATGACAGCATGTTTATAACATATTGTGCCGACCCCACTTAGAGTGGGATAAGGGCAAGAAGATGATGAATTAGGAAAGTATAAAGTTTTTTTCTTTTTTACCTGAAATTCGTTGTCCTCGTCGACAGCGGTCCGCGACTCTGACGTTTTCGTGGTCCGCTTTTGTGCTACGTGCACCTGAAACATAAATATAGCTCTATAGCTAAATAAATATTTTACTTCAACATTATGTTGTAGGACATTTGGATTGAATGGATATAATAAGATACATTTATAAATTACTACAATTGTTACTTAAGTAGCGGCCTATTACTATCCCACTGCTGGGCATAGGCCTCTTCTCTCCGTTATTGGAGAGAAGGATTGGAGCTAAGACCTACCACGCTGCTCCAATGCGGATTGGTAGGTTACACATATCTCCAGAATTCTCTAGAGATATGCAGGTTTCCTCACGATGTTTTCCTTCACCGAAAAGCGTGTGATAAATTGCAATTATCAATTAGACACATAAGTTTTACTAGAAAACTCATTGGTGCCTGCCCGGGGTTTGAACCCTAGACCTCTGGGTGTTACCGCTGGGTTACCACAGCTTCAGAATGGATATAATAAGATACATTTATAAATTACTACAATTGTTACTTGTTTTACAAAATTAGTACCTGGGTGGCCGAGCCTTGCTCTGTGCTTTTTTTAAAAAGATTTAAGAAATATATTTTTAAAAAATTAAAAAAGAAAGAATGAAGTCGCCCATGACTGTGGGATTCGAACCTGGCTTTAGAACATTTTCGATCCCCCCGTTACTGACAACAAAAAAATCCTTTGCTTTCAATTCCACATTTAATTTTTTTTTAATGGCCAAAAACAGGGATAAAATGATTTTTTTTTTAAATAAATCTTAGCTAGGTCGATTTTTCTCCCCAAAAATTTCCTAGGTACATGCTGAATTTCAGAAAAATGGTTGGAGTCGTTTCTATAAACGGCTTGAACTGTAAATATATACAGTACCTACAATACAGTAACATAGTACGGATAACTGATATTTTAATTAGATAATAAGTTCAAGTTTAATATACATACCTAAGCCAAATAGGCTATATAATACTCTCGTAATGTTGTGCAAACTTTAAACATCTTGGAAAACTACTAAACTTATCAAAACTCTACAGTACTTAATATAGAAGTCGAAAAACGGAATATAGTCGCAGCTACAATGTCTTAAGATTCAAAATTGCATTACATAAATAAATAGCAGAGATTCCTTTAGGAAATGACGCAAAAGTGCGAACCGCGATAGCCATTAGCTTTTAGAGAAATATAATTTGAGTGATAAACAAGTTTACGTAACGTATTTTTTTACTTTTATCGTTTTATTTTGAAGACGTCTCAATTTTTCCTAAGTTTTTTCTATATATCTACTAGCTTTTACCTGCAACTTCGTTCACGTGTTCTGTTGTCGCGTGATAGATTGACAAAAGATGGCGCTTTTCAATGTCATCCTATTCGTAGGCTCCGTATTTATTTTTTGCAGAAAAAAGAAACTTAAAATAATAATGATAGGGTAGGTGGGCCCCCACCCCACTAAGAGTGGAATAAGGGCATGAGAATGGATTGGTAGTAGTGGCTAATATACCTCTATGATTTGACCCTGATAAGGTCCCAGGCTGCACGATTTAAAATCAATCATCTCAATAATGCGCTCGGATTCTGGATCTGCCACCACAAGGAACTGAAATTGAAATTATTCATTACAAGCTGTACCCGCGACTTCGCTCGTGTCCACTTAAATGTTACAATATCCTGAATTATGGAAGTATGCGATTTTTTTTATTTTCAGGATTTTTCTATTCTATATTCGTATTCAAATTCAAAATATCCTTTATTCAAATAAACTTGTAAACAAGTTCTTTTGAATCGTCAACTCTACTGCTGGTTCGGAAAGCTGTTCCTACTAAGAAGAGCCAGCAAGAAGCTCGGCGGTTGCTCTTTTAAAAACATAATTCTTAATACTAGTTACATTTAATCGTGTCTATCTTGTACACGGTCGAACAATATCTATATCCACGCATTCTTATCGTCTAAATAACCCTCAATACTTCGGTCCGTATTACATCAACGAATATAATATCACCTCCAAATACCTTCAGCGGATTAGCGATGAAAGTATCACAGTGCATGAGTTTTTCCAAATGCATGTATCAGGTATGAGAACGAACAGTACACTTTGCATTAAACATTACATATATTTTCTTTTATCGCGGATTATAGCAAAATAATATTATCATTAGTTTTGAATTATGGATCTCCACAAAGTAACGTCAATTACAGCAGCAACGAGAGGTTTGAAGAGAAAGAATTTCAGAAATAATTTATTTAAAATTACAGCTTAATTAGAGCTACTTAAACTATCTTCTCAGTCGAAGCTAAATCTAATAAGGATTATTTTCACTTAACCAATAAGATTTCCTCGGCTTACGCAATGCCGCATTAGCTTTACCCCACTTTCATTAGAAATCCATTTTATTAGGCTGGGACATTTTACGTTACACGCCTAATTTTATAAATTAATGATGGGGGGACATTGTGGCGTACAACCACAAATAATTCACAAGCAAAACCATAGCTCACATGTTGTATAGTTTTAAATAACTAGTACGTGAGCTATGGATAAATAAAAATGTTATGCGAAACAGGCATATAGGAAATATAATGTACGTGACAATATATTTCCTGTATTTCGCTCCCCCCGTTAAAATTCGTATTATATAAGTTAAGGTACTTTTCTTTGTATTCACTCTCACTTACTTTAACCTGTTATTATCATACTCAATTAAATGTAAAATATCTGGGTGACCTAGCTTCGCTCGGTAATTTTTTACAAAAAAATAAAAAACTTATAAAGAAAAAACAATTAATTAGTCCGGGATCGATCCTTGGCATTCACATTTCTCGAGGCTGCCCGTTACCCGAATAAGCTACGCCGACTTGACAGTTAATGGCGAAAATTCAATTCAATATAAATGTTAGTGTTATTTAATGCCCAAAAACAATATTTTTTTTACATAAAACCTAGCTAGATCAATCTTTCTCCCCCAAAACCTCCTACATGCTGAATTTCAGGAAAATCGTTGGAGCCGTTTCCGAGATTCGGAAAATACATATATATACAAGATTAACTCATTTAAATATTAAAGATTTGTTATTCATCACGTCATATCATTGAACACATTCAGTTCCATTGCGTACCGTACATCCCAGAAACGCAACAAATATAATACTAAGTAGTATTATATTTGTTGCGTTGCGTTGCGTTATAGTACCTTGTGTGTAACGAGTATGTGTAACGGTGCGTCATTTAGTAGTGCATCGAAGCCCGCAAGCGCTGTCAACTCCGCTAGCCGGAAGGTCCAGCGCACGCAGTCGCGCCGCCACCCGCCACGCACGCCGCACTCGACATTGCGTGCACCACCCGCACGTGGCTGTAAACGGACATAGATAAAAGTAAGTAGTAAGTAACGGCCTGTTACTATCCCACTGCTGGGCATAGGCCTCTTCTCTCCGTTTTTTTTTTGGAGAGAAGGATTGGAGCTAAGACCTACCACGCTGGTCCAATGCGGGTTGGTAGGTTACACATATCCCCAGAATTCTCTAGAGATATGCAGGTTTCCTCACGATGTTTTCCTTCACCGAAACGCGTGTAATAAATTGCAATTATCAATTAGACACATAAGTTTTATACTAGAAAACTCATTGGTGTCTGCCCGGAGTTTGAACCCTAGACCTCCTTGAAAGAGGCGCATGGTTTTACCGCTGGACTACCACAGCTCGTTGCATAGATAAAAGTAATAATAAAATTATTTTGCTATAATCCACGATGAAGTAAAATAGAAAATATTAATAATGATATTTATCATTATTGTAGAGTGGACAATCAACACCGCCACCAAAATACACAAGCACTACACAAAGCCAAGGCTTTGCGATTTTGTCGTGGAGTCTATCTCCGATTGTGATAGTGAACGTGTGTAGTGTGTATATTCTATATTCCGCTATATACATGGGGAATATAAAATTTGGATACGTTATACAAACCTCGGCTGGATAATCAATTATAAACGTATATATAAATTTCGTTATAGCAATAAAACAATTGTATCTAACAGTGTAAGTAAAATTTACGATATTTCATAAATAATCAAGAAACAAATTCAAATCTAAAATAAAAATCCGAAATATATAAAGATACCTGCGGAACGGGGTCCCATCCGGTCTGTGTGAGTAAGCCGTGACCAGCGTACGCAACCAAATCAGCCGTAGCACTTAGCGGCTTAGTGATGGCCCCTAGCAGACCTCTGCGGAGACCAGCCGCCCCACTACCACTCTCGCCCACGGCCACCCCCACGAGGGGATGGTGGGCTAGACCTCCAACAGCGCCTGTAAAAAAGTAAAGTACAATGACGGCCTGTTACTATCCCACTTCTGAGCATAGGCCTCTCTCCGTTTTTGGAGAGAAGAGACCACGCTGCTCCAATGCGGATTGATAGGTTACACATATCCCAAGAATTCTCTAGAGATATGCAGGTTTACTCACGATGTTTACCTTCACCAAAAAGTACGTGATAAATTGCAGTTATCAATTAGACACATAAGTTTTAATAGAAAAACTCATTGGTGCCTGCCCGGGGTTTGAATCCACGATTGTGTCTAGAGACTCACTGTCTTACCGCTGAGCTATCACAGCTCCTATTAATTAAATAAAATATATATTAAAAAAAGGAAAATTCCGTGCATCCTATACTAAATTAAAAAATTTGACATAAATATCATGCGTTAAATACTAAGCCAGTTCTGTAAAATTTATACTATCCTACTAATATTTTAAATGCGAAAGTTTGTAAGTATGGACGTATGGTTGTTACTTCGAGGCAAATCCGCTGAACCAATAACGATGAATTGGCAGAATTATTCCTTATTCACCAGAATACCATATAGGCTATAGAAATCCTGTTACTTCTAAAGGAATAGACATTGAAAAGTGCCATCTATTAACGACTTATCTCACGACAACAGTCCACGCGAACGAAGTCACACGTAAAAGGTAGTGTTTATATAATAATAAGTATATATCGCGACAATTTAAAATCTACCAAATACATTTTCGTCTACAAATGTTGGTATAATTTGCGATACTTCTCTTGTCATTGTTGATTTCAAGGAATATAATGGCAGCTATATTTACCGAGTATATTGATGGCGAAATTTGTGATACCAGCCACAAGACCTGCCATCAGACTCGGCGGTGGTCTTCTCCTGTAAATTGAAATGAAAATTTTGAACTCTATGACCTGAGGTGCCTTAAAATAGATTATTTTACTTTGCTTTTATTTTCTAAAGGCTATAGGAACCTGCTAAGGATTGATTTAACTCGATGAAAGAGATATAAATAAATATTATTTACATGGTGCAAATATAAATATATGGGACACTTACACACACGGTTGTCCGTCCCTTAAGTAAGTAACTTAATACTTGTGTTATGACAGACAGACAATGGTGAATATATACTTATATATTTTTTAAATACATACTTAAATACAAATATACACCCAGACTCGAAGACCAACAAATTGATTTATAGAAAATGTTGACTCTCGGCGGGAATCGAACCCGCGACCCGCGGAGCTGAAGGCAGGGTCACTACCCACAGCGCCAATGGAACAGTATAAGACATCAAGGTTTAAATTAAAATAAATATATCCGGATCAATATATTTTAACATCAATGGAGCTCTGGCGACCGAATCAGTGGCGGTATAACCCCTTGTCCTACTGCAATACTTGCTAAAAGAGGCTGCAGAAGCAAGGCCTCTACAACGACGGGTACAAAAACCCTCAAAAATACCTTGAGCAGAAGTCAAGGGGAAACCACTGCTACTAATTTCCTAAGAAAGTTATTCGTTATGAGTAGATATCCAGTCTATGGCATAATTATCATCTTATAATTGTTATCTATGATAATTGTCTATTGTCTTTCCCATCCATGTATCCATATTATCCATGTATGTCGGCGTCTTGTGCTAATATAAATTATAACAACAAAAGATAATTTAACAGAAGTGTCAATCTGTGTCCGATATTCACCAAAAAACATTACATTGTCATGGAAGTCCAATTAAACTACGTGACGGCCACGACCGCTCTCATAATAGCGTATCGACGGAGATATTTAAACAATTAAAGCTTGGATATCGGACTAAAAAGGTTTACGTTGGTAAGTAATAATACCTTGCAGCGGCAGCTCTTCTCGCGTGATCATCATCTCCCGCAAGCAAGTCCAGGTTACGTGCGAGCGAGCCGGCGGCGGCGCTGAGTGACCGCAGCAGCGCGCCCGCTGCAGCCGACGCGACGCCGCGAACGCCGCCGCCGGCGCTTCCCACGCGAGCCGCCAGCGCGCCCGGAGCACCCAACAACTCCAACCCACCCACTACCCAACCTGCACCAAGCGATATTATTCTTCTTCTCTTCTTCTTTCTCAACCGGTGGACGTCCACTGCTGAACATAGGTCTCCTTAAGGGATCGCCACAATCCACGATTTTGTGCCGCTTGGATCCAGCGGCTCCCCGCGAACTTTTTGAGGTCGTCAGTCCACCTCGTTGGCGGCCTACCAACGCTGTGCTTTCCAGTGCGAAGTCGCCATTCCAGCACCTTAGGACCCCAACGCCCATCAGTTCTACGTACTACGTGGCGATATTATTAGTGAATGAGTTTTATTGTGTAACGCCGGGGCTACATTAGCGCGCGAAGATTCGTGTCTCGTTGGCGCGCAAAACATCGTGTATCGGCCACACACGATGTTCTTGTCTACATTAGCAGGCGAAGATTCGAAAAGCGGCCTACGGCGAATATTCGCCTTTGAGTTTTGTGAGTCTGTCGTCCCACTTCAAAGTCTGGACGATAATGAAGTGTCGTAAGTGTGGCCACTCAAGCGAATGTTGTCGCGACAAATCTCTTTGATGCGCGCCAGTTTACCGACAGTGCCCCGATGCTACATTGTCTGCACCCGAATACATCGCGTTGTAACGATGTACCCGGCCACGTATATAGCCGTAGCCCGAATATTCGCCGTAGCCCGCTAATGTAGAATATGAGCCGTGTGGTATCCGGCTGAGTAGAATGGACCACCCGACTTCTTAAGAAATGATGGTGGTCTATAACTACTCAACCGGATTTCACACGGCAACGATGTACTACAGAGTTGTAGATTAAAAAAAAATTAAATACACTAATTTTAACACGGGCGCAGCCGCAAGCACATGTAGTAAATAATATTTTGAAATTTATACCGAGCTGAGGCATTTTTAGCCGTGTGGTATCCGGCTGAGTAGAAAAGTATCATCCTCATTTCTTACCGAGGTGTCCGTAAAAGACGAGTAAGGTAAGTCAACCCGCCGTGTGGTATCCGGCTAAGTAGAATGGACCAACCTTATTTCTTACCGAGGTGTCGTAAAAGGCGACTAAGGTAAGTTGATCCACCGTGTGGTATCCGGTTTAGTAGAATAGACCACCCTCTTTCTTACCGAGGTGTCGTAAAATACGACTGAGGTAAGTTGAACAATCATGTGGTATCCGATGTAGTAGAATAGACCACCCGCTTTCTTACCGAGGTGTCGTAAAATATTGCTAAGGTAAGTAGACAGACGCCGGATTGTAAAATACGTAGCCAAATCATGTGTCAACATGTTTATAACATGTTGTGCCGACCCCATTCAGAGTGGGATAAGGGCGGAAGGATGATGAATTTTATTGAACATGGATCACAGTATATTTTTAGCAATTTAATTTTTGTGCATAAAATATACATTATTGTAATAAACTTATCGATGATCGATTATATATAAAACACAAAGTAAAAACTGACATAAGCTTGCGACTCATGGTTTTCGCCTTGCAAAAGTACGTCGTAAGTCGTTTGTAGGCTTGGGCATAAGTTTTATAGTCAAATTCCGCAAGAAATTACTAACTAAAAAAACTATTAAAATGGGACTGATACAGAACGCCATACCATACTGCTGAGGATTACATAGGTGACAATATGCTATGCCTAACTCTTAGAGCCTTTAATGTATACCAGTTATAAAAGATAAATTTTGAAAAGAACAGCTGCCAAATTTCTTGACAGCTCTTCTCGATAGGAACAGCTTTCCAAACCAGTAGTAGAGTTGACGATTCAAACGCATCACTACATATTATAAAACAAAGTCCATATTTCCGTATGTACGCATAAAACTTTAAAACTACGCAACCGATTTTGATGCGGTTTTTTTTAATAGATAGAGTGATTCAAAAGGAAGGTTTGTACGTATAATAACATTCAATACGGAGTAGAGAAATACTGTAACTTTTGAGGTTTCTGTAAATAATTACATTTTTGTCCGCTTACATTGCAAACGCAGGCTAAACCCTACGAGATTTATCAAAATGATGTACTAAGTATTTGTACGCCTTGAAAAGGTCTACAGAAAAGTCCGCGATGGTATATGTCTATCTCTTATGGATAACCCACAAAAGCATTTTTTGTCATATACTTTTTAGGAAAAATAATGCCTTATGTTCAAAGCAATTTTTATACAATACAACATTAATCCTTATGCAATTAAGTACCTTAAATAAATTGTTGATTTAATATAGGTCAATATGGCCGTTTACAGTATGTAATTTAAGTGAACATTTTCCGAGATATTACAGATTTAAAATGCCGCGAGGACGCCGCGCTTCACCCTATAGCACTTCGAATCTTTTAAGAGTTTGTTTAAAGACATTCTGTAATTAATTGTAAAAATAAAATACATAGGTAAAATGTAAAAGTAAATAAGTAACAATGTACTATATGAGTTTAGATATTCCAAAGATAGCAGGAAATCGTCTTAGTATAGGGAGAGGAAATTGTTTTTCTCCAAATTTAACGCTTGCGGGCCACGGGCAGTAATGAATAAATCAAAACTACTGGATCGATTTTAATCATTTTTTTACACTGAGTGACATGGGATATATATTTTATACCCGTGCGAAGCATGGGCAGGCCGCTAGTTTGTTTATAAGTTTACTTGAATACGGAGTATTTTGAATTGGAATGGCCCGTTGACGCAGGTGACAGACCCTGTTTCAGCTCGGCGATTTTTGGGTTATACCTACCTGCACCGAGTATAGCAGCAGAAAGGTAGTGCACTGTTAACGCGTGAGTTAATCTTTTGGTCGAAGTCATCACATCCACAAGTTGGAACGCGCTGAGTCGCAAAGGGCTCTCATCCAGGGCAATATACATACGAACCTAGAACATAAATATTTAGGGCCTCTTTCACAAGTTACCAATAAACTGTCAGTTAGTCTATTCGGAACATATCCGAGATATATATCTTGGAATTTTTCGTTTCTCAGGTTTCTGATAGGCTTATTCAGCACTTAAAGTCCCTATGATGTAACAGGTAGATCATATGGCTGTTATTTTGTTTATCTGCTGGATAGCAAATACCTATTTCAAAATGGCCGCGAATTTTTTTTTAATTTTTCACTTTTTAGTCTCTTTTTAGAGACATTTATCTGCTACTTCGATAATTATTTATCGGTTAACTATCCTACACTTTATCAGTAACTTGTGAAAGAGGCCCTTTTAATTAAAAAATATTTGTGTAATATTAGTATTTAATTGTATGTAGATTTTTATGCACTACACTCGATCTAATAGTTTGCTCCTCACTCAAAAGGTTGTCTGTGAGAGATCGCTATAGTTATGGATGATGTATCTTTTTTTAGTGAGTGCAATAAGAATAAATAAAAAAAATAATGCATTAAATTAGCTTAAAGGTCTTGAAGGATGTGAGATATTATTAAAACTTATTTTATGCAAAAAGATAACAAAAGTCCCTTTAAAAGTTCACTCACACTTTATAAAAAACAACTTACAGCAGTGTGGAGTGTTAATGTCAAATCCAACGGATGCAGTTGGAGTTTTCTTAATCTTAACGGATTCTGCAATGTTCTAGATTCAGCGATGGCAGTCGTGTCCGATGATGGCACGCTCGCAGGCACCGCCAAGTGGTACAACTCAACAACAGCGCCTACGTACGCGTCCTCTACGTACAAGCCGAGGGGTCCCAGGCGAATTTCTAATTCTGTTAATTCTGTAATAAAGGATAAAGTAGCGCCCTTTTACTATCTCACTACTGGGTATAGGCCTGCTTTTTTCATAGAGACGGGTCGGACCCACCACTTTGCTCGAATAGGGATTCGGAGATTCGGGAACTTTTGTTAAAAATAAATATTTCTTTGTAACTTGATTTTGTGTATAAAGCTGTGATAGCCCGGCGGTGAGACCGTGCGACTATTTCGAGAGAGTCACGAGTTTTTCTATTAAAACTTATGTGTCATGAAAACATCCTGAGGAAACCTGCATATCTTTAGAGAATTCTGGGGATATGTGTAACCTAACAAGCCAATGGAGCGGCGTGGTAGGTCTTAGCTCCAACCCTTCTCTCCAGGCACAGAGAGAGAGGGGGCATACGTCCTCTGTACTTTACTGTTTTTTTATTTTTATTTTGTGTATAATTATTTTTTTTGCTAACAACCATAGTGAATAAGTTAACAAAATTGCTATAGAGAAATAACAAAAAAAAATTTCAAATTGCTATTGCGATTTTTATACCTTCCTTTACATTCATAAACAGACTGACGAACAGCCTTCCGATTTTATATTTTAAACATATTATAAAAAACGCCCTAAAAGGTATGCGATCGATTTTCTCAAAATCTTCTAAAAGTATTTTTGTACGGTTTTTACTTATAGATTGTATTTTTTTCAATTCCTGACTTAAGTTTGGGTTAATAGAACATTAGGTTAGAATTCCCACGAGTTCGGTACTTATGCGGCAAAAACTTTGTCACACATACATTTCTACGCAGGCGAAAACGCGGGCACAGTTAGTATAATAGTCTTAATATTATACCTTGGAAACTAGAATTAGCAGCAGTCCATTTGTCGTGACACAAACGCATCAAGAGCCTGGCGTCTGCAGACCTGGTAGAGAACACCTCGTTGAACATGCCCCACAGTGGTGGCCATCGTTCTGTGTCCTGCACCTCCGCTCTGGTGGTAGCCACCACCGCAAAGTCGTACTGTTCCGTCTCGTACTGAGCGTTGTCGATTTGCATGTCGGCTATGGCGATTGTTGTGCGCATTTTCTGTTAGGCAAATATGTAGGCATTTTGTATCTTGTTATCCTCCTGCACTTATTCCACTCTAAGTGGGGTCGGCACAACATGTTATAAACATACTGTCACATGATTTGGCTGCGTTTTTACAACTAGCCGCCTGCCTGACGTCAACTCACCTAAGTCGGATACATCGGTAAGGAAGAGGTTGGTCTATTCTAATAAACCGAATACCACACGGTGGGTCAAATTATCTTAGTCGCCTTTTAGCGTTGGCGCTAAAAGGCGGGGCGGGGCACATAGTTCGAAGAACCGATGGACGTTGGGGTCTCAAGGTGCTAGAGTGGCGACCCCGCGCCGGAAAACGCAGTGTAGGCAGACAACCTACTAGATGGACAGACGACCTCAGAAAGGTCGCGGGGAGCCGCTGGATCGAGGCGGCACAAGATCGTGTGGCGTGTAAGTCCTTGGAAGAAACCTATGGCCAACAGTGGATGGCTATTGGTTTATGAGAGAGAGAGTGAGAGAGAGTGAGAGAGAGTGAGAGAGAGCGAGAGAGAGCGAGAGAGAGAGATTAAGAGAGAGCGGCGAACGGGTGTTTGTGTTTTATATAGTATCAGAAGGTTCAGGTTTGTCTTACTCTAGCATCGGCTTGGACAAGTAAGGCTGCACGCTGCAGATGGACCGCCAATAAAGGCAGCACGTCCGCTGAGGCGCCCACCGTCACCGCTACGCTGCCCACGACGCATCTAACTCTTTCCGTCTCCGCCCATATTTGACTGTCATTCGCAAAGGCTAGGAAAAAATAAATTTGTCCAAAACATGCTGTACTCTTGATTTTATTCGTCAACTTAAACAACAAAATATCTTCAATTACTACAACATCGACTTAAGCGTTCCAATTGTTCAGGTTTTCGTATTTATAACATTAGTATTGTTTTATTTTTTGCATACAAAATAAAAAACACAAAACTGAATTTTATACATATCTCTTGCGAATTCTAGGGATATGTATGACCTACTTGTACCAATCTGCTTCGCAGCTGTATGGTGAAGCAAACTATCAACCAATATATCCGAAAGAAGGGAGGAGGCCTTTGCCCAATAGAGATAAATTACATACCGGACAAATCTCTTTGGTTTTATGTTTGTATTTTTTGTAATATTTGTGTTTCTTTGGTTTTAGTAAATTAAAAAACAACAACAACGAACTAAAAATCAAACCCAACAAAAGTAAATGAACAAATAACCTTTTTCAGGGACTTCAAACAAATAGGAAATTTCAGAGTAGTCTGTAGAAAGGTTACGAGCGACGGTCAATGAGCTAGGCACTTCGGTTTTATACACTTCTGTAAAATATATACCGTATAAAATAATAGCATAATATTATAAATGTGAAAGTCTGTTAAGGCGTAGTTGATCCTCTAGACCAATATTGATGAAATTTGGCACAATTCAAGCTTATCAGTTAACATATAGGATATACTAATTCCCGTTATTTGTTCAGGAACAGGAAAAATATAGTAGATAAATGTGGGTATTATATCATTTCAGTCTTGTACTCTAAAAAATATTAAGTTTTAAAAATATTCAAAAAGAAACGTTATGAAAAGTTTAAAATTTACAGAAGACGTATGAATACTATATGGTGATTTGATCTTCAGGGTTATGTAGGACGCTTTTCCAGTATATATTTTCGTTGGGTCGTTATTACTGAAGCGTAAATAGAAGCCAGTGTTATAAACAGGTATAGTATCTTGGATTTTCCAAGTTAAAGATGAAAAATGCGCTATGGTGGGAAACAAGAGTTAAAAACTATGTATATACGCACAAGACTTTGTACCTAAGCATTAATATACCGTCAATTATGTATTCTTAGCCTTTTCCTGTTCCCAAAGGAAAAATGGACCTTTTTAATTTAGCAAATACATAGATTCGAATCGTACTATAATTCTTCAATATTATTCTAGCAAATTATAGTCGTGATAGACAGATATCAGTATTTACTGATATAATTACTAAATATTATACTTAAACTAAAGACAAAAGTCTTCGAACGATATGGAGCGAGCTATGCTCGGAGTATCTCTACGTGATCAAATCAGAAATGAGATCTGTAGAAGAACCAGAGTACCGACATAGCTCAGTGGGTCGCGAAGCTGAAGTGGCGATGGACGGGGTACATAGTGCGTAGAACCGATGGGCGTTGGGGTCTCAAAGTGTTGGAATGGCGATCTCGCATCGGAAAGCGCAGTGTTGGAAGACCCCCTACTAGATGGACTGACGACCTCAAAAAGGTCGCGGGGAGCCGCTGGATACAAGCGGCACAAGATCGTGTGGTATGGAGATCCCATGAAGATACCTATGTCCAGCAGTGGGAGTCCATCGGTTGAAGAAGAAGATTACTTAATAAGCTTACTTGCTTAAGTATATATAAAATTAATACCTGTGATATCAGTTTTTACTGCGTTAGACAGTCTCAAAAGCGATGAATCATCTCTCAATTCTTGTTTAGGTCTAACATCTGCAGTCATTATGACCATATCTCCAGTAAATGCATTTTCTTTTTGGTTATCTTTTTCCTGAAATACATTAAAGTTGCTTTTACGTATGTAGAAAGCTAAGATTTAGATAAATAATATTGAACAGTAATAAAAAATGAATAATGCATTTAATAAGGGTGTAAAAATTGTTTAAAGATGGCGCATTTATTGGGCCATATAATTGTTAAAACAATGGTTATTTTGGTCAGCGGTGATAAGCTCATTTGAAATTATATTTTATTATGGTATTAATATTCAAAAAAACTACTGAATAAGATACGAAAATTGATAAAAAAATCGGTTTATTCGGAAATACAAATGTTTAAAAACAAAAGTAATTTTTTTGAGACACAGTTAAGGATGATTCACGCTACACCATTCATGTTACACCGGGCTGTTTGGATTTATTATTTGCACGACTTATATCTATGTTAAGTAGCTTTTGTCAGCAAGTGATTCCATCTATCGATAGACTTGACGCCTAAGTAAATATGCAGTTTCACAATTTGAATTAGCAGCTATTGCAATTGCCATCGATGATGAAGTATTGGAAATTATTTTATTTGTTATCTAAATACTTAGGATGGCTCATGTCGTAAATCACAGAGCAAATTACACACATTCTAAACAATTTGCATTGTCCATTTTGCTGTTAAGCTGCTAAACTCACTAAGATTTGACGTTGACTGCTCTGCGGGCGCCCGGGCGCATATGTTTATGTTACAACGTGTCGGGGCTGAACCGTGCCGGAGCCGGGAAACAATACCCACCGACATTTCAACGCCGTGCCCCGGCCGTGCACGGCCGGGACACGGCCGGGGCACGGCCGGGGCACGGTTAGGCATGAATCACTTCATACTAAAAGTATACTATAATGTTCGACCGTGCCCCGGACGGGGCACGGCCCGGTCGCGGCACGGTGTAGCGTGAATCATCCTTTAATTTAACAATCAATATGATTTACTTATAAGGATAACAAAGTTATTTTAAAAAAGGGTGAAATTATATTGCTATATAACAATGTGCCACTATTTGTGTTAAAATACCCATAATTAATATAATACTCACATCTTCTGTGACTTGAGAGGCAGATAGGGTTTCGTTTTGCGCATCAGCCGATAATAGAGTTACTGCCTCGGCGGCATTGTCCTTAGAAGATCCTTGCAATGTTAAGGATTCATCCAGAACTAAAAAATTATAAATTGAAATAAGATATGAAAAACAAATTTAGCCTATACAGTTATACAAGGTTACGGCTATAGATGAGCAGAACACAAAATTAAATAGCCAAACATTAATATGGTAAATGTAAATTTTTTTTTCCTATATTTATCAAAGAATTGAGAGTGAAAAACGTTTAAATAATCAAGATATATATCTTTATCTTAGTTTTTATTCGAACAAAGAACTAAAAATATTTTTTTTATAAATTCCTCGGTTATATCATATATATATCATATATATTATAGGCTCGGTTAGTGGTACTAACCACTAAGAAAAAAATACAGTAAAACAAAAACAAAAGATTTTGTTCAGTAAAATATGTATAAAAAATACAATTCATAATATAATAGTTGCAAATAACTTACGCTTTTCATCTGCACTAACACGGCGAATTTCATTTTGTTTAATGGAAGTAACCATTTTCTGAAAGGAAAAAATAATACAAAAAACTCGAGTCCTACATTGCAAATCCAAAATATACTTATATGTACCGAAAGATCAGTCAGATATTAATTTAAATATAGCCAAATAAATATGGTCCATTTAGATATTTAATATTTAGGACTTACTTCCTCCTGTAATGATAATGAATCTTCCGAAACTGCACCAAACAATCTCCGTCTGATGTCACTCGCTGATATATCATGCTGGAAATATATAATAGAACTTTTAATAAATAAGGCCTATTTTCCTACGGTAACATATAAATGTTAGATCTCTTAAGGTGTAATGGCCTATATAAGGCAACGGCTGACGTCATTCACTCTCTTTTGGCGTGCGGCATTCGTAGGAGGTAGACGTGTTTGGGTGACCACGTGTTATTAGAATCTAACCTGAAATAAATATTCGTGATAAGATCGACCACTGAGTTTCTTGCCAGTTCTTCTCAAGTGGACTAGTGTTCCGAACTGGTGGTAGAATCATTGTCGTTGGATTTTGTAGTAAAAAGTATTGGTGCACAATAAGGTGCCCCGGGGTAATTCTCTAAACGCATTCGTTTCTTACTCATTTTAAATTGAATTTAGATTTAATTTCTAACAGTACCAAATATTTTTCGATCGCCTTACCTGGTCAACGTCTTGAAGTTCGACCAGCGTTGAGTGTGGATGCGTGCGCACACGCACTTTGATCGTCAACCCGCCGCACATTTGAAGCAGATGCTCACCGTCCGCTACAGCGACCGGCTGCGACCACTCGTAGTCCTCATTTACTAAGACACAACAAAATATATATGAATGGTTCGTCAATTAATAAATTTGCACTTCAGAAGTCATCATTCTCTTACCCTTATCCCACTCTAAGTGGGGTCGGCACAATATGTCTTCTTCCATTCTCCTTTATCATTCGTCAACTCTGGTGCCGCTCCTTTAACATGCATATCATTTTTCACACAATCCATCTGTACCGCATCGTCGGCTAATATCGAATCTCAACATTAGAAGCAATTTGTAATTTGTTATTCAGTCTCTAATTAATACGCAAACATGTAAGACGTATCATAATAAATATATCTCCATCTGCATTTGATTCGCTCCACAAGAGGAGTCCACAAACACAACCAAACAACCTTCAGCACACCATCCATCTTTTTTTCGGCCTCCCCCTAGCCATACATCCATCCACATTCATATTTAAAACTCTTTTGGTCACATGATTTTCATCCCAGAAGTACTTAAGCACTTCAGAAGTATAAGGGACAAAGTCAATGGTTAAATTTTTCAAAAGAGCCAAAGAATTTTAAAATTTCATATTACCTCTTTGATGATATGAGTTACACGAATGCGTGAATCCTGATGCAATGATATGGTTTGGATCGGAAGTGGAATTTCTCACCTCTGTAGTGGCCAACAGTGAGGAAGGGTATGGGAGGCGTCGTAGGCTGTGCGGGTGGCGGGTAGCGTGCACAGTGTGCCGGCGTCGAATAGTGAGTTCTACCCCCTGCATCTACTACGCACCACCACTTTAGAGAGCCGCACTCTTGTACCGCCTGGAAGAATTAATGAAGCAAATCCTATAATCCAGAGACTATGGCTTTAGGAACAAAAATAGCAATATTAGTAGTAGGGAAACCACCGTGTGGTATCCGGCTTTGTAAAATAGACCATCCTCATTGCTTACTGAGGTGTCGTAGAAGGCGACTAAGGTAAGTAGACGTCAGGCCGGTCGTGAAATACGTAGCCAAATCATGTGACGATATGTTTGTAACATGTTGTGCCGACCCCACTTAGAGTGGGATAGGGGCAGAAGGCTAAGTAGTAGTAGGGAAACAATGAATCGAAATATATTGATGATATCAAGGCTACGGTTTCTGAACATTCGTAGATCGTTTATGAGATTCGGTATATGTTTTTATAATAAAATTCCGCAATCTGTTTTTGACTAGACTTTGGATATGAGTTTAAAAAATTACTTTTCTAACTAAGCTTATAATACGTTTGAAGATTATGTTAAGAAAGAAAATTTCAATTTGAATTACAAAAAGTACGAACTTAATTAGATTGTAAGGTTATTTGAGTTGTTTAATAAATACAAATTATTTATCTATTTTATTTTTGAACAGTGACGTTCGAGGTTCTTGCTAGTTCTTCACGGAAGAAGCAACTTTGTGAACAAGTGGTAGCTTCAATCGAGATGTTATGTTCGAAAATGCAAAGTTTGGTTTATCTACGAAGGCAAACACACCGATAAAATGTTCCAAACAAATTAGGTATTCTCGTAGAATGATGTAGAAAAAGAAAAGATTCTTTCTATTACCACCTCTAGATATTATACAGACCAAATACGATAAAGTCTACCACATCATCTACCACAGACTATATTTTCACACATTAACACGCAATTTAACGGTCAATCTTAAACCTGTAACAAGTAAACCTCTGAAAATCAACGTTGGTAGTGATTGATCACGACCGACAAAAGCTGAGAGGTTCTACCAATTTGGGGCATCACACTATGCAAGTTAGATTTTGTACTGCGGTTTTGTTTTTTTTGTTTTAATATATTATGTGTGTTATTATACTTGTGTAGTGTGTTGTTACAAATATAATTAGTTTTCTTTCTTTCTTTTAAAAAAAATGTACCTTGACAGCGCCAACAACGGTGTCCTCCGTTGAGGTCGGTTGGGCCACTGCGAGCGCGTTAGTGGTACGATTGTGCACGACAAACTGCGGGCACGGATCGGGCGCTACAGTTATCACCCAGCGTGACTCGTGACGGACTTGCGTCACCACTACGGCCACCTAACAAAATCGGGCCAAAATGTATTACTGAATTATGGAGTATACTTTGGCCGTCACCACTACGCCCACCTATCAAAATCGGGCCACAATTTATTACTGAATTATGGAGTATACTTTGGCCCTGACATATTCCTGATATTTTTATACCAATCTACCAGATCCTCTTATTCAACCGATTGCCGTCCGTCCGCTGTTTCATTTAAATCTCTTTAAAGAATTTCTAAGACACAATCGACGGCGATCTTTTAATACAAGGATATAAAGATGTCCTATTTTTTTAGGTATATATAGTAATCACCGCCGCCCACGACCTCTCGCAGAGCGAGTGCGTTGCCATCCTTTAAAAAGGTGGAATATACGTTTTTTGAAGGTACTTATGTCGTACCGATCCGGAAACACTGCCAAAGGAGATCGTTCCATAAAATGGTGGTGTGCGGAATGAAATTATTAGAAAAACGCACTGTAGTAGATCTCCAAGCATCCAGATGGTGAGGATGATATTTTAACCTGTGGCGTACGGTTATGGAATTTAGCGGCCAGAATCAGGTCATGTAGTTCAATGGAACACTCTCTATTTATCTGCTTCATGTTTTCATATTTGAATATATAATTATGGAACTAGCGATAAACGCGGCTTTATTTGCGTCAACTTAAGCGTTTAAGTACCCTTAATAATTCATGTGTTTTCCTTGTTCCCGTAAGTAAAACGGTTACTTTTATATTGTGTTTTATAACGGTATATAAACTAGCGCTATTTAGAGAACTATCATTTCCTAAAGCTTAAAAATAATATTGACTAACCGTGGACGTGAAAGTCCAACGTGGCAGGTCTATGAAAACATACGTCACTTACGGACGTTATACGTTTAAAACTAAATCTCGTTAATTAAGTTTAACGTGTTTAAGTGTAACGCAACGCAAGGCAAAAAATTAGTATGTGGTTTTAATTGAGGACTCACAGATTGACCGTTGCCATCTCTAAGGGCGATGGCTCTTCTCATGGGCGGCGTACCCAATTTAACGGGCACGGGCGAAGCGGACGGGTACGTCGTGAAGGGTAATGCAAGACACAGGAAGTTACGCAGCTCGTCCGCATCGCCACCACGCCAGCGGCCTCGCATCCAGAACCGACAGAGCGGTGCACCTTGGAGACTGGATAGACAAAATGTAATTATAACTTAGAATAATATACATATATATCTATAAAAGTAAAGTAAGTAAGTAACGGCCTGTTACTATCCCACTGCTGGGCATAGGCCTCCTCTCTCCATTTTTGGAGAGAAGGGTTGGAGCTAAGACCTACCACGCTGCTCCAATGCGGGTTGGTAGGTTACACATATCCCCAGAATTCTCTAGAGATATGCAGGTTTCCTCACGATGTTTTCCTTCACCGAAAAGCGTGTGATAAATTGCAATTATCAATTAGACACATAAGTTTTAATAGAAAAACTCATTGGTGTCTGCCCGGGTTTGAACCCATGATCGTCTCTAGAGATTCGGACGGTCGCGCCGCTGGGCCATCACAGCTTTATATCTATTATAGCTTTATATCAGATATATATCTATACTAATATATAAAGCTGAAGAGTTTGTTTGTTTGTTTGATTGTAGATCTCAGGAATTACTGGACCGAATTAAAAATTGTTGACAATTATTTCAGTGTAAGATAGTCCATTTAGGAAGGTTATATAACGCTAGGATAAATAGGAGAGGAGCAGCAATAAAAAATAGTACGAAACAGCAATATATAAAAACTTTCCTTGCGTGCACTGAGTTAACGATAATATTTATTAAAAAAATCACGTTCAAATTGTTCCCATCTAGTAGTTCTAAATAAAAGCACGCGACTGCATATGTCTAGGTCAGGTCCAGAACAGAGGCCTCCTAGAGGAGTTATAGTGTATATAAGTTTGTAACTAAGTTTTAAGTTAATTTCAAATTAAAATTGCTTAGTAATAAATACTTATTAATATTTATGTATTTTTACGAAAACCTTAATTTAAGACAATATATTTTACTTATTATATTACCTTCCTTCTGGAGTTGGATCAACTAATTTGAATGTCTTTGGCCGTAAAACTGTATTATGTTCCATCTCATGTGGCACCGCTATTGCTGATACCTAAAATTGTATACAATTATTATTTTAATATATATAATATACTAAAATTATCTTTTCTTATCTTTGCCGTCAATTGTTGTTTAGTCAAATGTATTGAGGACTTCGCTAAACTCTTAAAATTTTGTACTGCATCATTGCAAAATGTTAATTGATTCCAAATCATAACTAAAACAGTTCGTTTTATTATAACTAATACATTTTGCTGCCTTACTATAACTTGCACAAATATTAATATGCTAAATATCTCATAAGTATTTATTATAATATATCAGTAATTAAAAAATAACAGAAAATAACAGTTAAAGAATTAGGGGTAACAATATCACCTGAATCGCAGTGGAGAGTCTGTTGATTAAAATATACGTGGAAGTGATCCCAAGTACGTTGATATCCTCCTTGATTTCGTAACATATTGTTAGCAGCGCCACCTGTGTTCATCAAACATATGAAAACAAAAAACATTTTAGAAGTGGCCTCTACCAAGAATTAAAGGTCATGTGATACAGTTACCAACCAATTTAATAGGCCTAAATACTGAACTAGGTAATATTGATATTTACAATATAACACTTTTAGAACATGCTTTCCAATGAAACCGATAAACGTGATAAAATGTATGTCTTAAGATAATTCATGGGATGGTTGCAACCTATCAATTAGCAGGAGAAGCGAGGTTAGCGCAAGCTAAAACTCTTCTCTCCTTACAAACAACATCAGGACTTCGCCAGAAATAGGACATTTAAAGGCTGATATATATATGGAAAACATTTCTGCCTTTCTAATCCTTGCTACATATCGTTTTTTATCGTTTTGTAATTTTGGTTTTTGATGACAAGGCAATAAAGCAAAATCATTCACGCACTGCTGTTTAATATTTGTACACAATGGCTACCTTTTGGTTACAGTGGACTGCGAAGTTCGCGGCGCGATCTAGCGCTACGTGTCCAGGGGGAGGGCGGCCGTAACGACCGGGTTCTTCTTTGCACACTTGGAGCTGACCACTGACGAAGGTCTCCCGCCCCATTTCCACGGACATGAAGAATGGTTTCTGGACAATATATGTATATTATAAATTCGACGCTTATACCGAATGATACTGACCATCATCATCATCATCATTCTCTTACCCTTATCCCAATCTAAGTGGGGTCGGCACAATATGTCTTCTTCCATTCTCCTGTATCATTCGTCAACTATTGTGCCACTCCTTTAATATGCATATCATTTTTCATACAATTCATTCATCTTCTTTTCTCCCCCTAGTCATACATCCATCCACATGTCACATAATTTTCATCCTTTTTCACAATATGGTCTTGACCATACCACATTAATTTAAATTTTAGGTACATCTACACTTCAGCACTCTAAATGAAAAACCAGTTAATTCAGTAAATTGTTTTAACTAAAGGAATTAAAAAAACAACGAAGAAATAAACACGGTTTATTGATTGCAATGACCATATCTACACGCCATACTAAATAATGTTATAGGATACGACCTAAAAACTACAATAAATAGTACAGGTGCGAGTGTGACAAAACAATAAATTATTGTTTCCTCCTTTGCGCGCCGCTCCATCTTATTGAACCATTGTAAACACAGGTTAGAATGAGATTATACTTATTATACGTTCAATGAATATTCATACGCTAAAATAACATACAATAAAATTTACCTGTAGCACTGCAGATGGTGGTGAAATTGCCATTCCAGGTTCCAATCTGCACAAGGGCGCAGCGTCGTGGGCGCGGAGCGTCAGGGCAATTGGCGACGCATTCGCGAGTAGCACCACGGGGCATAGTTGGAGCTCTAGGGAACAGCCGCCGCCCACCCGGACTGCTTGATAACGGACCTTCAAACAAACCAAGCCTTATGGTAAATGCGGGGATCTACATAATATGAATTAGTCACTGATAATTCGCAGGAACTCTGATTCACAGAGATGAAATGCTACGGTGGATGTGCAGTGTCACAAAAAGTGATCGACTACGTAACGACTACATCCGCAGTAGGCTTAGTGTCCGTGACATCTGAGATAAGCTGCAGAGAGCCCACCTTCGATGGTATAGTCATGTAGAACGTAAGCCAAAAAGTTACGTCGGACAGAGATGTTTCAGTTTGGTGGTCTGGATGTAGACCCCGAGGTCGACTAAAAAAGCGTTGGCTTGAAATCGTGCATGCTGACATGAGAGCCAACAATTTACACAGGTCGGACGTTCAAGATCGGTCAAAGTGGAGACAACTAAGTAGGAAAGCGGACCCCGGGTTTTAGTCGGGATGACGCTAAGTTAAAGAAGAAGAATACGCAATGAATTCCAAGACTAATCCATATGGAATAGTCTTGGACTATTAAAGAGGATATCAAGAAACGTAGAGAAGCGTTCAAAATGTGGGCATATAGACATATGATGTCTATATAGTGGACTCAAATCTAATCGGAAAATTCTACAGCGAGTTGGACAACTTTTCCTAATCGTTGAACAACGTTAAGTTGCATACTTGGGTTACTTACTCATACGATACGGGCTTTTGCAAATTATGATAGGAAAAGTTGCTGGGAAGATCAAATCTGATCATAGCATTTTTTGGTTACGGAATACCCGAGAATGGACAGGAATTAAAACCGATTCCGAACTCTTCCATCTTGCTTAAAATAGGAAGGGATATGCAGAGCTAACTGCAAACTTTTACTAGTTGGAGAGGCACTGAAAAAGAAAAATGCTCGACGATCCACGAAGGCGATGAAGTGAAAGCTAAACGGAACAGGATTGATAGTGCTAAAGCAATTGTTAATGAAGCTAAAGCAATGGTAGCTTGACGTTGACATCCTAAGTCGTTGAAAAAGCAATTCCACACCTCAATGCGCAGTGTTAATCCTATAGTTAACTACTTACAGAAACGTCACACCGTGGCTGCAGTAACGCCGGTTGCCACGAGCCTGGCCAATGGTTGGTCACTAAAGAGTATGGCCACTTAGAATGCGCGTCGCGGCCTGAACGATCTAACCTAAAAAAGAGCATCCTTTAGATCATACGATTGAGAAGTAGAATTCACCTCTCTCTCTACACCTACAGTAGTAGTATTTGGAACATAACTGTCTCTCTTTCTATCTTCTGTAACTTGTATAATTCTGTCTCAACTTTCGTTCGCCTCGCCCATTCACACTGTTTAATGCAATAGGGTTGCTTTTTAAATGGACGATGTTTTAGGGGGGGGGGGGGAGTTTTTAGACACACACATTCCACATTTTTCATAACTCTCTCTCTCTCACACACACACATTTATATTAAAAATGAAGAAATTTATCTTTTTAAGAAAATAAGATCAGACTTTTGACAGTAAATGTTTTTTTTAGAATGAGATAGAAATGTTAAGATAATTAATTATACTTTAGAGGCGCTTACCATTGTTTTATACTTTCTACAATGTCTTCTATATTGGTGACCGGCGTTGGCTTATCGAAAACAGACGTATCTGTGACGCCATAGTGTAAAGCAACAGCCTCTCGTGTTACCGGGCAATCGATGTTTCTGAAGATATCATATAATAATTTAAATCTTAAATTTAAATAAATTCTCTTTCCAATTTAACGGATATCTTTTCTTTTTTAATATAAATTTTCTCGCAATAACCGATGTTTATAAAAGGTCGAGGAGATTTGTAATTTTGATTTAAGTTGGAAAATATTTTTTGTTTCCCAGAAATGGCAAAATTTGTCTTCTTCTTGTTCTTCTTCAAGTGATGTAAGTCTCCTGTGAGAAATTCTTGTCTCTACGACTATTTTTAGGTCTATTTGGTATGTAGTCACAGCGCTTCACGGTGCTTTAGATTTTATGTGGGTCTTAAGAAGTTTATGAATTATTCCATCTGCATACCCATTGCCCTGCCCATTGGGTGCTCATAACCTAATACACACAGTTTTTGTGCAATTTTGGTCAACAATTTTTGGCCATTAAAATACATAAGACCTATAGCCCCATAATCAATTCTAGCGAATTGATTTTGTGATGTGAATTATTGATATTTCTTATTTTACATTTACAATTTATGACGTGCTTTTCGGTAAAGAAAATCATCGTAAGGAAACCTACAAAACTCTGGAGAAATCCGGGATCTTTGTCATATTTTAAATCCGCATCGAAGCTAGGGAACAATAAATTTATAGTTTACTGTAGCAAATTTATTTATTTAAATAGGTTACATAACATATACATTGAAATAAGTCCGAGACTCACGAGTGACTTTGAGCCACAGTTTACGAGCATTTATATAAATAAATAAATAAATATATGGGACACTTTACTACGTTAATTTTTCATGTTCCCTTTGTAGAACAGATAAAAATTACATTCATACGGTACCTGTATTGAAAACTCAGTGCGTGGGTCGCTGCGGTCGTACCAGGCGCTACAAGGTGAGTAGTGGCGCCACGTCCGCTGGCCGTTTGCACCAGGGTTGGTGGGTTCTCGTTCGTTTTGACACCATCTTTTGCCACATCATCGCTTTTTGATGGCGGAACGCCCGTGTCTGATGTTATCATCACCTATAAAGAAGTAACTAGTGAGAAAAGCTTATCAGTAACGAAACAAAATTTACTTAATACAATTGCAGAGACGAATACATAGCAAAAGTAAAAACTGTGTAGCAAATATCTAAGATAAATCACATGTAAATCATCATCATCGTCGGTCGGGGTCGGGACAAGATGATTTTTGCTTCCAATTTGTCCTATTATCCGTCACCTCTGCGCTACTTCTTTTATATGCATGTGATACCCCACAAAATTATCCATTCGTCACATACCCATCCACATTCATATGTAATACTCGTTCCCATTCCTCCTCATTACATGTCCATACCACCTCAACCACTGCCCGTCTTATCTAAAAAAGGCGCAACTTTTAGATTTCTCCTCATATATTCTAGAAAATACTTACATCGGCATCAAGAGGCAGGTGTGATCGCAGTATGTAAAATGGCCAAGCCGTCACCACAACCCGAGAATCGTTCCGTGCTCTAATCACACGGCACCAAATCGATGTATACGATATTTCACCTCCGCTGGGCACTAATTAAAAAAATCGACAATATAATACTATATTGTATGTATTATATTGTATGTACTTATGTATGTTTAATATGAAAGTTTGTCTAAAAGTCTAAATACATACTAAAGATATATTGTTCCTGCGGTTAGATTTAAAAGCGTAACAGAGACAGGGGAAGATTGAAGATTCCCAGAGACTCACGCATTAGTAATATTAATGTAATTAACATGAAATACATGACTTAAATAATTGTGAATGAAATGAAATATTTGTCAAGCTCACATATAAAAATAAATATAATATACATATACTTTAATATACCTTTTACAAGCCATGGCATGTTTTCTTTGCGACATTCTTTCAATGGTATATGTCCAGACCAGCCAGTTTCTTGGGTCGTGAATTTAACCCTGAAAAATTAACAATTAAAAGCCAATCGCCTTGCAATAATCAATCTAATATAGCTATCTAATATAATTGTTATGGAAAGGGGAAAAGTGACATCGTCCTGGATAATGTAAGCAGGAGATCCGCAGACATACGGGCTAGCAAAGTAACGACTTGATTGACAGAACCCCAACGGATCGTGATGCTCAAGTATGTAAGAGCGGGGCATATTATTCGAAGGCATTAGCTTCTTTGGGCGCTGTATCAACCTACACCGTAAACTTTTGATAGACCCTGAGGGAAATTCAAGTTGTAATTTCAAGTGAAAGTGAAGTTGAAGAGTGTTACCCGCAAATACGTTATCGCCAACTTATGCATTTATGTACTCTCCATAATGTATTATTAGTTTTCCCTGATTTTCATGAATAAAGCATATGGATTTCTTATCCTATATGCTAGGTGTATAAGCTTTAGATGTTGGTAAGAGACATCAGACAAAGTTTCGCGCGAATAATATCAGTATGGATATGATATCTAAATTGGGTAGTATCGAAATCCAAGGGATATAAGACCCTATGGCGTTAAAATTCCTTGTTAAGACCTACGCCATTGACGACGTTTATGGAAAAGATGAAGAAGGCAAGAAACATAATAATTAAATATTACACAATTCAATTTGCATTTCAATTAAAAATTAGGTATATACCTTTTGAGCTGGGATGTTTTAATTTGCCGCTGATTAAAGATGATTAATCGCTTTTCATAAATAAATATTTGTAAGAGATAAATGAATTATTTGTCACTTTATTATAAGGTCGATAGTGTTTGTACATTTTGAGACGGATATATTGCTTATATGTTAAAGGACAAAAATGATGTCAGGTATGTTTGTATATGCGTAAAGTATTTTGTTTAAACTTACTTAAGTATAGCTTCGCAGTCGGAGTTACATAGAACACTCAACCCTATGGTTTCAGCGCTCAATTCACCGGAACTTATTGTTTGCCAGACGTTTTTGTTAGAACATCTTGTACGCACCTGTATTAGCAATGAATATTGTATTTACGTATAATTAAAATTATTTATTGTTTGTAAATTCAATTTCAAATTTTTCTTTATTCAAGTGGACTGTTTATAGTATTTTTGCATTGTCAAATGTTTTTAAAGAAGCTACCACTGATTCGGAAGTTTGTTCCTACCGAGAAGAACGAGCAAACTCGGCGGATAAAAGGAGTTAAAGGTTCTTATTAAAAAAAGCCAGTAATTAAAATTTAATAGAATCTGATTAAATCATCCACCATTCAAGCGAGAAGACCATTCGACTTTGGACGAGATTGAAATTTCGAATAATTAAAGTTCATATAGTAAAGGAGGATAGAAAAATATAACAAATGTAATTTATGCGCCAATATAAAATATTACTGCATTTGACAAAAAGAACGAATAAAATTATCTTATTACAACTTTATTTTAATTTAAACATTGTGTATTATATAAAAAAACGATTAAATCATACTGATGGATATTTCTTATATATTTATTTATTGATTATTCTAAAAAAAGTCATTATATTTTGTTAACTAAGTCGCTCTAAAGGAGGAGTTTATTTCCGATCTCTTAATTTTAATCTCTGGGCGGTCAGCATTAAATATTATTCAATATACTTATTATTAAATAGACATATATAAGATTTTGCCCTCCTTCTGAATTAACCTCTTTCAGAGATCAAAGACAAAGATAAAATTATTTTTAAAATTGTAAGAGGGGATAATTTTTTTTAAAGCTTAGACCTTCTAAAATATGCCTTTAGCCGGATTTTTCAAAATTCGAATTATTTTTGGAGATACGGTGGATTTTGTAACGTGACATCTAAGGCAGAGTGGAGCGAATCTATATTGGCTTCATACTCCTATATACCTCTGTACTCTATATACCTGCGCGTCTAGGCCATAATACCCCTCAATACTTAGTACTAACTAATTTTAACAATTTAAGTATAAATTTTATACTTAATATTCAATAACAGCTTCACTGGATGCTAATCATAAAGTGCCAAAAATATCACCTTGTAATGTAAATTGTGTCTCAACATATTGGCCAAAGTCAGTCGGCCGGAGAGATGCATATCACGTCTGGAGCCGACGTCCCGGACTCTAACGTATAGGAACAGTCCTTCCACTCTCCTTGCCTCAGTGTTTACATCGGCCTCCTCTAAACGCACACGACACGATCCACTAGAGAATGATATACCTAGAAAAGAAATCGGAGACTATACAAGCTGTGCCCGCGGTTTCGTCCGCGTGTAAATCAGTCTGTCACAAAAAATATTCTGCGTTAATCCCCACACTGAAATTTTAGAATACCAAGTAGACTATATGTTACTCCACAAACTCCTCTTCAGCTATATCTCGCGGCCGTCCAAAAAAAGCGCTGAGATTACTAATGCCTATAAATTACACAAATCAGATCGTGCCATCCGAAAAGTTAGTTGTAGGCATAGGGCGAGATTTTCCGTGTGGTATCCTGCAAAGTAGAATAGACCACCCTCATTTATTGGGATCAAATCAGGAATGAGGAGACGTGTAGAAGAACTAGAATTACCGACATAGCTCATCGTATCGCGAATCTAAAATGGCAATGGGCGGGGCACGTAGTAGGTACAACCGATGGGCGTTGGGGTCCTAAGATGCTGGAATGGCGACCCCGCACCGGAGAGCTCAGCGTCAGATGACCCCCGACGAGATGGACCGATGACCTTCGACGTCCATCGGTTGAGAAAGAAAAAGAAGATTGATATTGAGCTATGTTAAATTCAGACTTACTGTTTGACCAGCGCCAATCAGCAGACGGGCTAGCCAGCGCGAAACGCAACTTTTTTGGTGCTACGGGAGATCGCCATCTGAAAAGTCATAATATTAGTACTTCAGTATCCAAAACTTTGCTAAAACATTTTGTATTTGTAATTCAACATAAGTGCTTTAAAACATCAAAATTAAGAGTCACAAGTTTTTATCAAGATTGCCGACTAAAAAGGCATTGCTATGCTAACAAGTCACTCTTGGGCTGCAATAGTGGCACAACTCAAAAAATCATGTTTTTAAATAAATAGGCTTAAACTTTCATTGCTTAGGAAAATGTATAAAAAAATAGTTTGCCGAAACGACCGGCCTAATATTACGAGTACTAATTTACGAGTTCTACCGGCATAGCTGCTGAAAAAAAGGTAGTCCAAAAAACGTGGTTTTTAATTTCCTGGTGGAAATTGCAGCCCATGAGCGAAATATCTGATGTCAGCATTTGAAAGGAATTAACATGATTCCTTCTGGTTCAAAAAACAGACGAATTGCCAAATCCCATTATAATAGTTTGTGTTTACACTTATAGAATTGTTACGAAAACTGATAGAAAAACCAAATCATTCGTATTGTGCTGTTGGGCAGGTAAATCTGCATTCCACTTACCTATATGCAAGCGAGGCCCCTGCTCCAAGCGGCACCAGCTCGTCAGTACCCTCCTGGCCAATGCGCAACGCCGCTGAACAAGTGTTATGGACCCACAGCGAAACTCGTCCCTCCAAAATATCCGCCACAACTTTGTTCCCGGACGCCTCCTTAACTTCGTCCTTGTCTCGTTGCAAGGATTTAACGTACTATCAAAATATATACAAAGCCTTTATTTTACAATTGTTTTGTAATAACATAACAAAGAAGAACTTTCTGATATGTCACTAGCAGCTCTGTAAAGTTAATCAAAAACGCGTGTTCAAAGAAAGTTAATAATTTCGTATGGTTTGTGTTTAAGTACACTATTGCTATGTTGTTTGTATTATTTTTAAAAAGCAAAAATCATTGTTGGTTGCCTTAAGACGTTACTATACCAATGGGACTATAGTAGATTAATGTGTTGCTGATTTTCTATATGTATGTCTATATTCTATATATACTTATACTTATATTATAAATATTAGTATTATATTTTGCACAAAATATTTTCAGTTTGAATGTAGAGAAAATGAATAACAAAATATGCAAGTACTTACTGATTTATACACTGTGCGCCAGTCATTAGCGAGCGCTCTCAACGTACACACCCGTGGAACGTGCAATGCTATACGTACATCGCCCGCACGAAAACGTACCCTTCTTTCGTTACTCAACGATAGCGTGCCTTGTACGCGAAACTCTTCTATAAGCTGTTCCATTGTACCAGTGGAGCTATCCAAGATATCGCTCCTATAAGGAAATTGAAATAAACTCAAACTTAAATCTACAAAGGTCTACTTTTCTAAAGGTCTACTTAATCTACTTTTAAGGTGAACCCACTTTAACCATTTTTATGGTTATCGAAATACTATATTACGGTCTTATCTTTCCACGCGTGCGGAGATGCTGGCGACTGTTAGTAATAATATAAAAAAATGCTTACGAGAAATGCGTGTCCAGTAGTAGTCTCGATGACACGCCAAAGACTGCGTGAGCGGCAGTGTCTCTTATAGACACTGTAAGCACACGGTGACTGCGCATCAGTGGGCGCGACACGTAATATCCCTCTAATGCGGTCTCTTGTCTGTATATACAAAAAGAAAAGAAGAATTCACGTTACATTATATAAATATATAAATAGAAATATACGGGACACTTACACACACGGTCGTCCGTCCCCAAAGTAAGTAACTTAATACTTGTGTTATGGGTGACAGACAACTGGTGAATATATACTTATATATTTCTTAAATACATACTTAAATACAAATATACAACCAGGCTCAAAGGCCAACAAATTCTTTTATAGATAATGTTGGTCCTCGGCGGGAATCGAACCCGCGACCGACGGTGCTGCGCCAATGGGCCAGTCAAATATAAACGGATCTAGACGCGGCTATACCGGGTCTATATATACATATAGACCCGGTATAGCCGCGTGTTATTTGGATGAGTAGAATAAACCACCCTCATTTCTTACTAAGATGTCATAAAAGGCGACCAAAATAAATTGACCCAGCGTGAGATGTCCGGCTGCGTTGATAGACCAACCTCATTTTTTACCGAGGTGTCGTAAAAGGCAACTAAGGTAGTTGACGTTAGGTAGGTGACCAGTCGTAAAATATCTAACCGAATCATGTGACAACATTTTTATAACATGTTGCGCCGCACAGGAGCTGTAGGGAAATGAATGATGACGGACCCAGTCTTTTAAATTGCACTTACAAACTTGTGAATATTTAAATAACTCTCTTAAAAGTAAACCTATTAATGGCTGCCCTGAAAAAATTGCGTTTTGGATTTGTTAAGTTGTTATTCACGCTTAGTACAAATGTATCTTACTTAGAGATCAGAGGTATATCATTGTGCGCGTGCACGTCCAACGCTGTCACACGCAGCGCGACGCGCGCCCGTGGCATATGCCGCGGCGCAAAGTACGAATCCACACGCAATACACCCGACAGTTGCTCTGCACTCACGGCACATGTTTTCTTGTAGTAATCACTGGCAACACCAGGCTCTGAAGACTACATTTATTATTAATTATAATGTACATCACTAGCGATATAGAACTGGCGATGATAACAAACGTTGGGAACACGTGACCCCTACGAAGGGTTTGCTATGTACTTAGCTCTTATATACTTATGTGCTTTGCATGTATTTATAACTAATTGTAACATTAGTGTAAAGAATTATCTACTTTGGGTTTTTTTCCGGTACCCGAAACAAAAATAAAAGGTTAAAATGTACCAAATTACAGCAAAATTAAAAGAGAACAGTTTTGAATGCGTGACGACGACATACAAACAGACTTTTACATTCATGAAATTAGTATGAATGTATATTAGAAGTATTACAACTTAGATTGCTCGTTAATGTCAATATATCGTTTGTATAAGACCATTATTTTACTTACCAATGGATCCTGCCTCGGCATGAACTTCTTAGGGTCAAATTCGAATGGTGGGTTAATTTGCTCCACATCTGAACAGGCCCGCACTCGCCATATGAGCGCAAACACTGCATCTATATCAAAACCAATGTATTAAAAGATTTTTTTTTTCAAAATTGACTATACACAACATCAGAGTCAAAGAACCAATGAATTTTCTTTTAGAAAATGTTGGCCTACAGGTGAAAGACATGGTTATTGCGACTTGCGCCAACGTGCCAGTAATTCAATTTAAATTAGATATAAAATTCCACAATCGAACATTAACATAACTTACACAGAAAGTTTATAATTCTACTTAAGATTTTAAGAATGATAAAAATAGGTTAGTTATTATCCGATCAAGTACAGGATAGATATGGCATAATGTAACTAACTAGATGAAATATGTTTTGAAAGGAGCAACTATCAAATTTCCTAACCTACCTAACTCAATATTTTAAAAATAGTTGAGAACTCTATACGAATAACAAATTAATCAATCTAAAAGTCTGTCTAAGGTAGTGTTACCCAACCTTTTTTGGTCCATGCCCCCACGTTAAAAATTATTTTGCCCCCCTATGTAACATACGCAAATGAAAAATTGAATTATTCCACTTAAGAAACATACATAATGGGTTTTAAGAACAAGAAATTGCTTTAATTTTGTTAAATTTGGCACCGAAATCTAGATTTGGACCCAAGTTGCCCCCCTTAACCATCAAATTGCCCCCCTGTGGGTCGTGGGCCCCATGTTGGGAAACACTAATCTAAGGGATAAGTTAATCTTTGTACAATTTTTCATCAATAATGTTTTTCTAACTTTTATCCTGTTAAATAAATAATAAATTAATTAATTTTTATTTTCGTGCTTACCAGGTGAGGTCACATTGAGTAGCGTCTCACGAGGCTCCGACACTGGAAGCTTAAAGTAAGTGTGAGGTTCCCAGCGAGTCATCATCGGACAATATAACTCCAAGGCGCATTCAACTTCCTCGTCCTAAAAATATATGATTGACCCATACAAAGCTGCTTTTCGTTATTATTTGTGCAAATTGAGTGCTAACTAAAAAAAATCAATGAAAACTTGAAAGATAATATAACATATTTATCTTATAGCAATACCGACAGAACTCATAATTCAATATGAGGCCATTCGTTTTTAGCAAACCAAACCATTTATATGCATTTTCTTTAGCAATGAAAATTTTAAACACATCTCAAAACATGATTTTTTGACTTGTGTCACCATTTCAGCTCATGAGCAATGTATAAAAGTGAAAGTATGTATGTTCCTTATAGAATCCAAAACGTCTGAGCCGATTCTAATGACATTTTCAAACAATCTTTAGATTGTTCTAGTGGATCATTCTGTAAAGTTTTGTTGCGATTGGACCATTTTTTAACTTATTATATAATTCTATACTCACGTGACCAGGAATAGGAAAAGCGACAAGACGAGTTATGGCCCGAGGATGTGGATAACGCCAAGCCACAGTGTTGCCGTATAATGTTACTTGATATGCCATCGGCAGTTGACCTCCTGTCGTAATTTTAAAAGCGCCACTCCTATGTATTGAAAACCACATTTTTTATATGGGACAATTACACACAATCTGTCCCCTAAGAAAATTAATCCTTGTGTTATGGGTAACAGTCCAATCATCGTCATTAAAAATGCAAAAACGCAGCCAAATCATGCCACAACATGTTTTTAACATGTTGTGCCGACCCCACTTAAAGTGGGATAAGGGCAGCAGGATGAGAGATCCACGGAACTGAAAGCAGGGGCACTGCCACCTAGACCAAAGTGTGAGTCAGTCAGGCCAATTATATTATTGTGAAATTAAGGTTTAAATAGTTGGATGTTTTCGTTCACCCTATAGTTACTAAGTAGTGGATTATTTAGTTATTACCCCGTTACTTTGTTTGAACGTCGAAGTAACAATAACAAAATAAATAAAAAACTCATATCGAGAATTGGTACCCGCGAATTCGCAACGATTTCAGTGTTAAATTACCTTAAATTATGCAATTTAATGTTCTTCTCTTATTCTCAAAAGAAAACCGGTTATCTAACCAATATATTAGCAGTGTATATAAGCTTTAATCGTGCTAAATTTCATTAATATAGTACGAGCGGATTGGCTGTGACAATTTAGAAGACAGATAGAATTTTGCATTTATTTATTCGAATTTAGAATGGATGGCTTACCTCAAATCATCCTTGTAAAAGTGATGATTGGGATCATTGCTTTCGGCGCCAAATTGCTCGCTGAAGAACGACGAGCCAAGCGATATACTGGGTCTGTCCTTTATTTCCTCTGTTGTAATTGAAGACTCAGTGCTGGGTACACTCTGAAAATATTTTATAATAAATTCCATTATATAATACAATTTAACAGACAATTATCTGTTAAGCAGTTTAAAAACTAATAAAAGAGGCCGATACGGAAAACCTACTATACTGTTGAGGATTACATAAATGATAAGAATGCGTTGATATAGCTACTCTTCGACTTTATGTAATATAGCCATAACAAAAGGACAGTTATAAGATTTATATTTTGAGAAGAGCAATCGCCGAGTTTCTTGCTGGCTCTTTTCGGTCCTCATTTTCCGAATCAGCCAGTGACGGATTTACACCTAAGCCATCCAAGTCAGCATATATTTAAAGGGCATAAAATTTTTAAAAAATTCCAACATTTTAGATAAAAAGTGATTGATTTAAGGCGAATTTTAATCATCTTTTTATCATAAATCATCCTTACCTCAGTCCAGCCCATTGTTTCCTGCACAGCATCTCGTATTCTGGCCACTGTGGCAACGTCCGACGGCCGAAGGTCCAAAGTAACTCTATCCACGTCAATGCCGATGCGTACCGTGGGGTTGCGTGCTCCCGGACCCCCCTCTGCTTTTCGCCACGCTTCCCATGTTGCGTCGAGCAGAACCCTATTTTTGAAATATTTTATTAACATTTTAACTAAACCGAGACTTAGAACGAGGATTTTACATCACTGAATTAATTACAATTCTACTAATGAGCTCTTAAAACGACGTTATCGCGGCGGGAATTCCCACCCTTTCCCGAAACTATTCGTGCTAACCCTACAAAATAAGACGTGACTATAGCTGGTTCTATACATTAACTAAATAAAAAGTTTTGGACAAAAAATATCTAAAACGATGGAAAGAATCAAAAAGAAAGCCTATGAGTTGTAACGAAACAATATTTCGTGGCAGTATTCTTTGTTTATGGGTCTACAGAAATATCTGCGGTGGCATTTATCTTTAAAGGATAGCTTACGAAGGAAGAGTTTTTGAAGGGCTTAAAGGAATTAGATATACCAATTCCATTAAAACATTAAAAAAGGGCACAATATTAACAAACGCCAAAATTAGGAAAGGTGTAGTATAAAACACACTAAGTTATAGAAACGTGATATCGGGTCTGCTAGTAATTTAATAAATAAAGTTTAAGTGGTAATCGCGACGTCATTCAAGTCAACTTTATTTTCGGGGTATGTGCAGTATGATATACTTAAAAAAGGAATAGCGCAAGAGTTGACAAATGAGAGAAGAGAATGGAAGATTTTTTTTGCTATTATAAAGAACAACCAAGAGGGAGTACTTTAATGATGTTGCGATCTAGCCAAGAGGCTAATAAGCAACTTAAAGATTTTTTTTTTCGAGGGGAGACTCCTGACGCCAAGGGAGGCAGCGACGTGGTTATGTGGGGTTTGCGACCACTAAAACCCCCCGGTGTCCCATCTCACGCCTCGAGCGGAAGTCACGGTATCATTGCTATTATCCGCGACTCCGCAGCGTTGCCGCTCTAACTTAAAGATTACCTAAACTTATAAATTAACTTATATCTAAGAATAGTGGTGATTCTATCACGAGAATGGAGGATGAAAATATTTTGTACTCGACTTAGAGTGGGATAATGTTAGATGAATGTCGATGGATTCTATCTCACCCTGCCATCAGTGGCTGCAACACGACGTGCCGGCTATCTGTGGACGGGCCGGCGGATAGCAAAGCGGCAGTAACCAGTGCGCGGCAACTGAGACGTTCGGGACGGACCCCGGCCGCGGCCTGCACACGCACCGCACTCCAGCCAATGGCGGCTTCGGAACCACGCACACCGATTTGCCCGGTCTGGATTGTCACACTCTCGATTTGGCGGCTAACTGTTCGAATAAAATAATGGTAACGCTTTCTTTATACAAACTCGATAACACTTCAAAATATAATGTTATATTTTGTTTTGGCTGATGCAATGTTGCGTGTATAAGAGATAATACCTGGGTAACCGAGCCTTGCTCGGTAATTTTTGAAAAGATATAAAAAAATGCAATTATAAAAAAAGAAAGAACGCGCCGGTGACATGTGGAACTCAATCCAGGGTTTACATTTTTGGTCCGTCAGTTACCTATGAAAAATGATTTGCATCATCATATAATATATGATTTGCATTCAATTCTTCATTTTAGGATTTTTAAGTGCTTCACAGGGATAAATAAATATATTTTTTGCACATATTCACATCAGATAAACTTTTATCTAAAATCACACAGAATCATCATTTACTTTCATAACACTGAGTCGCCAGAACCAGTATACTTGAAGTACAAGTAAATAACTTAATACTTGTATTATGGATTACAGACAAGGGGTAAATATATTATTACTTGAATTCACTGGTGGTTTAGGTTTCTTGACGATGTTTTCCCCAAAAAAAGTGACAATTAACTGTAATAACTAACTTTGTTCAGCGACCCAAAAGAATGGTACACCATAATTATCTGTTTCGAACGATCTATGTTTGTAGTCGAAGCTATGTTTAATAAAGCACAAGTTTTTTACAGAAAAGCGATATATAAAAAACTTATAGTAACTTAACTGAGTATTGAAAGATAACTGTCTGTCTTATCGTCATACATACTGAATGAAAATGCAGAACATAATATGTGTAAAAAAATGTAACGGCTCAATATAAAGTATGTATAAAGTACGAACCCATATAACGTCTAGCTTTGAACAGCAGATGAGTCGGATTAATGTCTTTATCACCTTCAACGATGCGTTCATCGTTTCTTATATTCTTTTCGATCTGTAACAAAACAAGTACTATGCAAGCTCTACAAGAAATATAATTATAAATGTAGTTTACAATCGAGTAAATGTATTACAATAAATGTTGTTCTTAGATTTAGAATTATATAATTTGTTAAAGTACAAAAATTCTAGAATAATATTGATAGCACATAAAAAGCAAAAACGAGTGATGGTCAAACGGTGAGAGATTATTTTGTCGCCAATGACATTCGCTTTGTATTTTATAGCAACACGGTCATGAACCAAGAGGTTCGCGCCCTTTTTGATTAAAAGGATGGCAACACTGTGCCGTTGTTGTTTCCGGTGGAGTCTTCATATTGATAAAACCTTTCAGTGACATTCAGTCTTCGTTCGTTATTCAAGAGAAAAAAATTATCCCACAATTATTTCTTTTCAAAAATCGTAAGTAACTTTAGAAAATATATTTAGTAACCATTTTCCATTACTCCTGTATGTCTTAATAAGGATCATCATCCTCCTGCCCTTATCCCACCCTAAGTGGGGTTGGCATGTTATAAACTTGCTGTCACATGATTTAGCTGCGTTTTTTCGACCGGCCGCCTGCCTGACGTCAACTTACCTTAGTCGTATTTTACGACACCTCAGTAAGAAAGAGGGTAGTCTATTCTACTAGACCGGATACCACACGGCGGGTACTTACCTTAGTCGCCTTTTACGACACCTCGGTAAGAAATGAGGGTGGTACTATTCTATTCTGCCGGATACCACACGGCGTGTATGTCTTAATAAGGATATTAGATTGAAATTATTAAAATATCGCGTTTCATCAGAACGTGATGATTTACTTCACATAAATGGATGAATGTTACTATGAAAATTTATAGGTTAAGAATTTTTTATTAATATAACTTTAACGTAATATTAAATAACTAGAATAAAAACGATACATATGCTTAGATAAGAAAACCTACCAAAGCCACGATGCCCTTAACACGTCGCAACCTGTCGGTACAAACTTCGAAGAGCACCGGTCTCTCTATGTCCATTTGTACTGCGCCACGACCACTACTACCTGCCACTATATATCCGCCTGAGAACAAGTGTTACAACATGTTTTTAATACAACCTCCTTCATAGAGTTGGCGATTAATATGAAAAAGCATTGTGGCTGTCATATTTTTATGTGTCATTCTTTGAGTTGTAGCGAAAGAGTAAATGGGTTGACTCTGGGAAAACTGTTTTTTATTTATTGAATAAATAAAAAACAGTATAAAACAATAAAAAACAGAGTATACCAATAAAAAACAGAGTATACCAATAAAAAACAGAGTATAAAGGAGAAATATCGTCGTTTATTATACAAGTATTTAATTTCTACATATAATACTACTAGCTGTGCCAGCTGTATATCATAAATTTTTTACCGAATTAAAATTTTGAATAAACTTTTATGTTCAAATGTTATCGTAAGTTAATTATTTATAAGAGATTTTTGAATAACTTTCACTGTTTACTTAGAGCACGCTAGAAAGCTTGAAATTTTGCCATTTTCTTAATATATTTTGTTGATTCTCCTCTTCTATTCATATTAAAGTGGATATTATATAGTCTATATCCTTTCTCAATAAATGGAGTATGTTATGCTCTTCAGCTTTATATATTAGTATAGATTTAAATCCTCTAAGCTGGTAGCTATTTATAACACTCCCGACGGCCCGATAAAGGCACAGCTGGCACAGCTTACTGACAGAACCAAAATAGCTAGTTACTTTAATTCCTATGATTTATTTATTTATTTTGTAAGACCATCAACAACAAATACATCATACACATTAAATAAACTCATTATTAATATAGACAGTTTTTAGCTAAATGTATCGTCAATTACAGATGGTGACGACATGAGCATTACAGTTGACAAAGTATAAACATAAAAAAAAACATAAAGGAAAGACCAAATCATATATGATGTTTGATTTTGACAAAAACAAAAGACTGATTTATCAACTTATTTTTAAAGTCATTTTTATCAATCCAGAATTGCAATAAATGTGACAGCTTCAGGATAACAATATCCAGATGGCGGAATTAACAAATGATAGGAGAAGAGAGAAAGAGAGAGAGATGAAAGGAAGAGAAAAAATGTGCTGACTTCACTTGAGAGTGGTTAAGGGCATGAGAACTAAGAGAAATTCATCACTATATAATATTGCGCCTTCTAGTACTGAAAACTGTAAATTGAAATCAGAAGTTTCTCGCTTAAAAGGTAATATGTTAACTTTACCGGAAAAAAGTTCCACACGCAATGTAGCGAGAGCTGGCGGTATATCCGTAACAGGATCAGGTGATCCCTTTGCAGTGGTCATAAGAGGTGCTTTCCAATGTCCCTCCTCTTGACCCGCACCGAGACCTACCCAAGCATTAAAGACTGATACCTGGAAACATGATTATTTGTTTTTATGATAGGCCCGCGAAGACATTAAACATTGATTATGTTAACTTAACTAATATAACGCAGTTTAAATGTATAGTATCTTTTATACTTAAGTGAGCTAATCTTGTGTGTGTGTGTGTGTATATTTTTTCGGAATCTCGGAAACGGCTCCAACGATTTTCCTGAAATGCAGCATGCAGGAGGTTTTGAGAGAGAAAATCGATCTAGCTAAATTTTATTAAAAAAAATCATCGTTTTATCCCTGTTGTTGGGCATTAAAATATACAAAAATTAAGTATAATCTAAGTAGATCTTATATAAATACATTTAAAGATTTTACGTTATAACTATGACTCACCTGAAGAGTTTTCTGTTTTTTCTTTTTCCAATAATACAAATTTGGCTGATGCAATGTCGCGTGTATAAGAGGTATATTACCTTCAGTTTTTCTTGCATGTGGTAACGCACACTAAAAAAACAACATAAAATTACCAACATAAATAGTTTTAAAATAATAATTCCCTATCTATGATATTTATGTCAAAGTGACAGAAAAGTGTGATTTGTCTATTTCCTGATGATACTTCTGTTACGAGGCGAAACGATTATGGTGCTGAATGTGTACAGTGTAGTTATGTCTTAATCACAGACACGTGAATAAGCTTCCATAAATGATGAAAGTATATCGACTTAAACAATTAAATTAATTAAATAAGATTATGTAGTAGATAAAGTATTGTGTAAGTGTACCATATATTTATTATTTATATTTATAAGTCCGCTGTGATAGTCCAGCTTTGTTGAGATTTTGCGACTCTTTTGAGGGGTTCACTGATTCAAACCACTTTTTTATTTCATAAGTTCAATATTCCAAACTGTTTCTGTTAAAACTTATCTTTCTATATGATATTTGCAGTTTATCACATGCTTTTCGGTAAAGAAAAACATCCTGAGGAAACTTGCATATGTCTAGAAAATTCTGGGGACATGAATAACCTAGCAACCTTCATTGGAGCAGTTTGGTAGAGTGGAATGGAGAGAGGAGACCTATGCCCTGCCTAGGATCACAAGAGTTACTTTTTTCATTAAACATAATTGAACTCGTTCTGCAAAAACAGCAGTATCGTAACATTGTACTTATAAAATATAGTAATTTGAATAAATTATAAGTAATTTACCACATCCAATTTTGTTTTCCCGATATCGGCATTTCTTATTGTTTCAGTGAGGCTACGACTCGCACTGGCTGTTTCTTTGACTGCGTCTTTTTCTACTTTAGTTTCTTTAGCTTCTTCTATTTTAACCTGTGCCCAAAATTTTATTTTTAGTTAGGTTTAGTTATGATTACTAAAAATACCGAAAAGTTCTAGAGTAAAAATACATTCAAATACAAATAATTCTTTATTCAAATCGGATTTTACAAGCGCTTTCGAATCGTCTAATTACAATGAAGTTACGAATGGTTCGGAAAGGTCCTCTTACCGAGAAGAACCAGCAAGAAACTCGGCGGTCACTCTTTTCAAAATTAAGTAATACAATAATGTATTTTTAATTAATAACATATTAAAAAAACACTATATAATCTAGTGTGTAGCTGTTCGCAATTCAAATACAAGCTTTCTTATCATCAACATAGTCCTCAACTGTATAATAAGCTTGATGCTTATAGTGCAGAGGATTTCGCAATGTTACAAGATGTAGTAGCAATAGGCTATTCAATTTATCAGCATCTTCCTGCCCTTATCCCACTCTAAGTGGAGTCGGCACAACATGTTATAAACATGCTATGACATGATTTGGCTGCGTTTTTACGACCGGCCGCCTGAATGACGTCAACTTACCTTAGACGTATTTTACGACACCTCGGTAAGAAATGAGGGTGGTACTATTCTATTCAGCCAGATACACACGGCGTAAAGGCTATTCAATTTAATGGTTTGCAAATAATAAACCAAAATAGCGTACCTTTACCCTAGGTTCAGAAGCTGCCCTGTAGACGCCGGGCGGAGGTCGCAAGTCCACGACTTCGGGCGAGCCGTCGTCACCCACGTACAATGAAAGATCGATTACTCCCATTGTCACGAAAACTTCCAGAAAGTCAGATGCTTTCGTCCTATAATGATTACATAGATATTTAATAGCTTCTGTGACAGTTCCTTTTTATTCTCTCTTTTGTTGCGAGTTTATTCGTGCAATTTTTTTTCTATAAATAAGCCCGGTATTTAAGCATTATTAGTACTAAATTTCAATTAATATCAATCGAGCGAATTAGCAGTGAAAGTGTAACAGACAGATAGACTTTCTTATTTATATTATTATGCATACACATACCCATTATCGTAACATGCAATGGAAACTGATTTCTTCGCAGGAGCGTTTGATTCGCGACGTAGCTTGTAGGTGGATTGCGACGTCACAGTTTCGAAACCAGAATCAAATACCATACTCCGACTTACGTCTACAGCACTCTTTGTTACTTCTGAAAATTCAATAGAATAGCATAAAAAATAACAGAATTGAATATTCTTTACTGCTACATATACGTTTGACTTTATAGAATGTGAAGAAATCATAGTAAAAACTAAATTATATAAGGCGGCCTTATCGCTAACAAGCGATTTCTTCCAGGCAACCTTTGAGCTAGTGAATTTACTTGAGGTATTTGGGGGAGGTATTTACTAAAATATACACAAATGATACATAAATAACTTAATATATACATATACACGTACATTATAACATATAATAAATAGTACCTGGGTGACCGAGTCTTGCTCGGTAATTTTTTTAAAGATATAAAAAAATATAAGAAGAAAGAAGACGTTAATGACTTGTGGGATCAAATCTGGGTTTTGAACAATTTAGGTCCGCCCGTTACCCATGGGCCATCGCAGCATTACGTTTGACAGCTAAAATTATCCTTTACTTCTAATTCTACATTTTTAATGCCCCAAAATAGGGATAATTCCATTTTTTTTTTGATAAAACCTAGCTAGATCGATTTTTCTGTCCCAAAAGCCCGTACACCATGAATTTCAGGAAAGTCGTTGAAGCCGTTTCCGTGATTCAGAAAAAAAAGAAATATATATATATATATATATATATATATATACATACATACATACATACATACATACATACAAGATTTACTCATTCAAATTCAAATTCAAATTCAAAATATTCTTTATTCAAGTGGACTGTTTACAGTACTTTTGAATCGTCAAATGTTTAAAAGAAGCTACCACTGATTCGGAAGTTTGCTCCTACCGAGAAGAATCAGCAAGAAACTCGGCGGCTAATCTTTTAAAAAATTATTACAATTTGATGGTTACAAGATAATCGTCGCAGCTGGATGCGTAGCTGACTGCAGTTAAGATATGCTATCACTCAAATAATCCTCAATAGTATAGTAAGCTTTATGTAGTAACATCGTTTTGAGATAATTTCTAAACTTGTGTAAAGGCAAGTCTAGATAATGTTGAGGAATTTTGTTATAAAAACGTGTACCGAGACCGACAATTGATTTTCGGACCTTTTGGAGGCGTAATCTAGGCGTCATTAGTTTATGTCTGTTTCTTGTATGTCTGTCATACCTATCACTATTTTTACTATACAAGTGAATATTTTTACGTACAAATAATATATTACTGTAGATGTATTGTGAAGCTACAGTCATAACGCCAATTTCTTTGAACTTTTCCCTAAGAGAATCACGAGGTTTCATATTATAAATACCACGTATAGCTCTTTTTTGCAAAACAAAGACCCTGTGAATATCAGCCGCTGTACCCCATAGCATGATTCCATATGACAAAATGCTATGAAAATAGGAAAAATAAACAAGTTTTGCTGTGTCAACATCAAAGATTACGATATAGGCATTCCGAATTGATGTAGGCAAAACCTACTAGAAAAATCACTTTTTAGATTTTCGTTGATAGATTTTACTCATGTAGATTAAGAAGAGTCGTTTTATTACCATAAATGTAAAGTTTCAATGGCTATTTGACCTTTTTTAGGGAACCCTGTCGAGTGTGCCATAGAGCTAGTCGCCTGCTATTTTGGTAAACGTTTATCTAATACTGCAAAAGTTCTGCTATTTTACCTTTTAACTTCAATAAAGGTCCCTATATAATAAAATATGTTTTTTAAATAGGAACATATCAACAAAAACAAAGGGATTATGGTATACTATGGCCGTAACCCGTACGATGAGACGGTGTTTGAATGATAGGAATTGGACAATAGTAAAAAAACATAAAACTCATTTTAACCTGGTTGTTTAAAAAAAATAACAAAAAATTACCTTCAGATACAGTTGTTTCACTATCGGTTGGTGAGGAATCCGACAGATCAAGACTAGTAAGGTATGGTGCGTAAGGGCATGTACTATCTTCGTCCATAAAGTAGGAACTGTAGGCTCTGGAAAAAAGTACACACAGAATTTTATTTAATGACAACATAACAAATAATTGAGTGGTAATGATAATTTTTTGACTGCCTATTATCCGCTATTCCCAAATTATACAATAAAATGCTATAATCAATTTTAACTTCGCTGATATAGGAAGCCTGTTATACTATTGAGAATTTCATGATATAAAATATTTGGATTTGACGGTAGGGTTTTTATAAAGGCAGTTATGGCGAAATGTAACTAGTTATAAGAATTGTATTTGAAAAGACCAACCGCCAATTTTTCTAGCTTTTCTTGGTAGGAGCAATTCTCTGAACCAAACCAAACCAACCCAAAAGCACTTCTTACGGCCAGTTTATTTAAATATAGAGTACTTTTAATTGGTTTAAATTATGATGAGACAGAAGCATTGATATAAAAACTCAGATACGCACCTATTCGTACATATACATGCACACAAGATCTTGCGCATGCAAAATACACGCACGTACTATTTCCCATTATGTTTGAAATGTTATGGACGAGTGGGGCCTCCTGTCACAAGTACTAGTAACTTACTAGGACGGTCCCAAATTCTGTTTATGATTTTGTAAGTATTTTGAAAGAAAAAAATATTTTTGATTTTTAATTTTTATGTTAATTAATTGTCCATTAAAATCTCTTCACCTTTGTCGCAAAGCGTGGCTGAATCGTGCAGCGAGTGTCTGCATTAGAGGCAATCTTTCGACGCCGAATTCTACGGAACAGTCCGACAGCAGATTTAGTTCTATAGCCGGTCCGCAAACGATTGCGCCACAGCTATATATCGCCGGAGCCAAGATGCAGCACAAGTCGACACTGTGTTACCAAGAAGGGATGAATATGCGAAATCAGGCATACAAGTTACATAAAGACAACATAGTCATACATATATCTCCCACAGTCAAGATGACTGACCATACTTCGTTATTCCAACCGACAGTTAAATTTTACTACACATTAATTTATTTAAATGATTTTTATGACATTACCGCCGTGTGATATCCGGCTGAATAGAATAGTATCACCCTCTTTTATTATAGAGGTGTCGTAAAAGGCGACTAAGGTAAGTCGACCCGCCGTGTGGTATCCGGTTAAGTAAAATAGACCACGCTCATTTCTTACCGAGGTGTCGTAAAAGGCGACTAAGGCAAGTTGACTCACCGTGTTGTATCCGGTTAGGTAGAATATACCACCCTCCTTATCGATGTGTCGTAAAATATGACTGAGATAGGTTGATGTCAGGCAGGCGGCCGGTCGTAAAATACGTAGCCAAACCATGTGACAGCACGTTTATAACATGTTGTGCCGACCCCACTTAGAGTGGGATAAGGGCAGGAAGATGATGATCTTTATGATATTAATGAGTTACATAACATAAGAGTCGCTATTTAGAAGATAATAGGGATTCGGTATAACCTAAAGTCAATTTGAGATCTATTTTCCTTTTAAAAATTTATATGCTTTATCTTAACGTCAAGTTAACTATCTTAATATACTCACACAATAAATATATATTATCATTTTGCTACATTTAATTACTGTGGTTGTTTTTGAATACACTGGAACTTGTTAGACTAATTTACGATTTCTATAAGGCATCCTAGAAAAGTACTAAAGCTTTATGCAATATTTTACCAGGTGTTTGCTTTAAGTACTATTAATACTTACTATCGGTAGAATCGGCCTCTAACTAGACTAAAAGAAAATATTTATATTTTCATTTCATATCGTGAATCAAACGCGAGAACCACAGTAAAAATATAACAAAGTATAACACTTTAATGATGACTTGAATGGCTTTATAAATGGAGTAACATTGTGAAATAATTTATACATACGAATGTAGCACAGGTGTTATAACAGGGGAGACAATAAGTTGACTCCATTTCAGGGCAGGATTTTCTCCTCCAGTGCCTTTTAACATTTCAGACTCCGTTGCCTAAAAAAATACATTTTTATGGCTGCCAAATGCTTAGTACGAAGAAGTATATATATATAGGACAATCGGAGCCAAATTTTTTAAAAGTTATTAACAAAATAAGAATCAAGCAATAAGAGGACTAACAAATTATTTCCTATTGCTTGAAAAAGTAAGTTGTATTTATGTACTCTTTCACGGCGAATCCGCTGAACCAATATAACGATTTAGCACAGTTATTCCTTATACACCGGGGTAAAATATAGCCTATAGAAATCCTGTTAATGCTACAGGAGTAGGATGACGCTGAAAAGCACCATCTCCTATTAACCTATCACGCAACAATAGTCCATGCAAACGAAGTTGTGGTTAAAAACTAGTAGCAAAAAACATACCTCCTCACTAACAAGCTGAGAGAATTGCGCAGTTCGAACCGCGAAGTTCTTAATCAATATTTCATATTGACGGCCTTCTAACACTGGGCCAGAGGAAGTCCAAGCGTCTGCGCCACCGTTTATAGGTTGCCTGGAATAAAAAAAGGTAAAACAGTCAATTATGTAAAGCCGTATTTATGGGTTGATACTAAAATATCAACCTGCCAATTCGCATTAGCAGTCTTCGCTGCAACCCTTTTTTCTAAAGAGTAAGGAGGCATTCCCCCACTTGGAAGATAGTAACAGGTTCTTATAACTATACTTAGCGCATGTTTCTATATTAAAAATGGAACATCAGATCATGATATGTAGTACACTTACGAAATTTGCATGTATTAAGGATGAAATTTAGTTCTTACACATGCTCCCTTCATAAATTTATGGGCACGACCAACAAACTTTTGACGGAATATGTTTGCGTATCACGGAACTTATATTGTAATACGACTAAACTTACCTGCAAATTGGATTCTCTGGGTGGGGATTGATCGTGACTTTGCCAATCTGAAACAATAATATTCTTTAGTCACAAATAATTATCATTACATAAACAATCAATAACAAGTTATACGCACAACAAGCATTACGGTATCTTCAACAGCAGTTTTATTTTCATCTCCGCAAGTGAGCAACAGCCTCAAACCGCCGGCGGTGACGTAACAGAAAGGCCATTGCCACAGACTAAGGTTGCTGAAAATAAACTCTTGATTAATATTCCAAAAATCTTTTCGCAGACAATACGAAGTTAAAAAATATCCTAACGATTCGACGATTTAACTGGACATAAAATTTCATTTATCACTGTGAGGTATTTCTGAAATTCAGGATACATAAAAACATATTATATTGTTACTCATGATACCGACGACTTTATTAAGGTCCACTTTAATGAGTTTTATCATTAAAGCTACTCATCTTATCATTTACTCTCAAGTATATGTCGTATCGTTTTTTCTATTCCCGAAGAAAAAACGGGATTTTTACCCTATAGGTTGGCCCGGTATATAAGCTTTTATTGTATCAAATTTCATTTACATTGCTCAAGTGAATTCGCATGAAAGCTTAAGAGAAAAACTTTTGCATTGATAATATTAGTGTGGTTTAAAATTGAAAAAAAAATTGGCAGTAATAAATCGAACATTACGTTCGTACGATGTTACACAAACTGAACTGTACAGCAATAAAAAAGAATAATTATAGTAATAAATATCACATAGGTAATATTAATCTTAAAAATAATATCTACAAGCTAGAATTACAAACCTTTCATCTTCAGTTTGCAACGGGCAATAATGTCTGGGCGATAGCTCTTGCAGCCACGACGTGACGTTGTCTAGTATATCAGGCTGTAGGGCCATCTCTAGTGGGGCGAGGGTTGCGTATACTTCCCACATCGTATCAACATTCTGTAGAAAGAACCTTATCATTCAATAAAAGGTAAGCGCGCATCGTGTTTGAAACTACGCTCTATCTGTATCTGTACCAACACTATCCGCACTGGTTTATTATACAATTTAATAAGAGTTTATTAGAGATAGGTGGAGCACCTCGTGCGTAAAACGTGTGTTGGGGTCCTAAGGCGTTGGAATGGCGACCTCGCACCGAAAAAGGCAGTCATTGATAAACTCCCTACGAGGTCGACTAACGACATCAAGAAGTTGCGGAGAGTTGCTGGATCCAAGCGGCTCAAGTTCGTGAGGAGTAGAGATCCCTTAAAGAGACCATGTCCAGTACTGGCTGTCCATGAGTTGAAGAAGTACATATATACGGTATATTTGAAAATCTCTTATTGAACTAAATTCGCCAAAGCGTAAATAACGTGAATAATTTATACAAGTGGTATTACTTTATACCTTTAAAACAAAAGTAATGTTTATGAGGATTATAGGAAAATGATCATCATTATTTTTTTTTTGAGAACAATTTATACATACAGCATTTTGTTCTAGAAGTTTAGGGTGAAGTTCTTCTTTCCAGCTGACCGGTAAGTTTGAAATCCTGTTAATAAATATTTCACATAAAGTCTTGTAATGTTTTAGCTGTACAAGAAGTACTAGACTAAGATTTACTTTATGATTATTTATTATCACTACGTTTATTTAAGAAATTAAATAAATTTAGGGAAAACAATCAACATTTGAAGTATATTTATTTATTTATTTGGATCACCAACATAAACACTTATTTTTACTACCGCTGATTTTTAAGTCAAAAGAACGGGGTGTTTTAACGTTTTACGTTTACCTTTTTACTGTATAATATCTGGGTAATTTTTTACGCAAAAATAAAAAACTTAAAAAAAAGAAAAAACAATTAATTAATTCGGGATCGATCCATGGCATTCACATTTCTCGAGGCTGCCCGTTAACCGAATAAGCCACGCCGACTTGACAGTTAATGATGAAAATTCAATTCAATATAAATGTTAGTGTTTTTTAATGCCAAAAAACAGGGATAAAACAATATTTTTTTTACATAAAACCTAGCTAGATCAATTTTTCTCCCCCAAAACCTCCTACATGCTGCATTTCAGGAAAATCGTTGGAGCCGTTTCCGAGATTCGGAAAATATATATATATACAAGATTAACTCATTTAAATATTAAAGATTATCCTTTCAATGTAATCTCAAATTCTTCAACTTTATTTATTCTGCACTTAAAAGCTAAATATATTTTTCATTGTAATATTGTATTTCACTTCATTGATAAGAACTTAACTATACTATATAGTTTAAGACGTAAAAGCTAGGTTATATTCAAATGATATAACATAATTGGAATGTAAAATAGCCCTTAGTATCTTGAGGTGAAAACAAAATTAAGCAGAAACGAAGATGTTACCTACAGAAGCGATAAAATTTATGCTCAAAATAGATCACATAATTTTAATTTTTTTTACTAGATTTTTTTGCAAAATAAAAATTCGAAGCGTAAAAATAAACTCAAATGTCGTTTTCACACGAATCTTTCACTTATGCCCATACATGTGAACATTGCACAGACTAACAAATTATAAGCACAGAAAGCAAAAATTGTTTATGCAACTAAGTATTAAATAAATAAGTATTATATCTATTTCAATTTATAATCCAAAAGGATTCATAGAACAAAAGATGATATCACTATTAGATCATACCGAATTTGAACTTGACTAAAAAATATACACTACGGTAAACTTACCGCGCTTGTGTTACGGTGATACCGAGGAAATTATTTTCTTCTTTAGCATTCGCCGGCTCTCGGACCTCCAAAATACGCCCACCCAATACACCAGGCGTCCAATCGTCGCTGTCGGTTCTAAATATTTGGAAATTGTAAAATTAAGTAATAGCCGGCTATTATCCCACTGTAGGACAAAGGAATCCTCTTTACTTTAGGAGACGAGAAGAAATTATATATTTAGGCTTAGTTAAGATTAACTTTATTCAAAAATGCTTTTAATATTTTGAATTATTTGCTTCTGCCGCGAAGAGCAAGCAAATAAATCGTAATGATCCACCAAAAATTGTACTACCTCCTAATGATGTATTAGTTGCGCCTGTGTTTGCGATAACGGTCACAAATACAAACAGCGTTTTTGCCGGCAAAAACACTAACCCAGCTATCTGACATAACTAATCACCGTCATTCCACCAGACTTCCACTACACGTTATCCTAAGGCATGGTCCGCCGAGAGGCGACCTTAATAGCACGTTCTCCGAAACTAATAGTTTCGGAGCTCTATTTTGCGCATTCGACGACGCTTTGCGCTCAATCGTCCTACCAGGTGACGCTTTAAAAGCCCATAAGGCGATTATCATACAGTCAGTTCTAAATATTTTGATTATTGACCAAAACAATATTTGAGATTTCCCTAGTGAACGTGTATGTATGCAGAGGCATGGGACCAGATTTACCCGGTTTATCCTACATTTTACCTTAAAATTTTAGCAATACTTTAGTATTATGGGTATCTAGCAAAGTAACCTATATCTATAAATTAAGAAACCACTAACCTTTTGTAATGTCTCACAGAGGCAGACGCCACTTTCACCTTGAGCTGGTTGTAATGGTTTTGCAGATCGACGGTGGTGATTGAATCCTCTACTTCGAATGCTAGTTTGACTTCTGGCGTTATTATAACTAACGTTGCATGACTGACCACCCATTGGAACCAAAAGAATGTCTTCAACTTTGTATCTGGAAACCTCTTTTGGTGTATTTTATCAAAAAGATCATTTCAAATCTATTTTTAAGAAATGAAGTTCGGTATTTAAAATAAAGTAGAATTAATATTCAAAAGTCTATATCTCGTTCGAAATATATACAAGTATATTATACGGGCAGAAGCTAGCAAAGAATAAATGTACTTATTTAAGAGAACATGCAATTATTCATTCCTAAAATGAAAGAAACTTTACCTAACGCAGGATTGCGATGAGCTTCAAAGATACTTATCAGTTGTTCGGAGCGATTCTCGCTTGTGTTTTCTTCAGACAAGCTATGTCTTGCGTCGATATCCGATACGGATCTAAAAGAGATGTTATTTTATTGGAATTTTTTAAGTAAAGCCACCGTACTGTTCCTATCCCACAACTGAGCAAAGGCCCTCTTTTAGGTCAAATAATAATTGATCAAATAGATATAATAATTTATAGGTGGATTTTAGGTCCCCACATTTGAAATTACGATCTGACTAGGTGCATATTAGAATCATTGTATTCCAACAAAACCAAGGTATTACAACAAAACCGACATTCTGTCATATAAATCTCTGGATTTATTTAAACAATAAAAAGAAGATTGCGTTTCTATCACTTATTTAGGCTAACCTTTAAAAATACAACTATAAATATGAATTTTACCTCACGAGAGACTTATGAGTGACGCTGGATGAAAATCCTTGCTTTGGTGACAAAGGCGCCCGATGCAGTAACGTTATTAAATGAGAAAAGCAATGAATCGCAACGGCCACGGTTTGCACCTGAAATTCCCAATAAATTATTTTATTTTTACCATTACTATTCAGTGAATTCCATCCATGCTTATGCCATGTCGCCAGACTGTCTATCTTTTAGGACTAAGGCCCTGGAGCAATATTGACGAACCTTAGTACAATTGAGTCAACCTCCAAAACTGAATTTTCAAACCATTTTCGACACTGCCTTTATTTAAAGGCTTCATCACGATACACTTCAAATAACGGTTTGGTAACTTACGCAGCGTTCTTTCCTTTACAGAAATAATAAAGCAAAATAAGTCGAAATGGTTTGTTTTTGCGCTCCATATTCATAACGAGTTAAACTTTACAAAAATACCTATGCAATAAACTTCTAAGCGTATATAAGGGTGTCAGCTAACATATATACAAAGAAGGACATACAATTTACGAATATCACAAAAATAGGAGTGCGAGACACCTATAATTGACATCGGCAATCGATATCAGTTATAGGTAACTGATATCGGCGGCTTCAATTGTATCAAACATCAATTGTATCAAATGTTGATAATTATAATTTATCACACGCTTTTCGGCGAAGGAAAGCATCGTGAGGAAACCTGCATATCTCTAGAGAATTCTAGAGATATGTGTGACCTACCAATACGCATTGGAGAAGCGTGATAGGTCTTAGCCCCAAACCGTCTCTTCAAAAACGGAGAGATAAGACCTATTCTCAGCAGTGGGATAGTAACAGGCCGCTACTGTATCAAATATCATCAATATTGCTCAAACTGAATACCCACTTTCCCATTAATAAAGCTAATTTTAGATTCTATTAAAATAATACCTGATCCTGGTCAAGTTTCACGATGATAGGTGGTGTGTCGGCGTGGAGGTTGACCCCGAGTGATACAACGGGGCCACTAGTTACTGTCGTCTGGAATGGCGGCGGTTCCGGCGCCTGCGGCGGTGCTTCCGGCTGAAGCGAAACGTGGCAAGTTTTTTATACTATCATCTTTTTTCATGGCCTATTATAGTGCAAAGGGCACAAAAAATGCTGCCAGTGTCACATAGAATTGTTAAAGATTTAAAAATTTGTCTAGAAGTCTAGGTATTTATAAATTTGTGTAGAAGAAACTACAACATTTGAAAAACATATGTATTATTTTATTAATTTATAAACTAATGTACCATACCCAGTTACTTATAGAAATCAGTAGCTCAGATTAAAAAAAAAAACATATAAAGCTATTATTTATTGAATTCACAAATAACTCGAAGGGTGATATTTTATATTTAAGCTGTATTCTGCTTGCAAGCTATAAAACTTTGACACTTATAAGCTATTCAATTATCTCTATACCAAAAATAACTTGTTCAATTCAATTGTTAAATCTTATAATCTCTTATACTAATACCTGGATAACGTACATTTAAATCTACCTTACACTACGTTAGATTTATAGTAATCAAAATATCTGCTAATGATGCTTACCTCTGGACTCGATTTCTTCCGCCTGAAAACCAAAAAATATATGAATGTAATAATAATATTATGTTTTTGGTGGATTGGAACAACGCAACGGATTAAACCTTCGAATTATTTTCTAAGAGAGTAATTTGGACAAATTTTAATGTACAGTAACAATGGTGCGAGTTCTACTGTACGAAATAATCAACATTTATATTTTATATTCTGTCTAATGAGTTAAATTATAAGCAATATATTTGCCATTTCGGTTTTTTAATCTGTGCAGATTAGGAGCAATCTAAACTTACCTAATAGGACCGCGAATGAATTCTTTCAAAGAGGCAGGCTTGAAATCCACTCCAGTTGTAAAATATTTCGTCTTCTGCAACAAATTTATTAGGAACATAGTGAACTTAAATATAATAAATATAGGAAACGTTCACGTGAGGAGACTAACATAGAATATATACGGCCCAAGATTTTATAGATTAAGATCAAAATGTTACAATCACTAAAAGTTATTTAATAGCGATCGCTAGTGGATTTAAATTGATCAAACCTTAAATTTAAATTTAAAGGGGTACAGAGTTTGTTCTTTCACTGGTTTTTCAGTTAACCACACCCGGTAAAAGTCGAATGAATCAATGTTTCTTACATCTTCCTCTCGAGGATGTTCTGTATGCTTGACCTTAGTTTCAGTTTTTCGCACATTCTTGATCTGCAGACATTTGGTCACCACGGACAACGTGATAGTGGTAGTGACCATATCCAAAACAGTCCATGGGACCACTATCCTGGACGCTTTCAACTGCGACTTCAGCCCGGAGGCGGTTTTCTCTCGGCCAGACCACTCAGTTCCGGCTTTCACTTCGAGAATATAACAGGACATATCCGCCAAACGGGTTTTCCATGGGAAGGAGTCTTCTGTTACTGAAATTATTTAAAACGCCGTTAACCTTTTCATGTTCTCGTTTCCTCATACTACTACCATTATAAAGTGAGAGCTAATTAATTAGTTATAAACAGTTATATAGGAATTGTACGTTCATATATGGATGGAACCAAATTTATCTAAATGAATTATTGTTATTTAGTTCAAAACTTTTGCTCCGTGCTTTGGAAAGTAAGTTTAATTTTTAATTCAATTTTTTGGGTTTAGTGATTCTCTAGCTCTTTCCACAATTGCTAGAGGAATTTTGCCATAAAAATATATGTTTATATATTCGACCGCAAATATACGACTTGAGTCGCGATTTTTTTAGTCCGTGAATATTGAAAACGTGAATGAAGGAAGGAAGCGCGAATAAAGAGCTTCTACTGTAATTGAATTGCATTTTCACGTAATATGTGACTTTTACATGTTTCAGCAAATAATTTATAGAATTAGGCGTTACTTTGCGGAGATCCATAATACAAAAGTAATAATAAAATTATTTTGCTATAATCCATATAATTTTCATCGCGGATGAATTTTGGGTGACTGAATTTTTAAAATGATGTAAAAAAAATTAAAATTAAAATTTTTTTTAAAGAAAAATGAAAATATTATAGGGCTGGTCGGGCTCGATCCCAGGATTTTTCACCTCTCTAGACCGCTCGTTTCCCAAATGAACTACCATGACTTTACATTTGACAGCAAAAAATTGTGATTGTATTCAACGTAAATTTCAAAACAATTTTAGAGCCCGAAAAAAGGGATAGAACGACATTTTATTTAAATAAAACTTATCTAGATCGATTTTTCTCCCCCAAAACCCTCTATATGCTGAATTTCAGGAAAATCGTTGGAGCCGTTTCCGTATGTATATACATACAAAATCAACTCATTTAAATATTGAAGATTTTCATATTTCTCATATGTTGTGCAGTGATAGTGATATCAAAAAGCTGAGAAATATCGATATAGTCGATTTTCGAATTTTTTGAAGATGTTGATACCAAAGTTAATTACGGTTTCAAGTCTGTGATCATCATTATAACGACTAGTGTACGTGTTTAATACTATTATAATCATAATACATATTCCAGTGCTTACATACAATGAGGAACAATACCCGTCAACTCAACAAATTGTTATATAAGACAAAGCAATATTGAAAACCCCGTAGTTTAGTATGAACGTTTTTGTTATTACAATAATTCTGGGTATCGATGGAACATAATACATCAAATAAACAAATTTTATTTACCGTTCGTATCTCGCTTCGGCCTGAAGTAAGTAGGTTGGTCGTGTCTTATGGCTTGCCAGAGGTGCTTCATTTGAGAGTTCGAATACATCGACAAACGACCAAAGCTATGGACAAAAAAGTTATTAAATTAAACTATATAGCTTAAGATACTGATATTATAGTTGTCAAAGTTTGTCTGCCAGTTGTGTTTTCGCAGCTAACCCACTGGACCAATAGAGATGAAATTTGGCATAACTATAGCTTACCGGGGTAACGTATTAGATCAAAAATTCTCGTTTTGCTGTCAGGAACTGAGGAAAATTCCTTTGCTGAGGGTTATTAAACAATTTGGTGGATACTACAAGTAATATCAGCTGTGATAGCCCAGCGGTGTGACCGTGCGAAACTCTAGAGACGATCATGGGTTCAAATCCGGGCAGACGCCAAAAAGTTTTTCTAATAAAACTTATGTGTCTAATTGATAATTGCAATTTATCACATGCTTTTCGGTGAAAAAAAAGACCATGCGGAAAACCTGCATATGTCTTAAGAATCTTAAAGATATATGAAACCTACCAATCCGCATTGGAGCCGCGTGGTAGGTCATAGCTCCAATCCTTCTCTCTAAACACGGAGGAGGACTATGCCCAGCAGTGGGATAGTAACAGGCCGTTACTTACTTTTTCTTACAAGTAAATAATCTTATTATTCTTTTTTGTCAACCGATGGACGTCCACTGCTGGGACATAGATCTCTTCATTGGATCTCCATACCACACGATCTTATGCCGCTTGGATCCAGCGGCTCCCCACGATCTTTTTAAGGTCGTCAGTACATCTCATGGGGGGTCTACCGACACTGTGTTTTCCGGCGCGGGGTCGGCATTCCAACACCTCGAGACCCCAACGCCCATCGGTTCTACGCACTATGTGCCCCGCCCATCGCCACTTCAGCTTCGCGACCCGCTGAGCTATGTCGGTAACTCTGGTAAGTAAGTAGTAAGTAGTAAGTAACGGCCTGTTTACTATCCCACTGCTGGGCATAGGCCTCTTCTCACCGTTTTTTTTTTTTTGGAGAGAAGGATTGGAGCTAAGACCTACCACGCTGCTCCAATGCGGATTGGTAGGTTACACATATTCCCAGAATTCTCTAGAGATATGCAGGTTTCCTCACGATGTTTTCCTTCACCGAAAAGCGTGTGATAAATTGCAATTACCAATTAGACACATAAGTTTTACTAGAAAACTCATTGGTGCCTGCCCGGGATTTAAACCCTAGACCTTCTCGAAAGAGCCGCACGGTGATACCGCTGTGCTACCACAGCTTAACTCAACTCTGGTAAATAATAAATAAATATAAATAGTTTAACGTAAAATGAATAGTTTGGTTCACCTGACGACCAGAACGCGCCGCGCCCCAGCCGCATGTCGCTCCATAGCGTCGCGGACGGTCGCGCAATCGAGCGCCGATACTGATGCGGATGCTATATACACATGCATCAGACCTATTTCCGCTGACAGCAACAGACGGTTCAGGCGTTCGTGCAGCCTTAGTAAATTCTCACCACTAAACCAGGGCTCAGCGACGTTGTGCTATTAAGACCAATATACCCGTCAGTATTAGCCCTTAATATCGCCTTAATAACTAGCATCTACATTTAAAACTTTAGGTGTAACAGTATTTCAATAGGACAATTCTAGATATTTTTGGTAACGTATAACGCATGCACGACAAACTACGGTCACTGCTACCATAATACCACTAGAACTGGACTGTAACTGGAGATATGACAAATTTTCAAGTTAATTGTTCATAAATAAATAGTTATTTACAAGCTGTGGTAGCCCAGTGGTAACACTGTGCGACGCTTTCGATTAGGTCACAAACCCGGGCAGACACCAATAAGTTTTTCTGTTAAAACTTATGTGTCTAATTGATCATTGCAATTTATCACACGCTTTTAGGTGAAGGAAAACATCGTGAGGAAACCTGCATATCTCTAAAGAGTTCTGGAGGTATGTGTAAGCTACCAATCTGCATTGGAGCAGCGTAGTAGGTCTTAGCTCAACCCTTCTCTCCAAAACGGAGAGAAGAGGCCTATTCTCAGCAATGGGATAACAGGCCGCTACTTTTATCTATTCATCATTTATTATTATTCATTATCCAATAAAACTGTGCGTGAATAATATATAAACTAACGTGCACGTTTTAAAACTTTCATTTCAATTACCCAAAAACGGTTACTTTTTTGACGGCGGACAATGCTCATTACGCACTAAGAAAGAATTGAGTATTCCAAACTTCAAATGTTATTTTACTATGTACCTTTGGATCAAGGTTGAGTAAGGTTGAAAATTGTCAAACAAAGGATTTAATCTTGATTCAATTAATATATCCGCTGTCCAGTTTTAGTTTAGTCTTACCACGTACGTAGAAGGTTTCCGATCTTTGCGTTCGCTACGTTCGCTGCCCGATTCAAGACTACGCGGTCTTACATGAACAAGCTCTGCACCCGAGCCCGATCGACTTCCACCACGACCGCTAGAAGACTATACATAAAAAATATATCTTTTAAAACAACTTCCATCTCAGGTTACACGTATAAATTGTATGAAGCAGTTAATCGCTACATTAAAGGACGTCGCTAAGCTTTTGCATTGGAACGGGTACGGCATCAACATCGGCGAGCACATCACTCACCTTAGATTTGCCGAAGATATAGTCGCTATGGCAGAGATTCTGGAGGTCCTTAATATAATACTCGATGACTTCAGTAGAGGACCTCAGATGGGCCTTAAAATGAAAATGAGCAAGACGAGATTATGTCTAACTGACATGTTTAGCTCCACCCAGTCGTGGCTGAATACTACTCGATATAATTACACTCGAAATTGTCATATCATAATGGATCATACGGTCTTATTATGTATATTCTTTTTTGACAACGAGGTCAGTCGTCCAATCCAACTTAGATGAAGAGCGTTCGAGATGTGTGATGTAAGACCTTTTCGTTCAAAATTTTTCAGTCTGAAGACAATATGAAAAACTAAGAATCACTCAGGAAGAGATGGAACAAACTATGCTACGAGGGTCCAGAAAGTAAGAGATTTTTCGCAGAATAATAAAAATTGCAGTCATTGCTACAGGATTCCCAAATCTGAAGTGGCGATAGGCGGCGGACATCTTGTACGAATAGCTTGCTATACCTATTCTAAAATGTAAAGGCGACTAAGATAAGTTGACCCACTGCGTGGTATTTGGTTAAGTAGACTACACTGTTTCTTACAGAGGTGTCGTAAAATACAACTAAGGTAAGTTTAGCTGGTCGTAAAATACGTAGCCAAATCATGTGACAACATGTTTATAACATGTTGTGTCGACCCCACTTAGAGGATTAGGGCAGGAGGATGGTTATGATCATATTTTTAAATGCTTCCATGTTAAGCTCAATAATTCATTGAGTTTGTAAATCTAGTCTTATCTTCAATAAATTTAAAAAAAGTAATCATTGCACCATATAAATAAAACTAATATCTTACGAGTTATCGCAAAAATAGTAACGCTCGCGATCTATAGGGCAGTTTTTATACCGTGTCGCTTGATTGACCGACCACGCGCACAACCCTTTGCTATCGCTCACCTACCCATGCCAATCAAAGACCAACAATTCAAATTCAATATCCAAATATTCTTTATTCTAGTAATTTTACATCACCAAAGCTATTAAAGGAGCGAGCACTGACGGTAATTTACCGAGTAGAACTACCAAGAAACTCGGCGGACACTTGAATATACGGTGTATATACATACACATGTGACCAGTGAGAATACTATTAATTTGATGTCAAAAGTAATGAGAATATTATTTTGCTATAATCCGCGATAAAAGAAAATATATGTAATGCTAAATGTAGAGTGTACTATTCGTTCTCATACCTGATACATGCAGAATTACAAAATCGCAAAGCTTTTGCGATTTTGTCGTGGAGTCTATCTAGTGTTAAGATTGTGGTGGTGAATGTGTGCAGTGCTTGTGTATTGTTGTGCCATCGGTGTCGGGTAGTGCATGAGTTCTTACAAATTCTGCATGTATCAGGTATGAGAACGAATAGTACACTCTACATTTAGCATTACATATATTTTCTTTTATCGCGGATTATAGCAAAATAATATTCTCATTACTTTTGTATTATGGACCTCCGCAAAGTAACGCCTAATTCTATAAATTAATTTGATGTCACTTACCGGTGGCGTCGCTCTCCGTCGCAGCAAGTATTGTGACGATGATATAGTTTTCACGGTGGAAATTTGTGGCAATGAATCTGTAAAAAAGCAATCAGTACAGAAACTAATTAACTCCCACAATATACACGTGTATTTAATACGTTCTTCGTTCGAATCGACTGTAATGTTAAATATCGACAACCAGAGCTGTATTTTTTCCAGTTCTTAAAGGGAATTTAAGATTATTATCATGTTAGTCTGGTATATAGGCTTAAATTGTACCCAATATCATCATCGCCGAATCCAACTCGGATGGGCAGCGTTTGGGAAGCTGCGCGAGATCTTTTCGTCCAAGATAGGTATCTTAGGTACCGTAGATAGGTATCAGTGCCTGAAGGCAAAAGTGTTCGAACAGTCAGTGTTGCCAGTGATGACATACGGATCCGAAACGTCGCTGACGATGGACCTCATAAGAAGACTCATAGTCGCCCAGCGGGCGATGGAGCGAGCTATGCTCGGAGTATCTCTACGTGATCAAATCAGAAAGAAGGAGATCCGTAGAAGAACCAGAGTCACCGACATAGCTCTGCGGGTCATGAAGCTAAAGTGGCGATGGGTGGGGCACATAGTGAAGAAAAACTCGCCTGCTGGGATATTAAGTCACGTGCGCTGCGTAAACCGCTAAAGATACACCGAAGTAATGTAGTAGAGAATTGTTATCTACAATTCTCTACTAAACTAAACTACAGAAATATTACAAAAAAGTCCGTAAACTCTCTATCTTTTATGGTTAATTCACAATAACTACTTTTGTGTTTTTTAATTTACAAGCGGGCGAAGCTGCAAGCACAGCTAGTATTAGTATAATAGTATTGATAAATAGGTAATTTTTAAAAATACCTTTTTGAGTGACAAAACACATCTCAAATTCCATGGCATCTTGCACGTAGTAGTAATATTTCCTATTTAATATTACTTGTTAGAGATTGACGTTGTTAATACTCACCGCTAGGCATCTTGAGGCGAGACCGGTAGCCCAACCAAGCTACCAACAGCGGGTCGATGCTCAACGCAGTCGGCTCTACCGACAAGCTGGCGTATTCTATTATTGTTGGATACGGCTCTTTGCACCACTGGCAGGCCGCTCGCAGATACGGACTGTAATTAACATTTGACTTTATATTCTGTGCCTCACCTCCCAGTGAAGAGAAAACCAGTAATAAATTTACTAATTTGATACTGCTACTCTCGTCAAATTTCGATTAATAGTCAGATGAACTAGCGATCTTCAAAGGTTTCCACTGTAACAATACACTTACTAAGTAGAGCTGCCGCTCGATATGCTACTATAAATAATACATAATAAATAAATATATGGGACACTTACACACACGGTCGTCCGTCCCTAAAGTAAGTAACTTAATACTTGTGTTATAGGTGACAGACAACTAGTGAATATATACATATATAATTGTTAAATACATACTTAAATACAAATATACACCCAGGCTCAAAGACCAACAAATTCATTTATAGAAAATGTTGGCCCTCGGCGGGAATCGAACCCGCGAAGCGCGGAGCTGAAAGCAAGGTCACTACCCTCGGCTCCAACGGGCCAGTCAATTGGACGATGGAGCCGACGATTTAGACTGATACCAAAAGTTAAACTTTTAATAAAACTAAAAAGTATCTTACGTTGTAGATGGTGACTCCGGAGCAGAAAATAACCATGCTTGTCTCACTTCACCATCACCTGTAAATCATGGACCCCTTATATACTAGTACATATGACAGCATGTCTCATCTTTGCTGTAAGATAAAAGATAAATATACTATACTAGTACATATGACAGCATGTCTCATCTTTGCTGTGAGATAAAAGATAAATATACTATACTAGTACATATGACAGCATGTCTCATCTTTGCTGTAAGATAAAAGATAAATATACTATACTAGTACATATGACAGCATGTCTCATCTTTGCTGTGAGATAAAAGATAAATATACTATACTAGTACATATGACAGCATGTCTCATCTTTGCTGTAAGATAAAAGATAAATATACTATACTAGTACATATGACAGCATGTCTCATCTTTGCTGTGAGATAAAAGATAAATATACTATACTAGTACATATGACAGCATGTCTCATCTTTGCTGTAAGATAAAAGATAAATATACTATACTAGTACATATGACAGCATGTCTCATCTTTGCTGTGAGATAAAAGATAAATATACTATACTAGTACATATGACAGCATGTCTCATCTTTGCTGTAAGATAAAAGATAAATATACTATACATATGACATATGACAGTATGTACAGTACATATGACAGCATGTCTCATCTTTGCTGTGAGATAAAAGATAAATATACTATACTAGTACATAAGACAGCATGTCTCATCTTTGCTGTGAGATAAAAGATAAATATACTATACTAGTACATATGACAGCATGTCTCATCTTTGCTGTGAGATAAAAGATAAATATACTATACTAGTACATATGACAGCATGTCTCATCTTTGCTGTGAGATAAAAGATAAATATACTATACTAGTACATATGACAGCATGTCTCATCTTTGCTGTGAGATAAAAGATAAATATACTATACTAGTACATATGACAGCATGTCTCATCTTTGCTGTAAGATAAAAGATAAATATACTATACTAGTACATATGACAGCATGTCTCATCTTTGCTGTGAGATAAAAGATAAATATACTATACTAGTACATATGACAGCATGTCTCATCTTTGCTGTAAGATAAAAGATAAATATACTATACTAGTACATATGACAGCATGTCTCATCTTTGCTGTGAGATAAAAGATAAATATACTATACTAGTACATATGACAGCATGTCTCATCTTTGCTGTAAGATAAAAGATAAATATACTATACATATGACATATGACAGTATGTACAGTACATATGACAGCATGTCTCATCTTTGCTGTGAGATAAAAGATAAATATACTATAGTAAAGTAAATATATATAGTACATATGACAGCATGTCTCATCTTTGCTGTGAGATAAAAGATAAATATACTATACTAGTACATATGACAGCATGTCTCATCTTTGCTGTGAGATAAAAGATAAATATACTATACTAGTACATATGACAGCATGTCTTTATCTTTGGTGTGAGATAAAAGAAAAATATTACATCAACACATCTCTCTCCTAATCGTGCATTGAATAACTTCGCTAACTGACCTTAGTAGTATAACATTGCACGCTAGTAAAGGCGTTACGGGAATAAAGCAAGAACCTTAGTATGTTTTGGTATTATTCATCATCCTCCTGCCCTTATCCCACTCTAAGTGGGGTCGGCACAATACATTATATACATGGTGTCACATGATTTGGCCGCCTGCCTGACGTAAACTTACCTCTATCGTATTTTACGACACCTCGGTAAGAAATGAGGTTGGTCTATTCTACTCAGTCGGATACCACACGGCGGGTCGACTTACCTTAGCCGCCTTTTACGACACCTCGGTAAGAAATGAGGTTGGTCTATTCTACTCAGCCGGATACCACACGCCGGGTCGACTTACCTTAGTCGCCTTTTACGACACCGCGGTAAGAAATGAGGGTGGTACTATTCTATTCAGTTGGATACCAATATGGTCAAAATTAAAGCACGATATTCAAATTAAGTATAAGCAAATGGAAGGCAATAAACTTACTAGGCGAATGTAACGCAGTCGCTCTTACAGAGTGAGTTGTGATGAAATGTGTGTTGATATTTTTCGTGATATAACCACGCAAAGATAAATCTTCCAGCGTTATATCAACTGCAACTAATTCTATAACAGAAGAAATATACTATAAAAATATTTATCTACTCTGATACTATAATACAAAGATTAAACCAAACCAAAATTCTTATGACAACATTACAAAAAGGAGCTGTCACAGGATCTATTAAATATCAATGTAATTTGTGTAAATGACCAGACTAATTAACAGTTCTTTACAGATACATAAACACTTTTAGGTGCATGTATTGTACAATTAAACATAAAAATAAAATTACTTTATACAATATATTTACTTATCTACTCTGATACTATAATACAAAAATTATAAAACTGAAACCAAAATTCTTATGACAAACATTACGTACAGGGCAAAAATAAAAAGTTTTATTACGATACAGGTCTTGTATGGACACCTGTATCATAATATAACTTTTTAACCATAACGATACACCTATACAACCCCCAGCTGGACCGAGGAGGTTGAACCTCTACCTTAAAAAAGGTTTCAATGAACGAGTCCGCGGCGACGGTGATTTTATACTGATATAATCAGTGCCCTTTAAATAACTATGAACCGAGTTAAACAAGATCTTTTTGGATTAACTCTTTTGTCTGAAGACCGGTGTAAAAGCGTGTTTCGCCATTTTTGGGTCGATGTACTTATATAGCGAGGAATATTATTGAGTATGGGTCTAAAAAAATTGAGTATGGGTCGGAAATAGTGTTAATATTATTTTACAAATACAGAGCGTAACATCCGTTCTCATACCTCATACATGCAGGATTAGTAAAACACAAAGTATGCGTTTTTGCTATCACCTGCTGTTTTGGTTTGGTTGGAACCAATTGTTGAGATTGTGGATCACTACCACACTTGTGTGCACTTCTAGTGTATTATTGAGCTTATAGTGGCAGGTGCATGTGCTATCCCCCAAATTAAAGGACTGTTAATAAAAGAATATTAACAAATGTAAAATCACTATTACACATGCAGTTTTAACTACCTTTAATACGAGACAAAATAAATAACATGGCCCAATGTCCATACATAAATTCGTACCTTCATCATTTAGTGCGTCTTTGGGAAGTGTCGTGTGTCGTAAAGGATGGGATATTTTTTCAGTGATCAGCGACGCAACCACTTGGTACGCTGCTTGCAAACGGGCAGATGAACCGCACATGTTTGTCTCTTCTGAAAAACACGAAATAAAGTCATAGACAAAAAAAAGACGTAGATAAGAAAAGTCATAGACAGTATCCTTGGTCAACACAACGGCCATATTGTGTCAATCGCAATTAAATTTTAAAATAAATGAAATAACAATCATCATTGTCCCGCCCTTATGCAACTGTAAGTGGGGTCTACAAATATGTTTCAAACATGTTGTTACATGTATGGGCTACGTATTTTACGACCGGCCGCCTGCCTGACGTCAATCAGTCAATACGTATTTTACGATACCTCAGGAAGAGGGTGGTCTATTCTACTCAACCGGATACCACACGGCGGGTCGACATACCTTTGTCGCCTTTAACGACACCTCGGTAAGAAATAGGGTGGTCTATTCTACTCAACCAGATACCACACGGCGGGTCGACATACCTTAGTCGCCTTTTACGACACCTCGGTAAGAAATAGGGTGGTCTATTCTACTCAACCAGATAGCACACAGCGGGTCAGCTTACCTTAGTCGCCTTTTAAGACACCTCGGTAAGAAATAGGGTGGTCTATTCTACTCAACCAGATACCACACGGCGGGTCAGCTTACCTTAGTCGCCTTTTACGACACCTCGGTAAGAAATAGGGTGGTCTATTCTACTCAACCAGATAGCACACAGCGGGTCAGCTTACCTTAGTCGCCTTTTAAGACACCTCGGTAAGAAATAGGGTGGTCTATTCTACTCAACCAGATACCACACGGCGGGTCAGCTTACCTTAGTCGCCTTTTACGACACCTCGGTAAGAAATAGGGTGGTCTATTCTACTCAACCAGATAGCACACAGCGGGTCAGCTTACCTTAGTCGCCTTTTAAGACACCTCGGTAAGAAATAGGGTGGTCTATTCTACTCAACCAGATACCACACGGCGGGTCAGCTTACCTTAGTCGCCTTTTACGATACAACGGTAATGAGGGTGGTCTATTCTACTGAGCCCAATACTACACGGCGGAATAAATAAATTAATAATTTTAAAATTTAAATCATCCTACAATCCCGATTACGAGTATAATCTACGGGCTCGATATATATCGGTGATAATTAACTCAATACGTCACTATCTTTTTAAAAACCCTATAAAAATACCTATAATGCATTGCATTTGTTTACTGTGGTTTTAATGTAAAAACATGTGACCAAAAGAGTTTAAAATATGAATGTGGATGGATGTATGGCTAGGAGGGGGGGGGGGGGGCGAAAAAAAGATAATAATAATAATAAATAAATATATGGGACACTTACACACACGGTCATCCGTTCCCAAAGTAAGTAACTTAATACTTGTGTTATGGTAGACAGACAACTGGTGAATATATACATATATATTTTTTAAATACATACTTAAATACAAATATACACCCAGGCTCAAAGACCGACAAATTCATTTTAAAGAAAATGTTGGTCCTCGGCGGAATAGAACCCGCGACCCGTGGAGCAGAGGGCAGGGTCACTACCCACTGCTCCAACGAGCCAGCCAGATGGATGGATTGTGTGAAAAATGATATGCATGTTAAAGGAGCGGCACCAGATTGACGAATGATAGAGGAGAATGGAAGAAGAAGAACATATTATGCCGACCCCACTTAGAGTGGGATAAGGGTAAGAGAATGACGATGATTAATGTAAAAAAAAGGTTGCCTGTAAAGTCGGTTTTACGGGCAAAGATTTTACGTGACAACGTTTAAATGTGATGGAATGGAGTGGGAGAGAGGCAAGGCATTCGCCAGTCCGGCGGGCCTCTCTTTCGTTCGGTGACTCATCGTAACAGACGTGAGCGAGCGTTACACTTTTTCATGAGTCCAAGCCGCAATCTAATTTAAGACGTTGTCACGTCAATACGGAACAACATGAACGTGTAAAAGTTAAATAAATGGTTGGAAATACTGTTATTGACTTACTTATTTTGATAGTATAACTGAAAAGGACGCTGTCTCGACGATTGAATAATGAGCTGTTTAATAGCGTATGTGTCACTAGCCGGATGTCAGCTCTAGCGCACGGCCGAGACGTGTCGTCATCGGGAGAAGAAATACCAGCTTGCAATGAAGCTATGTTAGCTGTTATGTGAAGACGAGCCCCTTGCCAAAGTGGACCCGAGTCTTCTGGTATTTGACAAGCTGCCGAGCATACTCTGCAAAGAAATACAGATGCCAATATAATAGCTCATCGAATATACATCCTCCTGCCCTAATCCCACGATAAGTGAGGTCGGCACAGCATGTTATAAACATGCTGGCCGGCTGACTGGCGACCGGCCGCCTGCCTGATGTCAACTTGCTTTAGTCGTATATTGCGACACCTCGGTAAGAAGGAGGGTGATCTATTCTACTAAACCGGATACCACACGGTGGCTCAACTTACCTTAGTCGCCTTTTACGACATCTCGGTAAGAAATGAGGGTGGTCTATTCTACTCAGCCGGATACCACACGGCGGGTCAGCTTACCTTAGTCGCCTGTTACGACACCTCGGTAAAAAATGAGGGTGGTCTATCCTACTCAGCCAGATACCACACGGCGGGTCGACTTACCTTAGTCGCCTTTTACGACACCTCGGTAAGAAATGAGGGTGTTACTATTCCACTTAGCCGAATACTACACGGCTAATAATAGCTCATCGAGTATGCTATAATATTTGTCCACAATACCGCTATAACATTATTTTATGACAGTTTATGGCATTTGAAGATATAAAATATTTAACCTTACAAATAAGAAGTTTTTAAAAATTATGACTAACACCTTAAAATAAGTTTCAAATGGCAATTAAAGTGAAAAGACCATTACTTAAGTTTCAACGATATAATCTCGCGACTACATTTAACCCAAAACACTAGACATGAGATTGAGTACATACAGTAACGTGCAGTAGGGGTGCCAAAGTGGTCGGACTCCTCGTGACGCACCCTGGGCACGTTGCCATAACAAACAAGGTGAGCAGGGAGCGGTCGTGGGCAGCGGTGGCCTCCTTCTACTCTGCGGAGGGGGGCATAGGAGGGCGGTGGAGCAGTCCTGGATTGGACTTGCCTAGGCCAATCGTCTGCCGCCTTGTCAGAGGACCTTCGGACGTTCCGAACGGGGTATTTCGGATGTTTGGCTTACAGGTCCCCGAGGCGGTCGGTGCATCAGGTGCTCCCGAAGCACCGGTTAGCGGCGGGGGACTTCTCTTGGAGGGGTCCCTACCCGGAGGAGGTGTTCTCTGAAATCAGAGCTGTGCGGGGATGGGGGCAATGTGTACGATATCCTGTCCTTGCCATCGGCAGCGAGTATATAACCGCCGCCTGTTTCTGTCGGGCGGTAATCATAAGACGTTTTTCAGATTGTAGATTAGGTGATAGTTTGGAAGAAGTAGTAAATATTTACCTTTTTCCGAGCCTTATAACACGTTTTTATATAATTGTATAAACACTAAATATTAGGGTCCTTTTTATTTATTAGTCTTATAAGAGATATTGCCTTTATTTTGCGTTCAATAAAGGCACTATACCTACAACAGGCATATAGTATAATCACTAACCTTTGAGGATACAGAGGTCCGGTGATCATTACAGTTGCTTTTGGAAGTTGCAGGTCGAACACAAGCGGGGGTCTCACGGGACGTTCCGAGTGGTCCGAAGGTAGGAGCCTTACTCGCAGACCTATTATTTCGACGTTCACATGCCTTTGAGGTAAGTTCTCTGATAAAGACTCGCATTCTTCTACTGTAAGAGTGCGCATTGGTACTTCTGTGGAAAACAATCATTATTTAAATTAAATTTACTCTTTAATTTAATCGATATCTTATAGAATTAGGCCTTACTTAGGTCCATAATAATATACAAAACTAATGAGAATATTATTTTGCTATAATCCGCAATAAAAGAAAATATATGTAATGCTAAATGTAGAGTACTAAGCCGTGTGGTATCCGGCTGAATAGAATAGTACCACCCTCATTTCTTCCTGAGGTATCGTAAAAGGCGACTAAGGTAAGTTGACCCACCGTGTGGTATCCGGTTTAGTAGAATAGACCACCCTCTTTCTTACCGAGGTGTCGTAAAATACGACTAAGGTAAGTTTACTGATGATGCTAAATGTAGAGTACTATTCCTTCTCATACCTGATACATGCAGAATTTGTAAAAACTCATGCACTACCCGACACCGTTAACACAACAATACACAAGCACTGCACATATTCACCACAACAATCTCATCAATTGTTGCGCTCCGTTCGTTAGAAATTCCGAGGCTAACAGTAGCACATTGACTGATATTAAAAGTCGTTCCTTCTATATTGTATATACAAAGGAATTATTATTTCGCTATAATTCGCTAATAAGAATTTCGTCATTAATTTTATACTGTTACATTACCCGTTTCCGCCATTGCTGGCACTTCTTTGAGCACGTTCCGAACAACGGCCAGCCGGTGTAGAAGGCCCGTGCAAACATTGGCTTGTATCGGCCGAATCGAAATCTTCATAGAACTCTTCTCCACCCAATCACTTAAATTATTAAAAATTTCTAATTACTTCATTTCATATTTATAAATAAATAATAAATATATTTCTTTTTTAACTTTTGTTTACATTAAACAACAAATAATATTCATTTTTACAAAAATAAAATATCACAATTCACGGGAAGGGCGCTGTATACCGAGATACAGGGAAACCTAGTTCGGTTACAGAGGTCTAAATTATGGAAAGAAATTTGTATAGATAATAATATTTTTCTGTTGTTTGTACTTATTTAAGAATGTTGTTTTTTGGTATAAAATAATAAATAAATAAAAAATAAATAAATATGGGACACTTACACACACGGTCGTCAGTCCCCAAAGTAAGTAACTTAATACTTGTGTTATGACAGACAACTGCTGAAATATACTTATATACTTTAAATACATACTTAAATACAAATATACACCCAGGCTCAAAGACCAACAAATTCATTTATAGAAAATGTTGGCCCTCGGCGGGAATCGAACCCGCGACCCGCGGAGCTGAAGGCAGGGTCACTACCCACTGGATAGAATCGGCTATAGTAAGTAGCGGCCTGTTACTATCCAACTGCTGAAAATAGACATCTTCTCTCCGTTTTTGGAGAGAAGGATTGGAGCTAAGACCTACCACGCTGCTCCAATGCTGATTGGTATGTTACACATATCCCAAGAATTCTCTAGAGATATGTGGGTTTCCTTCACCGAAAAGCGTGTGATAAATTCCAATTATCAATTATTAGACACATAAGTTTTAACAAAAAAACTCATTGGTGTCTGCCCGGGTTAGAACATCTGACCTCCTCGAAAGAGTCGCACGGGCTTAACACCATAACTAGAACCGGCTATACTAACGTCTTATTCTATCGGGTTAGCCCGACTAGTTTCGAACCCATCCGGGGCAGATATTCATGAGCTCTTAACACGCTGCTGAAAGCTGTACGCAGTTCCCGGCGGTTTCCGTCGTATAAATAAAATAGCTCATGAATAAGTGCATTTGATTTAAGCTGTACGAAGTTCCCGTCGCGATGACGTCGTGTAAAGAGCCCATGGATTATTTCCCCGTTTTTTGATTTATGTATCGAAGCTTCAGTACAAAAGTACACAAAATAAAATAGACACTTTTGTTGGAGTAAAATCTCGTACCTGTATTCAAAGTCCTTTGGTGGGTTGTCGTATGGATTAACGAACGCATTCGACGGCGACCTATCGTGGTTGTACTCTAAATATACAACAGGCGCCATCTTTTGCCAGAACTCGTCAACTGCTTCTTGAATTTCGCCATCAGCACTATTCTGTAGGTTTGATATTGGTACCTAAAACATAAAAATACATTTTCATAAAAAATAAAACGAAAGCGACATACATCTACATTACCTCAGCACGCATTCACAAGACAAGAGAAGTAGTATGACTAATTTTAGTGCGTTAGATTTAGTTATCCTGCATATATTATTTCTGCATATATTATCCTGCATGTATAAATCAATTTTCGCTTTGTCATAACAGCAATTTAAAAACACTATTAAAAAGAGACTGATACAAAAAGCCAAAAAAGATACTATTAAAGATACTGAGAAAAAAAAGATACTGTTGAGGATTATTTAGACGATAAGAATGCGTGGATATAGCTACTGTCCGACCCTGTACAAGATAGTATTGACTTAATGTAACTAGTTATAAGTATTATGTTGAAAAGAGCAACCGCCGAGTTTCTTGCTGGCTTTTGGTAGGAACAGCTTTCCGAACCAGCAGTAGAGTTGACGATTCAAAAGCACTTGTTTACAAGTTTATTTGAATAAAGACCATGTTGAGTTTGAGTTTGATAAAAAGTACAAGCTCAAATATATACTATTTTTTGGCATATGTCCAAAGTAAAAACGACAGTACTTTATAATATTTTAATGTAGCACAATATGTTTGTAAGGTCTTACCCATTTCTCTGCAGGAAAGGACATAATGAGATCAATACTATGAGACTACCTTGAACTACCTTTTATAAATGATTTTTGTCCAGCAGTATGATACTAAGTGGCCACGACTTCTGTAAACCTATAATGCCTTACCTCGGTTATTTCCCTGAGCTCCTCGTCCGCAACGACCGCAGTCTCTACAACATGTTCATTCAAGTCCTCCTCAACCCAACTCCAAGGCTCCTCTTTTTCATCCTCTATTTTATTTAGATATATTGTCGCCTCGTCGTTACTCTGTACATTATATAATAACAATTTATTACTTCAATATCTAGGTGGCTGGGCCTTGTTCGGTAATTTTTTTACAAAATAAAAAAAAACTTCAAAAAAAAAAGAAAAAAATAATAAGGTAGGTGGGGCTCGATCCTAGGTATTTTCATTTCTCGCAACCCCCCGTTCCCCGAAGCTATTAGTTTCAATTCAATATAAATTTTAGTATTTTTTAATGCCCAAAAACAGGGATAAAATGATTTTTTTAAATAAAACCTAGCTAGATCGATATTTCTCCCCCAAAACCCCCTACATGCTGAATTTCAGGAAAATCGTTGGAGCCATTTCCGAGATTCCGAAAAAATATATATAATCACACAAGATTAACTTATTTAAATATTAAAGATAAATGATTGCCGAATGGTTAGACCGTGTTACTCTTTGGAGGTGGTTAAAAAAGAACCGTAGTCATGAATAAGTTTTTCTGTTAAAACTTGTGGCTAATTGATATTTGCAGTTATTCACACGCTCTTTGAGTGAAAGAAAACATCTTGAGGAAACCTGCATATCACTCGAGAGTTCCTGATATAAACCAAAACCTGCATATCTCTTGAGAATATCTGGGATAACCCAAGGTTTCAACTCGAGCTGTGTGGTGGATTTAAGCTTCAACCTCCCAAAAAAAGACAGGAGGGTTATGCCCGGCAGTGTGATCTCCAACCCTCCTGTCCAAAAGGAGCTGAGTAGTGAAATAGTATCAGGCTGCTTTACTTAACAACTTGCCGTATTTATATCCAGATGTCCACAGACGCATCTTCCGTGAGAGGCGAGAGTGAGATTTCGCGTGCCCATCTTTAGCCCCCATAGTGTAGGTGAGCACATTGAACTCTTCACGACTGCGTCCGACGCCGTCAACTCTAGGATCCCTCGTGCTCGTTTCCGGCTATTACTTTCCACTTCCATTATCTAGGCAACAAATAAATTTGTACAAAACTAATGAGAATATTTTGGTATAATCCGCGATAAAGCAGATAATAGCAAAATAATATTCTCATCAGTTTTGTATTATGAAACTCCGCAAAGACGAGCCTAATTAATTTATAGAATTAGGCGTTACTTTGCTGAGATCTATAATACAAAAGTAATAATAAAATTATTTTGCTATAATCCGCGATTGTTGAGTTTGTGATAGTGAACATATGTAGTGCTTCTGTATTGTGGTGGAGGTCAGTGCATGTGTTTTAATAAAAACGGATTGTCCACTCTACATTTAGCATTATATATATTTTCTATTTTACTTCATCGCGGATTATAGCAAAATAATTTTACTATTACTTTTGTAACGCCTAATTCTATAAATTATAATAAATATATAAATTATGTGATTAAACGGTCTGTACAGGCTGTAACAGGTGGCCTACTGCACTATATCCCATTATTTTTTTACAAGATGCGTCACTTTACTCAAAAGAAAGCTTTTGCTTTTTACTAACTCCTCTCTCCACTTCGGTAATAAGTTGAGAATGCCAAAATTGCACAATTTGAGGAGGATTTTGGCATTCTAAAAATCAAAAATAGTATAAGCGCGGTCTTTTGCATATTTTACTGTGCCTATAGTCTGTGTCTTTATGTTATTTTTTGTATATTTAGTTGCACAATAAATTTGTTATTCCTTTCTTCTATTTCTATTCTTCTAAGGTGTAAAAGATAATTATATTGCAACTGTCCCAATTTTATAAGAATAAATAGTGCCTAGATTTACTTGTTTATAGTTTAGAAGGTTAGTAACAAAATTAGTCACCTTAATCACTAATGAGACAAGATCAAAGTGGGCAGAGAAAGCAAGTGGTATAGGTGTTGCTGGTGCCGGCGTTTCTTCTATCCCCTCGCGATCCATCCAAGTGGGTAACCACGACCAAGCCCATTCCGACCAGCTCTCAGTTCGTGCCGGTTCAGCTGAGTTTGAGGACGACGTATCTGTGATATCCATCATATATATAAAACTAAGGGTACCAGCGACTTCGCTTACATCAACTTTAGTGTTAAAATAACTTTATTATTTACCCCTTTTTCCCGAAGACAAAAAAACAGGAATTTTTACGCTTTTGACCTAACATCTTTATTGACCTAATATCTGTAGATATTATGTTGGGTCAAAAGAGTCTTCTTCTTCTTCTTCAACCGATGGACGTCCATAGCTGGACATAGGTCTCTTCATGGGACCTGCTCACCACACGATTTCGCCCCTGACCATTTTAGCTTCGCGACACACTGAGCTATGTCGGTATTACTCTGGTTCTTCTACGGATCTCCTCATTTCTGATTTGATCACTTAGAGATACTTCGAGCATAGCTCGCTCCATCGCTCGCTGAGCGACTCTGAGCCATCTTATGAGGCCCATAGTCAGCGACCAAGTTTCGGATCCGTATGTCATCACTGAACGTGAAAACCACATGAAAATCAATGTGTGGCACATAGTTTTCCTACTTCAATTTACATTAAACCATAATAAGTACCCTGAACCTTAGTTAATTGCATATAGTTAAAACCTTACATACGCCCATACGGGGCCATACACGGTCCACGCAGTTCCCACCGCGATAACGCCGCATAAAAAGCTCATTAGCCTCGTATTGTTTTGAAACAAGTCGGGCTCTTCCGAAAAAAAAAGACGCGAGTATAGCCAGTTTCTATCCATTAATTATGATTAAAACTCAAAATAGTTTAAAATATTTATTTAATATTATATAGATATATTTGATATTGTCTAAGCGAATGAAGTCGCAATTACCACAAGTATCAATATAAATGATAATATTTGATTTCAACATTAACTTGTAATTTAAACGATCAAAAGTATCTTAATCAGATAGTTGATATCACTATCGACACAAAAGATAACAAATATGAAAAACCGTTATAATTTATTACGAGACATGTATATAAGACATTTAAAACAGTTATCTTTTTTGAGGATATAGTAATAGTGGTAGAAATCAAATAAACACGTATTTTGGACTATTAACTAGATGTACATTTTAACGCCGTGTGGTATCCGGCTGATAGAATCGTACCACCCTCATTTCTTACCGAGGTGTCGTAAAAGGCGACTACGGTAAGTCGACCCGCCGTGTGATATCCGGCTGAGTAGAATAGACCAACCTCATTTCTTACCGAGCTGTCGTAAAAGGCGACTAAGGCAAGTCGACCCGCCGTGTGATATCCGGCTGAGTAGAATAGACCAACCTCATTTCTTACCGAGCTGTCGTAAAAGGCGACTAAGGCAAGTCGACCCGCCGTGTGGTATCCGGTTTAGGAGAATAGACCACCCTCTTTCTTACCGAGGAAGTTGACGTCAGGCAGGCAGCCGGTCGTAAAAACGCAGCTAAATCATGCGACATCATGTTTATAACATTTTGCGCCGACCCCACTTAGAGCGGGATAACGGCAGGAAGATGATGAACTAGATGTACATTTTAAGTTTTTGTACATCAAATTGAATTGAAGAATTGTAGATCTACAAAAATCGAAGTACACATAGTAGTCACAATAACTACTGTTGTTAGATATTGTTGGTAAAGTTGTTGGGAACCGAAGTAGTCAAATATCATCTCTTTAGTTTTTTATACCGGATATACTGACAACGCGATAATCACAAGACAGATAGAAAGGGCTCGTTTGTGCTATATATACTGGCTGAGCTTTATATAGCGGCGCCATTCTTGTTAAACTCGGCCCAAACGGTTATTTAACGCTTATGCGTCTAGATCGTTTTATAACTTGGAGTCTTGCTGTAAAACTTGACTTGTTACTCTAATTATCACGCAGGTAAAGCCGCAAGCACAGTTAATCCTACTTATATTATAAATGCGAGTTTGTGAGTATGGATGTATGTTTGTTACACTTTCACGGCAAATCCGCTGAACCAATATCAATGATATTTGGCACAATTATTCCTTATACAGCGCAATAACATATAGACCATAGAAATCCTGTTAATTCTACAGGAATATAACATTAAAAAGCGCCATCTATTACCTCCGATCTCACAACAGTCCACGTGAACGTAGTCACGGTTAACAGCTTGTCTATACTAATATTATAAAGAGGATAAATTTGTATGAATGTTTATAATTTCACACAAAAATTACTGGACCAATTTCAAAAATTCTTTCACCATTGGAAAGCTGCACATTTACTGAGCAAAATAGGCTATATTGCATTAAAAAAAAGATAGGGATTCGTAATAAAAATGTAATAAGGTGTAAAAAGTTAGTCATAAAAATCTGTCATCATCAAATCTGTCATGCGCTGCGGAAACTATTGATGATATATTTAACAAAAAATAAATCTATAGTCTGACTTAGTAGACTTTCCACTGCCATGAGATCAATATGTACGCGAGTGAAACCGCGGGCTATTACTAGTAAATAAATAACAACTTACGTAACGGCGTAACTTGTACGCTGGACTGCTTCGGTACCGGAGAAGATAACTTGACTTCAACCGGAGTTCTCTCTCTAAACAGTCTCAATAACAGCGCCAGTTGTTCGTTGTTGACGCCCCAGGCCAGCCGCGTGGACCGCAGCTGTACACTCATGTTGCGGGCTCGACGAGTATTAGCCGACACTAGTCTTGTTAGTACTCTACAAAGCAATTACAACATCATCCTCCGGCAGATTCTGTTCTTTCGATCCCACTTCTGATAATTCACGTTACAAAACTAATGAGAATATTATTTTGCTATAAATCGCTTTAAATTTAAAAGATTTTATCGCTGATTATAGCAAAATAATGCCGCAAAGTAACGCCTAATTCTATAAATTAATCCACGTTACAATAATTAAATAATAAATATATGGGACACTTACACACACGGTCGTCCGTCCCCAAAGTAAGTAACTTAATACTTGTGTTATGGTAGACAGACAACTGGTGAATATATACTTATATATTTTTTAAATACATACTTAAATACAAATATACACCCAGGCTCAAAGACCGACAAATTCATTTTAAAGAAGATGTTGGTCCTCGGCGGGAATCGAACCCGCGACCCGTGGATCCGAAGGCAGGGTCACTACCCACTGCTCCAACGAGCCAGTCAATTCAGGCCAAGACCCTTCCCTTTACTCTGTTTTAATTGTTCAAAATTATTCTTCCACAATATTCTTATCTTCTTCTTCCTGCCCCTTATCCCACTCGAAGTGGAGTCGGCACAGCACGTTATAAACACACTGTCAAATGACTTGGCAGCGTTTTTACGACCGGCCGCCTGCCTGACATCAACTTACGTCGTAAAGAGCCACCCTCTTCCTCTTCTACTCTACTCAACCGGATACCACACGGCGGATCGACTTACCTTAGTCTTAGTCATGTATTATGGTAGTAGAATAGACCACCCTCATTTCTTACCGAGGTGACGAAAAGGCGACTAAGGTAAGTTGACCCACCGTATTTTAAATACATGTGTTTGTTATTATTTAGCTTATGCAACAATAATTACTTCGTTAGTGTTACTTATAAAGAAAGAAATTGATTAACTTCGTAAAAATTACCTGAGCTCCAATTGACAGCGGTACAATAATGGTTCATGGTAAAATCTGATCTTGCCATCAGAATCACTCTTGTCCAGACATAGTGTGAGATCGTCCAGGCGCACCAACCTCCTAATAGCCGGTTGGTTTTGATCAATATCTGTTGAATTTCTTAAAAATCACTATCCAAAAAACACATCAACGAAAGGTAAAACTTCGCGATATAATTAGAACACAGTTGAACATTTGTCAGTTCCATAAAAATCTAACAGAATTGCATTTACTAACAATTTTTCAATAGTACAAAACAACCATTTAATTTTTGTTTAATGTAACTTGTTTTGTTCCATATAGGCGATATAACATATTTTTTATTTTATGTATTTGTGTGCAATAAAGAGTATTTCTATTTAATTAATTATTGAATTTTAAAAAATTCATTACCAGCAAAAGCCGGCTCCCAACTGGTACCGACACTGTCGACAGCTAGCCTTTTCACATTCAAGGATAGGACGATGTCGTCATGGACATACTTCACTATTAACGAGTGCACGCGAACGGCGATATTGCTGACTATCCGACGCACTAGAGCCTGCATGTACCCAGGAGGGGCCTCTACGACTTGTGTTCTCCCACTGGAAAGAATAACATTCAAAATTTGGCCTGCCTCCCAAGCATTGTATAAAATATCTTGATTATCCCAATATATAAGAGTCGATGGACTGTATGAACGCGTATAGACACACACACAGTATATAATTTTAATTTCGGGATATTCCGTGGTCGTAAAGCAAAACAAAAAAACGTCATCTATTAATGACTAACCAACATACTTTTTACACAACTTAAGCACAGCGGGTGAAAGCGCGGAACGACGCTAGTCCTTAAAAATTATTTAAACACCGACAAAAAACTTTTAAAACAGCAAAGAATCTAATTTTATATCAAAACAAAAGTAATAATAAAATTATATTGCTATAATCCGCGATGAAGTACAATAGAAAATATATATAATGCTAAATGTAGAGTGGACAATTTATCTGATGCATGCAGGATTCGTAATAACACACGCACAAACCTCCACCACCGAAACCACTATACACAAGTACTACATACGTTCCATACTACACAACAAAATCGCAAAGCAGCTTTGCGATCTATGTCCTGATGATGCTTCGGTTGCGGGGCGAAACGATTGTTGAGTTTGTGATAGTGAACGTATGCAGTGCTTGTGTATTATGGTGGCGGTGGTGTAGGTTTGTGCATGTGTTTTACGAACACGAACATAACTGATTAAATTGAGTAAATAAATAAAAAGTAAATGTAATATGAGTAATCATGTTGTAAGAAATATGTATGCATGTGCATGTGAGTGCGTGTGTATGTAAATGTTCTTTTGTGCATGCGCGTGCGTGTGTGCGCGTGTGTGTGCGCGTGTGTGTGCGCGTGTGTATGTATTATAACGTTAATTAAAACAATGTTTACCTATTTGTTTCTTGAGGCGGAATTTCATCTGGAGGAGGATTCAAACTAAGTATGCATTCTGTAATAAAAATATAGCAAATATATATATGACTAGAGGAAGTCCGAAGATGGATGGATTGTGTGAAAAATGACATGCAGGTAAACGGAGAAGCACCAGAGTTGAACGATTGAAGGCAATTGAAAGAAGATGTATCGCACTTAGTGGGATAAGAGTAAGAAAATGCTCACTTAATGAGAATTGTCAAAACACACGCTAATAGTAAAATTAATCCATAATTTTAATAACCTTTCTTCTCCTTAAGTTAAGGATCTCTACAATGTTACTTGTAAAAAGCAATAATTATCAAAAATCTTTTCAATTCATTCACATAAAATTTAGTAGATGCCCTAAGGTAGTATCAAATGCAAGTTTCAAATATTACATTTTATTTTTAAATCGGGGACATCTGCTGATAGCAGATATGTGATCAGTTTATAATTAGAACACTTCTGCTTATAAAAAAAATCTTCTTCTTTCTCAACCAATGGACGTCGACTGCTGAACATAGATAATAATAAATAACAAACAGTAAATCTGAATTTAACGTAGCTCAATATCCTTCTTCTTCTTCTTTCTAAACCGATGGACGTCCACTGCTGAACATAGGTCTCCTTATGGAATCTCCACAACCCACGATTTTGTGCCACTTAGAACCAGCGGCTCCCCGCGACCTTTTTGAGGTCGTCAGTCCACCTCGTTGAGGGTCTACTGACGCTGCGCTTTCCGGTGCGAGGTCGCCATTCCAGCATCTTAGGACCCCAACGCCCATCGGTTCTACGTACTACGTGTCCCGCCCATTGCCACTTTAGATTCGCGATACGATGAGCTATGTCGGTAGCTCTGGTTCTTTTACGGATCTCCTTATTTTTGACCTTTTTAAAGTCAGCAACCACGTTACTGATCTGTAGTAAAAAATTAACACTTACCAATCGTATTAATTGTGACAATGATGGGCTCAGACATAATCTTGGTCCATGGGACTTGAATAAGTAGCTCATGTATCCGACCTGAGACCAATGTAAATGGTAGAGCCACTTCTTGCTGTAAGACATCAGCTTTAAGCACAAGATTGTGAAGTGTGACACCTCCCGCCCATAATGACACCTACAAAATTATATAGATCTTGATTGATTGTTTTTCCATAGAGTAAAAATTATTGGTTAAAGGCGAGGAAAATGAAACATGGTTACATATTTTAAAAACGAGAGGATAACATAAACAGATGTGGAACGGAGCAGCAAGAGACATTATTTTAATTATATTCTTATTATAATTACTCATTATTATTAAACTAATATTGTTATTTAAATGTTCCAAGCTCAATTATTAAAAAAGGAAGTAAATTATTTAGAATAACATTTTGTTCAAATTACGCAAGATGCATAATTTATTTAATTAAACATTTATTTTATAAAATTAAATACTTATACATTTAATATAAAAAGGCTTTAATCTCTATCTGATAGTGCTACTTCATACAGTATTTTCGATAATTTTATCCAAAGTTAACATTCCTCTTTAATTTCATCCATTTTTCTCTTTAATTAAACCATTAAACAATTTAGTAATGTAATATCAAACATTTAGAAGGTGACTCTGTACTGCACATAATGCAGTATTTAATCATGTTCTCGTATTTTATCATTTTCTTGGAATAGTTGAAAGTACCTCTGTGTATTAGGTCTTTAAAGTAGTCAGATTACAACATTATAAAATAGTGCAAAATTGCAAACGGCACAATTACTATCAGTAATTTTATAAGCTTTAGAGCAAATAAGTAAATAATAATAATTTAAAGTATTCAAAAAGTAATAAAAAAAATAATAATTAAAAGTTATTTTGTAATCTGCCTAGTATTAAAAACCTTTTTTTGACTTGTTTACATTTACTTAGACTTAAACTTAAAGTTGTAAAATTAAGGAATTTTCTGATTAATTCAGCATAAATTATTTAAAAGACAGAGTTTGGCTATTGGTAAGGCCTTGAATTTGCAGAAATATTATACAATATACTACATGTTCTCTAATGGGTCTATATTTACATGTTCTCTAACTAGACTTATTCTTACTATAATTACTATAATTATTCATATTGGATTTGATGTGGTTACCTTTTAGAGGCATAAAAGAGAGCAAATTAACTAGTAAATTAAATACTTATTACTATGCATGTACTATGTATACTAGCAATGTTACTGCTGGTCAAATGCCTCCTCTTATAAAGAATATGAAGAAATAATAAAATTCAACAATAGTAATAATAAAATTATTTTGCTATAATCCGCCATGAAGTAAAATAGAAAAAATATATTCAAATTTCTTCAAACTTGTAAACAAGTGCTTTTGAATTGTCAACTCTACTGCCGGTTCGGAAAGCTGTTCCTACCGAGAAGAGCCAGTAAGAAACTATATGATGCTAAATGTAGAGTGGACAATCCGTTTTCATACCTGATACATGCAGGATTCGTGAAAACACATGCACAAACCTCCAACACCGCTACCACAATACACAAGCACTACATACATTCACTAGCACAAACTCAACAATTGTTTCGCCCCACAACCGAAGCATCATCAGGAGATAGACTGCACACCAAAATCGCAAAGCAATCTTTGCGATTGTCCACTCTACATTTAGCATTATATATATTTCCTATTTTACTTCATCGGGGATTATAGCAAAATAATATTATTATTACTTTGATACTATGGATCTCTGCAAAGTAACACCTAATTCTATAAAAAATTCAACAAGTCAGACATAACTTAATACATTTTATGACTTACCTGTGCATCAGCAGGTTTGAAATCTCGCACATATTTATCCACATAGCTTAGCAGTATAGGTGTGACATAAGATTCAATGTTGAACATTTTTATACTTCCTTAGGCAGTTTTTTGTTCTCCGTTCCCTCTATTGAAATACATAAATCTTATTGTACAATTTCTTATTATTGAGTTATTTTAAAATATTATCTTTTAATTCAATGCATACTAAAACACAATATACAAAAAAAACGTAATGGAAATTACTTACAATTCATTGCACCAATTTTTTTTGTTACTTTTGGTTTTAAGGTCAAGGCTTCAACATTGATAACAAAACAAAAAGAAGTAATAAATAAAATGACACTGTAATTTGACTACTCGAACTTTAAAGTAATAAATAATGTTCATTTTTATATAAACAACATAAAGATTCTTACTTTACACATAAAAAACGATAAAAAGATGTAATTGTCATGCTTGCAAAGCCATAACTTGAGGTATTAATTTATTTTAACATTTTATATAAAGGTAGAGGATCAATATCTATTATGGGTGCATCACAATAAGTATTTAAATAACTTTATTTTAATTGTAAGAGTAGTATTTCTCTGGAAGACCGACTAACCCAAACAAAAGTATTTACAAGCGTTGACATTTGACAATTGACACATTGACAGATTTTGAGTATGTATACAACCATAGGCAATGAAGCTAGTGACGGAAGCTTTGAAAAAAATGACTAGGTATTAAATAAGAAGTACTTCCGACTGTATCAAAGTATGTGTGTATCTTTAATGTTTATATGAGTTAATCTTGTATATATGCATTTATATGTATATTTTCGGAATCTCGGAAACGGCTCAAAAAACGTTTTATCCCTGTTTTTGGGCATTAAAAAAATTACAATTGAGTATATAAAACACTATTTTTAGTAGCGTAGCTTATTCGGTGAACGGGTGGTCTCTAGAAATGAAAATAGGATCGAGCCCCACCTACCCTATTATCTTTCCTTTTTTTCAATCTTATATTTTGTAAAAAATTACCGAGGAAGGCTCGGTCAACCTTTTTATCCATCCAAGTCCATTAGCAATGAAAATTTCTAATCATAATTAAACTATCAGTATAAGGAAACTAATACAGTAGTTGATCAAGTTTTAAACGTTTTGTTCACGAGTTATATTATTAAAACATACAATTTTTGTATTCACTAAATCAGTGAAAGCTCTGGTGAATTATAAAATGCTAGGCATAAAATGTGAAATTCGATATATTTGGTACTGTTTTTGATAGCTATCTAACAATTTCACATCTTAACATTAGTTACCACAAGACTTTTGAAAATTGTTATTGGTCGACTCATAAAACGCGAAAACAATCTTAAATAATTTAATTGAAACCCTCCATCATGCCAATCATAAACTTTAAGTTTTATCTGATTGCAAATTTATACTGTACGTCAAGCAATATATTAATATAAACCTATATTATTATTATTCTATCACTAAAAATTTGTTGTGAACAATAATATTGTGTTGTAAATTATTTGTATAGCTAGAGTTCATCTTAAATCCTGATATGATGAGAGAAACAACGTCTACGCTCCCTTCTTACATTATAATTTATTATTGTAATGAGATTCCTTAGAATATAAACAATATCCATGTTTTAAATTATCAGTTTATTTTTTTCGAATATTAGTGGCGCTTTAAATTTTATCCAAAATTGTTGAACCAAATTATTTCCACAATTAGGGACGTACGAGACCTATACTTTATATTTTGTGGTTATAATTATTAGGATATTTTGTTTAAGTATTGTTGTAATAAAATAAATTGCCAAATTTGAATTTACATTACCAAATTTGAATTTAAAAAAATAAATTACCTGCTGATTATGTTTTTTAAATTGGACTGGCTCATAAGATACAATAATAATAACTTACAGGCGTGTTTTAAGAGATTCCACATGATAGGGTCATGAGCCGCTTGAATAAAGCGGCCCATTTTGAGCTTTTAGGTAAACAAGCCACCTAGATGATTTGAAATTAATTATTGAAATTCAAATGATTTTTTATTCAAGTCAACTTGTAATGAAGTGCTTTAAATCATCAACTCTACTGCTGGTTGATAAGGCTGTTCCTACTAAGAAGAGCCTAATGCTTTGAAAGTAAGGCCCAAGAGCTTTAATTTTGTACATCGCTTTTTCCCATTTTTATTTTGCTTCCGCTAAACTGGGCCATGGTCCTGTACAAATAATTCATATTTTAATTATGTAAACCTATTGGACTAAATCTTTGCATTATGTGTAGAATTTTTTTTTGGGCAGTGCTAGTTTAATATGGATGTTAGCGACGCATTAATTAATGGAAAAATAATTGTATAAATTATAATTTAAATAAATAATGGTAAAAAGGAACGTGCGTCGTCTGTGGTTCGCGGGACGGGTAATATTCAAATTTGACACATACGTCAACTTGACATACGCCCATACAATTCAAAAAAGCCTCTCGTTATTATTTCTAAAATCTGTTAAATCTTTCGACGCACAAATCCAAACCTGTGTTTAAAACCTCGCTTGTTTTATTTATCACTAAAACTCGTAACAAAGTGGTCTTCGAACCGGATCGAAATATCGATTGCTTTACCCGTCTGAAGTAATCTTCGGAAGGGACCTAGAGGGAATGTTTCATACTCCAACACCAAGAATGGTAAACACAAGGAGCACTGTTAGAAAGCAGGAGTTAAAGGAGAAGAAACAGCAAAAGCAATCATTAGCAGGTAATGAACCACCTAAAACTGAGACTGTTAGCGAGGAGAAGGATGTGCAGGTTAGTAAAAAGCTTTTTGACGACGTAGAAGCGGGAACCAGTAGTAGCTTTAATAATAACTGCCAAAAGGTGGCACCTAGTCGGTCTACTACAACACAAAGGTCTAAAAAATCAAGTTCTGCTTCTATATTGGCAAGGAAGAAGCGGCTGGAACTAGAGGCAGCGGAAGCAAAAGCCCGCATAGAGATGGACCTCATTGAGAAAAGGTTACAAGCTGATATGGCGGCACTAGAGGAAGAAGAATACAGTCCACAATCGGAGGAGCAAGAGGTGCGTACAAATTGTAATAGTATGGAAAGGTGGTTAGAGCGCAGCAATCAAGAACAGTTAGCACAGCCCGTTCAGCAAGATGATCTAGATTTAGGCGAGCTGTGTCCGCCCGCCGCGACTAGCGGTGGCACTGAAGGAGCTGTTCAGATGCTAGCAAGCGCACTAAAGGATTTAGCAGCCGCCTCAAAAGGTAACGCACCTCATGCTAATATGCTAAGCCGTATGAGCACCCCACGGGACCTACCGAGGTTTGCGGGTGACCCCATGGAGTGGTTACAATTTAAACAGGCGTATGAAGAGTCCACTCAAGTATGCAATTTTACCCCCCAAGAAAATATGTGGCGGTTACGCGGGTGTCTTTGTGGACCGGCCAAGGAAGCCGTCACGGCACTATTAATTAGCGCCGCCTCACCTGACATTGTAATGGACACACTGGAGCTTCAGTTTGGTAATCCCGACATAATTATCTCAAGGATAATACAAGACGTTAAGAAGCTACCAGCAATGTCACTAGATTATCACAAAGATATCGTACAGTTTTCTGTAAAAATAAAAAATTTCGTTGCAGCTGTTCTCGCTATCGGTCAAGACGAGTACCTGAAATGCATGAACATCATATCGGTCGTGTTGTCAAAGTTACCCACGGTGTTACTTTCAAAATGGACAGATTATAGTTATCCGCTTATTACCGAAGGAACTAAACCGAAACTCGAAATATTGTCCGATTTTCTAAGCGCGGAAGCTATTAAAATCACCAAAACAGGCGTTAATGTCACTTACGCGAGCAACGACAATTTTAATCGAAAAAAATACTCGGATATTAACGCGAGCAAACCGTGTAACTTAATTGTAAACAAACAATTGAACGCGCAAGAAACAAAATGTCGGTTTTGTCGGCGGGCGCAACATAATTTACCGGACTGCAAGTTGTTTAAAAAGGCACTACGGAGGGATCGTTGGCGTCACGTCAAGCGATATAGCTTATGCTATAAGTGCCTACTATCGCGGCATAATAGAAACACTTGCCCGGCACCGGTGTGTAACAAAAATAATTGCAATCAAGCACATCACCCTTTGTTGCACTACGAATTGAATATTCCGCAAAATGAAAGCCGTACCGCGAATACCGAACCGACGGAACGCGAACCGAATAGCAATTCGCAACAGATTACGCACATATCGGGCAAAAATCACCAAATATTGTTAAAAATTGTAACCGTACAAATACACGGACCGCAGGGAACCGAGACAACAGCCGCGTTACTAGACGATGGGTCGACTGTGACACTCATCGACTCGGAGCTCGCCGCGCGAGTGGGATTACGCGGTCATAAAAAACCAATGCGTGTGTGCGGCGCATGGGACAATAATGCATTAGAACGCGACAGTGAGATAGTGGACTTAACGCTATCAAACAAAGACGGCCAGATGTTTAACTGCACCGCCAACAGCGTACAGAAATTAAATTTACCTGCGCAAGAGGTGTCCGCTACATCCATAATTAAATATAACCATCTCTCTGAATTGCGGAATAACATGAGTCTCGGTAAATTAAAACCGCAAATATTAATAGGCCAGGACAATTATAACTTGTTGTTACCGCTGCAAGTTTTAGAGGGCAAGCCCGGGGAACCATTTGCTACCCTTACCCCACTCGGATGGTGCATACATGGTGCACAATCATCTGCACAAAATGTGCACTCCACCCTGCTTCTCGATGCAAAAATGTATAGTTCTCCCTCAGACTTCGTCGGTGTAACTACGTTATGCAAGAACTCTAAAGGCTTGCGTGCGCAAATGGCTCGTTCATATTTGCCGCAGAGAGAAACGACAGCACGTCCGAGCGAGATAGAACATGCACCGAGCGCACTGAATAGCGGCGCAAGAATCAGCGACTGTAATAACTCGCAAGCAAATGTTATCGGCGATGCATTCACGCAAAAGAATTGCGCCGTCGCATATTGGCCGCCGCGATATTATGGCGGAACACATAACGCGAGAAGCGGCACGACCTTTGCTCCTAGTCCACACCGGGGTGGGGCATGGATAAGAATGCCTAAAAATAGTAAAATTTTAAATGGACGCAGAAAACAGCACGTAGAAAGAATGTTCACGGAGCCCGCGACTACAGGGGCAACTAATGTTTTTTTTAAAGTCTTTTGCAGGTCTTTCTTACTAGGTGGCCGAGCTACTTTGATGTCTCTGGATGAACAAATCGTAAGCGAAAGACCTCAATACAGTCAGAGTCGACAAATCTTGGGGGAGCCGCTGTCTGGTGGTTGCGGATGCATGCGGATGGTGGCCGCACAAACTTATCTGACAAACAGCTGACGAAGTCGTCAATATGCGTCGTGTAATTACCTACTGAGGATGAGTGCTGAGCCCAGCACTGGGGTGGGGCATGTTAGCGACGCATTAATTAATGGAAAAATAATTGTATAAATTATAATTTAAATAAATAATGGTAAAAAGGAACGTGCGTCGTCTGTGGTTCGCGGGACGGGTAATATTCAAATTTGACACATACGTCAACTTGACATACGCCCATACAATTCAAAAAAGCCTCTCGTTATTATTTCTAAAATCTGTTAAATCTTTCGACGCACAAATCCAAACCTGTGTTTAAAACCTCGCTTGTTTTATTTATCACTAAAACTCGTAACAATGGAGTTGGTGGAGGTTTGTAGTATGTGGGATTACTAATCCTGTATATATAGGACATGCGATAGTATTGTGTATTTGTGTTTTAGAAACGTTAAGCCTCTTACATAGATTTTCTTAACACACGGACAAAAAAAATAATTATATTATTACTTTTATAATAATAGAATTATTTACAAACGAATTCCATAATAATAATAAAAGAATATTAACTAATTGTTACATCGAAAGTGTAACGCAAGAGGCAGTACTGCTTGAAACGGTACGTATTGTGAGGAAGTTCCTCACTCTGGAGCCTTAACCATTGGTAGCTAGGAATATAGTTCCGCTTCCGGCGGACGACGATTTTTTTATATTTTTAAACGTTTTTTTTTGTAATTATAATATTTTAAAATTTTTAAATAATAGTTCTAAGACTAATATAAGAAATTAATGTTGAAATTACTTTGGTACTTATATTATTTGAAATTCGAAAATACAGCAAAAAAATACGTTAAAAATAATTTTAGGTGTAATTCATACGAATCCGAAACAATTTTTAACTTTAGTTTTAAAAACCTATACTTATCTAATTTAATAATGTAGATTTTTTGATGAAGACATATTTAATACTTTTTTTTTATATAATACATTAACAGCCCTACGTGCCATAGTTAACAAAATCATTAAGAATGAAGTCTGTAATTGGTCGCGATTAATTAATTAGGATTTTTCGTCTGTGAATTATGATTTGTATTATTACTGTGGGTTAAATCAAGAATTATTCGTTTAAAATGCGATAGGAAAGGTCGGTGGGTGTATAAAAATGTTTTTGTAGAATTTAGGGTTCGTCATGGTTTTTGCTCTTTGTGTATTAAAATAAAATTATGGCTTTGTTTACATGCATGTAAGTTTATTTTGTTGTTATTGTCGCTTTATATTAAGCTTATAAATAATTGTAATGTTCACATAAGCTTTTACTTTTGGATACATCTTTTTAAAGACAAGGGCATATAAAGTTATATAACTTTATTCACCGGTATTTGTTCGTTAGTATTGATGAAAATCGATAAAAAACATAAACAGTTCTATAGATAGGTTATATCCATATTACGTTCATATAATTTTTGTTATCAACTTTGTAGAAATATGAAGGCCGTCGTTTGTGTGGAGTTAAACTGTTGATAAGAGTTGTTATAAAAATAAACTTTTTTAGTTGTAATACTTAGCTACGTAAGCTTGTTTCTCACTGTTTGTATCAAAGAAAAGTTAATATTGAATTTATAGATTTCAACAATTATAACTTAGAATTATTATTTCAAACAGATTATTGGTCTAAATTGTTTTTCTAATTATGATAGAAATATATATATATATATTTATGTAGTAAATAGTAATCATGAAATTCTAGAATTATATTATATAGTAATCTTCCTTTTTTTACTTTTAAATCAAAAGATGTTGGCTATCCCACAGGCTTATGACTATTTTGTTTGTCATTAACTGCTACTAAAATTTTGCAACATGAAATATTATCAAAAGAGGTTTTGGTTATTCAATAATAATATTCTGTAATTTATATTAAAAATAAATTTTCCTTTTTTTCCAGCTCAAAAATTTAAGCACCAGAGCAAATTCCATGTCACCTGCTATACAGGCAAAACCACAAAATTATCTAGTCATGTTGAGAGAGTAGCTGATATAGCTATATAATTATTTAAAATGTATTAACTATTACAAAGCTATGTTGAAATTGACTCACAGTTTTTGCAGATATTCAAGACTCACATGTGAGAATATAAGTTACCATACTCTAGTGGAACATCTGACACACTTAAGTTGTAGTCAAAAGACATGTGTCACACAGAACCACAAACAATCACTACTGGCATTGTCCCCCACAAGTCTACAGTTGCGAGTGCTTGCCAATATAAGGAAGAGATTTCGTCTAAAAAAGTCACATGCCAATTCGAGTGCTTCGAATACACACAAACAAATGAGTGAGTCAGAGCATCCAACTTTAACTCATTACAGCCATGGAGGGCACTTTGAAATGTAAGTTTATTTTATTTAATATTTAAATTAAAAATAATAATTGATTTTATTACTATGTTTTGAAATTTTAATGTTAATCAATAATTTTGTGCTAAATATAAAATATAGTAAATTATTTATTTTAAATATTTATAAAACAAAGGTTTTTTAGTTATAAACAAATATTTTAAGTGACATTGTATTTTTTCAATAATAATTGGAGAGCTGCAGTAAATTCTTTAGAAGAAAAACTATATAATTCTTTAAAAAGGTTTATTTAAAAAAAAAATTAGATTACCTCATTTAGAGTACCGCATTCACTAAATTAAAATTTCAATTAAAAAAAATATTATTATTTTTAATGTAAACATGTATGGTTTTAAAACTTTATAGATTTTTAATGTGTTTTTATAAATATGGATAAATAATGAATAGCTGTAATTGAATGCAATTTATTTTATACATTAAACAAGTAATCATAGCAGTGTTTATAATAGGTTGGCAACTAAGTAATCGCGGGTTAGAGATATAGGCATTTCTCACACCAATTTTTATGATATCCGTAAATTGTATGCCCTTTTTCTTTTTATATGTGCTAGCTTACATCCTTATCTACATTTACATTGTACGTTTAATGCATTGATATTTTCGTAAAGTTTTTTGTTTTAATTCGATAATAATATAGAGCGCAAAAACGAACATTTTCGTCTTATATTTCTTTATTATTTTCGTAAAAGAAAGAACGCGCACAAGCCGCCAAAACGTTATTTTATGTAAATGGTGATAAAGCTTTTAAAGAAAGACAGTGTCGAAATTGGTTTGAAAAATTCTGTTTTGGAGGATTTTTTTGTTAAAGATGACCGACGTCCAGGTTTACCAGTTGCGCTTAATGAGGCTGTAATCAAAAGCGTCATCATTGCGAATAGGCGCATAAGTACACGTGAGATTAGAAAGAAGTTAAATGTTTTGTATACAGCCACTGAGAATCATTTAAAAAGTGAAGAGCTCCTTAAAAAGCTGGATATTTGGGTTCCGCACGACTTAAAGGGAGTTCATCTGACTAAGCATAAAACACCTGCGATTTATTGCTTAAATGAAATGAATTCGATCCGTTTTTAAAACGAATCATCACTGGTGACGAAAAATGGATTGTTTACAACATTATTGATCAAAGACAATCATGGTGCACGCGTAATGAGTCATTCAAATCCACTTCATAATCAAATATCCACCAAAAGAAGATTTTACTGGAAATTTGGTGGAATAAAAAAGGATCAGTGTATGTATCAGCTGCTCCCATGGAACCAAACCATAAACTCGGACGTATACCGCCACCAGCTAAACAAATTGAATGCAGTGGTCGTATAAAAGCGACCAGAATTGATCAATCGTAAAGATGCCATTTTCCAATAGGACAATGCTGGGTGGCACTCCACCTTGGCCACTTGTGAAAAATTGATGGACGTTGTTTGGGAATTGATGTTACATCCATCTTATAGCCCTGATTTTACCTCATTGGATAACCACTTATTTCGATCCCTAGATATGTCACTTCGTAGTAAAATTTTCAATGATGATGATGCTGTAAAATTTCACTTAAATCAGCTTTTGGTCGCATAGGATCAAAATTTTTAAAAATGTGGAATTTTCAAGTTGTCAGAAAGAAGCCATCAAACAAAATGGTAAACACATAATAGATTAAAATAAAGTTCAATTAAAAAAAATATCTATTTTTGTTTCATTGAACAAATCCGCAATTACTTAGATGCCAACCCAATAATATTAAAAGTCTGAACATAGATAATTAGTAACACAATATGCTGTTTTGGTATTTACTTTATTAATTCAAAGTACCAGGTTGGCTGAGCAAGGGTAATAAAATAAAAAAAGAAACTTCAAGAAAATAATTATAGGGTAGGGTGCGGCTCAATTCTAGGTAGTTTCATTTCTCTCGACCACCCGTTCCCCGAATAAGCAACGCTGACTTGACAGTTTATGGCAAAATTCAATTCAATATAAATTGTAGTATTTTTTAATGATGACCACATGTATATACATATATACATACAAGATTAACTCGTCTAAATATTAAAGATATTGATATTTACTTCATTAATTCAAATATTTTAAGAACATAAAGTTGTTAATAAGGTGATTTAGAAACAACCATTTTTGGGATAATGCTAACTACATGTTATGTTCAACATAAATATCATCGTTATTACAAACAATATCATTAATACGTCAATAGACTGTATACATACTCTTTTATCTAATCTCGTTACCCTGACATTGGCATATTTGTAATGATGTTTACTATGTTCAGAGAAATATATTTTTTTTCCTATAGATTCATAGTTTAATAAATCTTTCATATTTTTATATTTAAATGAGTTAATCTTGTATGTATATATGTATACATATTTTAAGAATCACGGAAACGGCTCCAACAATTTTCCTGAAATTCGGCATGTAGGTTAGGAAGAGAAAAATCGATCTAGATAAGTTTTATTATAAAAAAATGTCGTTTTATTTTATAAAAAAATTTACGTTGAATACAATCACAATTTTTCGCTGTCAAATTTAAAGTCATGGTGGTTCATTTGGGGAACGGGCGGTCTAGATTGGTGAAAATACCTAGGATCGAACCCCATCTGCCCTATTATTTTCTAAATTTTACTTTTCAATTTTTTTTTATATTTTTTTTTACATCATTTTAAAAATCGGTCACTCGGGTACTTTTTATTATATACACATACAGGTCACATTTCCATAAAATTGAGTTTTTACATATTTTTACTTTTAAAGAATTCTATTATCGTCTTACTTAGGAGAAAGCTGTGTTCATTTGTTTGTTTCTGTGTTTATTATTAGGGGTTTTAACCTTATTATTGATGTTTTATCTTCTTCTTATATATAAAAATGAATGTTTGTCTGTATTCCTGTATGTCTTGTATTGGATTTATTTTGCTATTGATTATAATCGCGTTTTATAGCAGAATAATTTAATTATTACTATAGTCTTATGGATCTCCGTTAACTAACGGCTAATTCCTAGTAATTAATAGCCATTATAGCCTCCGAAACGGCTAGGCTTATTTTAATGAAATATTTAGAATGACCCAGCGGATGATCCTGTAAAGTTTAGTAGCGATCGAAGCATTTTTTCCTAGGGAAGTTAAACCAGACCATAGTAATGCGTGGCCGGACAGCCAGTATAGTTAATATTATAAATATTTCTACCAAATACAATGATTGCGTAGATAATGTGTAAGTAAGTAGCGGCCTGTTACTATCCCACTGCTGAAATAAGCCTCTTCTCTCCGTTTTTAGAGAGAAGGATTAGAGCTAAGACCTACCACGCTGCTCCAGTGCGGATTGGTAGGTTACACATATCTCCAGAATTCTCTAGATATATGCAGGTTTACTAAATAATTAAATAAATAAACTCCTCTAAAAATAAACTCGCTGGTGTTTGCCCAGGTTTAAACCCGTGACCTCCTCGAAAGAGTCGCACGGTGTTACCGCTGGGCTACCACAGCTTAGATAGTGTGTAGATAATGGTTAATGGTGGCGCAAATATTTCCGTTTTAATTTTGGGAGGAGTAAAATATATTTAAGAATATGTATTTTTGAGAATACTTTAGAGGTTCAAACTATTTGGTTATATTTATTTCAATAAAATACCTAAATGCTGCAAAAATAATGTGATAGTCGCGGTTGGTACTAAATTAATCAATAAAAGGGGATCAGAAAGTCAGTATCTATTCTGTAAGAGTTGAATGATACGAGTCAGATATTCTGGATTTGATACCAAGTCACATCAAATGAACCTTATTTAAATGATTGACTGAAGAATGATTTTATCGAAGACTATTTGCGTCTGATTATTAACTTTCTTTATTATTGGAAAAGTTGTACTAACTTTATTGGAAAAGTTTCACCGTGAACTTGTTTCTGATATCGCCAAAAAATAAGTACGAACATTCTTTCAGATTTATGCGGTTCGAATTTTAAAGTACATATTGTTGTTAAAAAAAATTGCCTGATAGAGCTGTGATAGCCCAGCGATAACACCGTGCGACTTTTTCGAGAAGGTCACGGGTTAAAATCCGGGCAGACACCAATGAGTTTTTCTGTTAAAACTTATGTGACTAATTGATAATTGCAATTTATCACACGCTTTTAGGTGAAATAAAACATCGTGAGCAAACCTGCATATCTCTAGAGAATTCTGGAGATTATAACCTAACCTACCAATCCGCATTGGAGCAGCGTGGTAGGTCATAGCTCCAATCCTTCTCTCCAAAAACGGAGAGAAGGGGTCTATTCCCAGCAGTGGGAGAGTAACAGGCCGCTACTTACCTTACTGTCTTGTTGTTAAAATAGACTATTTTGAACAAATTTGAATCTTCAAATGCTGTTAAAGAAGCTATTTAGTTACCTTAGCTATCTACTACGTCCTTATTTATTAATAATACCTTGCTTTCCGAAATATATAAATGTTGAAAAAAAGTACTATTTTTAACCGTTGCTTTACTAGTAGTAAAGTAGTACATACAGATTCAGACTACAGTAGATGTTAATTTATTACTTAATTTATTTTTGTTTTATTATTATTGCACTTATAACTTTTCTGTGATAAGAACGTAGGTCATAATTTCTTCGAGTATCACGTTATATGTTGTGTTACATATTACGTATTGATATGATAAATGAGGTGATTTATGAGATGTATGATCACTAATTATTTCTGCATTGAAAGTTGTATCTATGCTGATATCATTCAATGAACATAACAAATAAATTGCCCGCATAGAAATCAGTGCGTCATAAATTTTTTCACGAATTGAAATTTTGAAAAAACTAGTTATCATAAGTTAACCATTTACGTAATGCACCCAAGGTAGCTAAAGTCCGCGACAGTATATGTCTAGCTTTTAAGGTTAACCCATTTTAACCATTTTTATGGTTATCAAAATACTATATTACAGTTTGAATCTTTCATGCGGGCGGAGCCGCTGGCGATTGATTACTTTATATATATATATATATATATATATATATATATATATATATATATATATATATATATATATATATATATATATATATATATATATATATATATATGTGTGTGTGTGTGTGTGTGTGTGTATAAGTATAAAATAGTTTCGCGTGTTTCGCACTTAGTAACATATCTGGTGATTAATTTTTATCCATATATGTATATGTACCATCAAATTTGTTCTTATCAAGGAGAAGTAATGATTATTAATCAATCAATATTTAAAATATGTGATCCTTACTGGACTGCCATATGTTCCCCTGGAACCAATGTAATTTCTATTAAATCTATTAATTCTTAAGAATGCGATGATACTATGTTGATCACGATGTAATTTTTATATACTTCTCTCCAAAGGAGAGATGGCTATACTATTCTACTAGATATTTTATTTATTTAATAAATTGAATATATTTTTTTAATTTTAATAGTTTTTTTAGCTCGTCAGAAGATGACATTTCTGACGATCAGCGATTTGAATCTGATGATAATGAAAACAATGGAACTACTGTCGACGTTCCCACTAACGAACGCATTTGGGAACCGGTGGGAAAAAAAACTGAACCGAATTCTGGTAAATATTTACTTACACTTTAACATTAACATTGTTGTCATATTCTTCAGAAGATATATTTTTCTTGTATAGTGGCAAAAAAACTTATCGACCTTTAATGATGCTACATTTTATTCAGTCATTTATGAAATTCACATTTTTTTGCAATACAAAGATAATATACCGAATTTGTTGGTATATCTATACTAATATAAAGCTGAAGAGTTGTCTGTTTGAACGCATTAATCTCAGGAAAATCTGGACCGATTGGAAAAATTCTTTCGGTGCAAGACAGTCCATAGGCTATATAATCACGCTAATATGAATAGGAAAGGAGCAGCAATAAAGAATAGTACGAAAACGGCAAAATTTAAAGCTTTCCTTGCGTGCGCTGACTAATCGGTTATAGTTATTCAAAAATCATGTATTACAAAATTGTTCCCCTCTAATAGCTCTAAATAAAAGTCCGCGACAGCATATGTCTAGCTATTAAGGTTAACCCGCTTTAACCATTTTTATGGTTATTAAAAGACTATGTTACGGTTTTAATCTTCCGGATTGTTTCACGCGAAGCGGAGTCGCTAGCGATTGCTAGTCATTAATATTTGGATAGATGAAATATTTTTATAGTTATTAACTATGTTATAAGATTCTAACAGCTTAGGATCAATAAGTAAAATGTATGCCTCTTTGAATAATTTAGTCAATTCAATATTCGGACCATATTTTGGGTTAGTATCGTTAATAAACGAGCATAAAGAGTCATATTAAGCATTTATTTCTGCCGATGACGATGTTAATGAAATTTTTTACAGTATGGTTTTTCAGTCACTTTCCAGACAGATGTGACACTTTTAGGTATGTAGTAAACTACAAGGCATGGCTCATTGTAAAAAGCTTTTAAGCGGTATTTTTTCTTAGGCGTTATGTTATACAGCAATTTTTGACTTGACTGGCCCGCTGGCGCAATCGGTAGTGACCCTGCCTTCAGTTCCGCGGGTCGCGGGTTCGATTCCCGCTGAGGGCCAACATTTTCTTTAAATGAATTTGTTGGTCTTTGAGCCTGGGTGTATATTTGTATTTAAGTATGTATTTAAAAAATATATAAGTATATATTCACCAGTTGTCTGTCACCCATAACACAAGTATTAAGTTACTTACTTTGGGGACGGACGACCGTGTGTGTAAGTGTAATATATATATATTTTTTTAAATTTTGTCCGAATATAGTTTGCAGTTGTGTCTTTTGTGCTTATTTTACTTATATGTTTCTAACTTTCCAAGATTATTTATCTGTCAGTGTCTCGGACATAGGTCTCTTTAAATAATTTCCACGTCATACAATCTTAAACCACTTGGATCCAATAACTGACAGCAAACATATTAATGTCATCTGAGAACCTAGTGATATGTTTACTACAATTTCCTTTTGTGTTGAGTCGTCATCTAACTCCTTAAGCCCCAATAGATTCTTTGAAAAATGTTATGTGCCTTAGCCTCGCCTAAATTGTCGCCAATAAGTTTAGGTTAAAATTAAGTTGCTTATTACCCTTAAGCCTAGATTGTGACTACAATAAAGTACCTCCATTGTGATGTTCTTTATAACGGGGAAAAAAAGTAGTTTATAAAAATATTTAATTTTTCAATGGTCTTGTAAGTTTTTACTGTTTTTAAGTCTACTAGTCTTTCCAATTACCAACATACATATTTCTATTTTGTTGTTCGTAACGCGGTAATGCGATTTTTTTCAGAGGGATTCAGGTTCAGAGTAGTGTCGTACAACGTTTTGGCCCAGTATCTTTTAGAATGCCACCCTTATTTATATACTGAGTGTACTGCTCGGAATCTCAAGTGGAAAGTACGCGCTGCCAAACTGTATGAAGAAATATTGAGTTTATCACCAGATGTGAGTATAACTTAGTAATCAGTAGCGATGTGAAAAATAATCGTTTTTTAAAATAATCTATTATTTCATCAAAATAATCGTTTTTTTTTCATAAAAAAACGATGTTTTAAAAGGGGATACCTAAAATGATTATTTTAGGTATCCCCTTTTTCTTTTTTACTCTTTTTCTTGTTTTTTTAAGATTACATATGCATTGTTGGATAAAATCAATTTAGCTAAAGTACACATTTTATTCCAATTTCACAAACAGCGCATCTGATATTATTTTTTGGTAGTTGTTCCTTTTAATTAGCCTTTATGGTAATTAATTATTAATATTGAAAAAGGCAACCTTTGAAATAGTCAGAAAAAAATCAATTTTTAAAAAATCGATTTATTTTAATGGGGGAAAAAATAGATTATTTATTAATCGATTTTTTCTACTCCATGTCGCATCCCTAACGTGAGCCCCCATTATTTAAGCAAAGGGTTTATTGTGTTATAAAATTATTAATTCTAACGCCTTTTTAGATATGATTATTTAATCCTTTTATTCAATTCAATTTTTACATTGACAAAAATGAAAAATACTTCTCCATGTCACATCCATAGTAATCAGTAAGTAGTTTTACTCGTCATCAAGTTCATGTTTTGTAATTAATTTTCACGCAAGTTTTTTTTTTCTTTTTTTTTTTAAACACGCGGTCGCCGACCCCAAAGTAAGTAACTTAATACTTGTGTTATGTGTGACAGACAACTGATGAATAAATACTTATATATTTTTAAATACATAAGTAAGTAGCGGCCTGTTACTATCCCACTGCTGAGAATAGGCCTCTTCTCTCCGTTTTTGGAGAGAAGGTTTGGAGCTAAGACCTACCACGCTGCTCCAGTGCGGATTGGTAGATTACACATATCTCCGGAATTCTCTAGAGATATGCAGGTTTCCTCACGATGTTTTCCTTCACCGAAAAGCTTGTGATAAATTGCAATCATCAATTAGACACATAAGTTTTAACAGAAAAACTCTTTGGTGTCTGCCCGGGTTTGAACCCGTGACCTTCTCGAAAGAGTCGCACGGTGTTACCGCTGGGCTGCCACAGCTTTAAATACATACTTAAATACAAATATACACCCAGGCTCAAAGACCAACAAATTCATATATAGAAAATGTTGGTCCTCGGCGAGAATCGAACCCGCGATCTGCGGAGCTGAAGGCAGGGTCACTACCCACTGCTCTAACGGGCCAGTCGCAATTTACAAGTTTGATGCGTATAATTAAAAACTTCCAGATCCTGTGCCTCCAAGAAGTTCAAGTGTCCCATATGAACAGTTTCTACAAAAAATTCGAACAGCTGGGTTACTTCGGTATTTTCAAACAGAAAACTGGCCATAGGCATGATGGTTGCGCGATATATTTCAAACAATCGTTGTTCGACATGCAAGATAACATCAACGTAAGTATATTTTACTTCAACTTGAATATCTATTAATAGTAATATCCCGCGGTTTCACCCGCGTACATACCGGTCTCAAGGCAGTGGAAAGTCTACTAAGTCGGACTAAAGATTATATATTATTTATGTTAAATATATCATCAATAGTTTCCGCAGCGCATGCGATGAAAAATTAATTACTATCTAATAACTAATTTTTACACGTTATTACATTTTTTTTACGTATCCCCATTTTTTTTTGTAATATAGCTCATATAATATGTTGCTCAGTAAAGATGCAGCTTTCTAATGGTGAAAGAATTTTTAAAATCGGTCCAGTAGTTTTTGTGTGATAACATTACAAACATACATACAAATTTTCCCCTTTATAATATTAGTATAGATCACATTGTTTGCTTCAGACAGCCATATCAATAGATAAGTTTGACTGGATCTTGTTCATACAATAGCGTCTTGACTGTATTTTCAATAGACTTGCTAATACTAACCCTACGCGATCACTTAAAAATCCACGTTCCGGATGCTACTATTGTTGGGTCTTTGAATGTTAAATAAGATAAGATACACTCGAAGGGGTCTTAGGTCGCGTATATTGTATTGTCGTCAAACAATAGCGTCTAGCCGATATTTTCAATAGATTCGCTAAACTAAGCACACAGGATAACTATATATCGACGAGCTGAAATCAACAAATCATAGATAAGTATTTGAATTTTAAGTATAACGTATGATGTTGCTTGGCTTTTATTGTATTATGACCTCTCATATTGTCATGTAATACAATAGCTTTACCCCGATATTTTCAATAAAAAAAGTAAAGTAATGGCCTGTTACTCTCCCACTGCTGGGAAGCGCCTCTTCTTTCCGTTTTTGGAGAGTAGGATTGGAGCTAAGACCTACTACGCTGCTCCAATGCGGATTAGTAGGTTAACCATATCCCCAGAATTCTCTAGAGATATGAAAAGCATGTGATAAATTGCAATTATCAATTAGACACATAAGTTTTAATAGAAAAACTCATTGGTGCCTGCCGGGGTTTGAACTCGTGACCCTCTCGAAAAAGTCGCATGGTCATACCGCTGGGTTATCACAGCTTATATGATATTTACAATAGATTTGCTAATTTAAGCCTTCGAGATCATCTAAAAATCTACGAGCTAGAAAGTACTTATTATTTATACTCATCATCATCACCAATATACATATAAAGCTAAAGAGTTTGTTTGTTTGTTTGAACGCGCTAATCTCAGGAAATACTGGACTGATTTGTAAAATTCTTTCAGTGTAATCTAAGATGAATAGGTGAGAAGCAGCAATAAAAAATATTACGAAAACGGCAAAATTTAAAACTTTCCTTTCGTGAGCAGAGTAAACGGTGATAGTTATACAAAAATTATGTATTACAAAATTGTTCCCCTCTAAAAGTTCTAATTAAAAGTCCGCGACAGTATATATCTAGCTTTTAAGGTTGATCCACTTTATAGTTATCAAAATACTATGTTACGGTTTTACTCTTTCCACGCGGGCGGGGCCCGCTGACGATTGCTAATCATAGATAAGTGTTTGAATTTTAAGTATAACGTATGATGTTGCTTCGCTTTTATTGTATTGTGACCTCTCATATTGTCATGTAATACAATGGCGTCACCCCGATATTTTCAATAGATTTGCTAATTTAAGCCTTCGAGATCATCTAAAAATCCACGAGCTAGAAAGTACTTAATATCTATACTCATCATCACCATCAATATACATATAAAGCTGAAAAGTTTGTTTGTTTGTTTGAACGCGCTAATTTCGGGATTTACTGGACCGATTTAAAAAATTCTATCAGTGTTAGCTAAGATGAATAGGAGAGGAGCAGCAATAAAAAATAGTACGAAAACGGCAAAATTTAAAGCTTTACTTGCGTGCGCTGAGTAAATGGTGATAGTAATTCAAAATCATGTATTACAAAATTGTTCCCCTCTAAAAGTTCTAAATAAGAGTCCGCGACAGCATATGTCTAGCTTTTAAGGTTAACCCATTTTAACTATTTTTATGGTTATCAAAATACTATATTAACGGTTTTAATCTTTCCACGCGGCCGGAGCTAGCGATTGCTAGTATTACATACATCGGTGTTTGATTTTTTTCAGTTGTTAAAGGTTTTTGAATTTTACTCGAGTATCACCAAGATCAAACGTGTGGTATTTATATTTCTTAAAGATTTTTTTTCTTTCTTCTTTATAAGAAAATTCTTTAAGGCTATCGTAATCGATTAATAAGCCACGTTTTTAAAGCTATAGTGCTCTAAAGGTCAGGACGCCGTGGTATCCGGTTGAACAGAATAGTACCACCCTCATTTCTTACCGAGGTGTCGTAAAAGGCGCCTAAGGTAAGTCAACCCGCCGTGTGGTATCCGGCTGAGTAGAATAGACCACCCTCATTTCTTACCGAGGTGTCGTAAAGGGCGCCTAAGGTAAGTCGATCCGCCGTGTGGAATCCGGTCGAGTAAAAAAAGACCACCCTAATTCTTACTGACGTGTCGTAAAATACGACTAAGGTAAGTTGACGTCAGGCAGGCGGCCGGTCGTAAAATACCGTGGCCAAATCATGTGACAACATGTTTGTAACATGTTGTACCGACCCACTTAGAGTGGGATAGGGGTGGGAGGATGTAGTGCTCTCAGGTCAGGACCTCTAAATTGTGCACAATGAGATCATAGCCTTAGTTTTGGTATATTTTTACTTCGATTTAATCTTTTATCTTTTGTGTACATACATTTTCAGAGGTACATTTAACGCGTGTCATGAATTTTAAATCGATTTCCGTTTTGTTATAATAAAGAGATTTAACGATATGGTTGACTTGTGCCCCAAGTCATTACTAAGCCACGTGTTAGTTATTCTATTGTGATGTATTTTAGGCTTTTCCTGTACTTGAACATTGATTTTCCAGCACTGATAAGTATTAGCGATTTTTTAATATATTGTTTAATGTGTGATGTCTTTATTTAAAAGGAAAGGCAAGCTAAGACGGGATATTATATTCTGATAAAGATATAATTATAAGTTGTATTGTAAATATCATCATCCTCCTGCCTTTATCCCACTCTAAATGGGGTAAGGGTGGTGTTATAAACATGTTGTCACATGATTTGGCTACGTACGACCGGCCGTCTGCCTGACGTCATTTTACCTTAGTTACCTTTTACGCCACCTCGGTAAGAAAGAGGGTGGTCTATTCTACTCGACCGGATTCCACACGGTGGATCAACTTACCTTAGTCGCCTTTTACGACACCTGGATAAGAAATGAGGTTGGTTATTCTACTTAGCGGCACCTCTTTGTAAATAATGAGCGATATAATATCGTCGATAAGAACTTTGTAAAGTTATGATTATTCTTTATTGTAGCGGCGACTTATTAAGTAGAATTCTATTTATTTAGTATTAAATTTACTAAATACTATCTATACTAATATATAAAGCTGAAGAGTTTGTTTGTTTGTTTGTTTGTTTGTTTGTTTGTTTGTTTGTTTGTTTGTTTGTTTGAACGCGCTAATCTAAGGAACTACTGGACCGATTTGTTAAGTTCTTTCAGTGTAAGATAGTCCATTTATCGAGGAAGACTATAGGCATTACGCTAAGCTGAATAGGAGAGGAGCAGCAATAAAAAGTAGTTTGAAAACGACAAAATTTAAAGCCTTCATTGCGTGTGCTGAATAAACGGAGAAAGATATTAAAACTTCATGTATTACAAAATTGTTCCCGTCTTAAAGTTCTAAATAAAAGTCCGCGACAGCATATGCCTACCTTTTAAGGTTAATCAACTTTATCCATTTTTATGGTTATGAAAAGACTACATTACGGTTTTAATCTTTCCAAACGGGCGGAGCCGCTGGCGATTGCTAGTATTATATAATATACCGAACTGCTGCTCTCGAAAGTTGTTATATGCTATCGCAACTTGCTATGCGTTATTTAAATTTAATACTTGCTATCCAATATTTTATATTTTAAATTTTATACTACTTTGTTCTAACTCGATTATAATATTAACAGCCGTGCGAAACCTTTTAATAACTGTTAACTTATTCCACGAGTAGTGACTTATTACTTTTTAAATTTTATTGTTATTATTATTATCTGTCATTTTCGAATTTTGTCAAAATTTGTATTAACAAAGTGGCTACTGGTTGTCTGAAGTATAGATTTATTACCTATTATTAAGAAATAACTTATAATAAAAGTATATATAAACATCATTTAATGCGAATTTGCAATTTATTTATTCTGCTGTGTCATCAGTCATAATTGTGAAAATATTGCATGTAGACTAAGTTTAGCAAGAGGTATATAAATATTTACTGTGGTTCAGGTTGTAAGAGCCCAGCGGTAACACCGTGCGACTCTTTCGAGGAGGTCACGGGTTTAAACCCGGGCAGACACTTAAAACTTAAGAGGCAGAGTTAAAACTTATGTGTTTAATTGATAATTGCAATTTATCACACGCTTTTCGGCGAAGGAAAACATCATGAGGAAACCTGCATATATCTAGAGAATTCTGTAATGTGTAACCTACCAATCCGCATTGGAGCAGCGTGGTAGGTCTCAGCTCTAATCCCTTCTCTCCAAAAACAGAGACAAGAGGCCTATTCCCAGCAGTACACAGCAACAGGCCGACTTACTTACTTTTCTGTGGTTCCTATTACTTTCTTGTAGTAATATGAAGAGATAAAAGTAGTAAGTAAGTAACGGCCTGTTACTATCCCACTGCTGGGCACAGGCCTCCTCTCTCCATTTTTGGAGAGAAGGGTTGGAGCTAAGGCCTACCACGCTGCTCTAATGCGGATTGGTAGGTTACACATATCCCTAGGATTCTCTAGAAATATGCAGGTTTCCTCACGATGTTTTCCTTCACCGAAAAGCGTGTGATAAATTGCAATTATCAATTAGACACATAAGTTTTTAATAGAAAAACTCATTGGTGTCTGCCCGGATTTGAACCCATGATCGTCTCTAGAGATTCACACGGTCGCACCGCTAGGCCATCACAGCTTGAAGAGATAAAGACAAGTCATATTTCTATCGGTTGAATAAGATGATGAATTTAATATGTATTTATATGAAGTGTTTTTTTTACAAATCATTTCGTTTGAAAAAAGAATTTCTCATTTCAAATATATAAATACTCTTTCATATTACTTAGACTTTAGATTTTAAAATAAAATAAATATTGTACTTACCTTATATCGCCTCAAATGCCATTATGGTGTTATGGTTAGAGGGAGGGATCCCTATTAAAGGTTTGTGGGATCAATCTCCGGGCAGGTACCGATAAGTTATCTTGAGGGTCTTATATACTTATTAGGCACAATAAAACTTTATTTACAATGCGAATAACTGTGAAGAAAGTCTGGGATACTTATATTCGAAATCTACATTAGAGCATTAGTTTGTTGAATTGGTTGGTTAAAATCCTTCTCTCCTTCTTAAACGCATCTTTGGTAATACGTAAATATCACTGCTATATATTTATACGAGTACTAATATATAAAGCTGAAGAGTTTGTTTGTTTAAACGCGCTAATCTCAGGAACTACTGGACCGCTTTAAAAAGATCTTTCAGTGTAAGATAGTCCATTTATCGAGGAAGGCTATTGGCTATACAACATCACGCTAAGATAAATAGCAGAGGAGCAGCAATAAAAAATAGTACGAATACTGCAAAATTTAATGCTTTCCTTGCGTGTGCTAAGTAAACGGTGATAGTTATCAAAAATCATGTATCACAAAATTGTTTTCCTCTAAAAGTTCTAAATAAAAGTTCGCGCCAGCATATGTCTAGCTTTTAGATTGACCCACTTTAACACTTTTATGGTTATCAAAATACTATATTACGGTTTTAATCTGTCCACGCGGGCGGAGCCGCTGGCGATTGCTAGCATTATATAATATACCGAATTTAACTGCTCTCGAAAGTTGTTATGTGTAATCGCAACTTGCTATGCATTATCTAAATTTTATAATTGCTATCCAACGTTTTATATTTTGAACTTTATACTACTTTGTACTTCCCCTATTATAAAATTAACAGCCGTGCGAAACCGTTTTATAACGTTAACTTATTCCATGAGTAGTGACTTATTAAGATATAAGGTAATGGCACTAGTAATTGACCATGTACTAGTAGTTGGCCGTTTGTATGAGATTTTAAATAGCGTTTTGTTTGTTGTAGCTAATAAAAACTAAATGTGTAATCACCTGTTGCCATCTATTAACAACTGCGCAAAACCTCAGAACTGTAGACCATTGTTTAATATTTAAAATTTAATATAATTAATTCTTTTATTTATTCATGCACAAATTTACATTATATTTTTAAATATTGTCTTGAATTGAATTTGAATTTGAAAGTACTCAAGCTACCGGTGGTTAGGGTTCCAGACTGAGGAACCTCCTCACAATCCGTGCCGTCTCAAGCATATTATTAACTATTATTATTATTTTTAGACTTTTGGTGGTCTAATTCATAGTGACGTTTCAGGTGGAGTTTTATCAACCAGAGATGCCCATCCTAAATCGGGACAACATCGGCCTGATGGTTAAGTTGACGCCAAAGTCCCAGCCCGGCAACGCATTGGTCGTGGCCACTACCCATTTGCTGTACAACCCCAAACGGACCGATGTTCGTTTGGCTCAAATGCAGGTTATGTTGGCTGAGATCGATAGATTCGCTTACATTGATAAAGGGTGAGCGTTATATCTTTAATATTTAAATGAGTTAATCTTCTATGTGTATATATTTGGAATCTCGGAAATGGCTCCAACGATTTTTCTGAAATTCAGCATGTAGGGAGTTTTGAGGAAGAAAAATCTGTTTTTGGACATTAAAAAATACTAAAATTTGTATTGAATTGAAACGAATAGCTTATACGGGTAACGAGTGGTCGCGAGAAATGAAAATACCTAGGATCGAGCCCCACCTACCCTATTATTTTTTTCTGGTTTCTTTTTTTTATAAAAATTAAAAATTTATAAAAATAAAATAGTATAAAAAATTACTGTGCAAAGCTCGGTCCACAGGTGCTTCGTAATTAACGATTTAGCAGATCCACCAGGCGTTGCAGTTCTTTCTTTTTTCGACTTAGTTATTCTTATATTTAAGCTCGCTGTTTAAATTTACAATAATTTCAAAGATATTTATTCATTTTAATTCATCTTAACCTTCGCTCTAGTTATTAGTAAAAGACTAATTAAGGAGTGCTTGCGATTATCGACGTTACAGACAGATACGCGAATACTTGATTTATTATATAATTTGTAGTGATTTTCGTAGTTTGAAACCAACTTCGTTGAAAAATTTATAGAATTAGGCGTTACTTTGCGGAGATCCATAGTACAAAAGTAATAGTAAAATTATTTTGCTATAATCCGATATGAAGTAAAATAGAAAATATATATAATGCTAAATGTAGAGTGGACAATCTGTTTTCATACCTGATACTTGCAGGATTCGTAAAAACACATGCATTCACTATCACAAACTCAACAATCGTTTCGCCCAGAAACCGAAGCATCATCAGGGGTAGACTCGACGACAAAATCGCAAAACAATCTTTGTTGAAACAACCTCTGAATGAAGTTTTAATTCAAAACTAATGAAAATATTATTTTGTTACAATCCGCGATAAAAAAAAATTATGTAATGCTAAATGTAGAGTGTACTATTCGTTAATTCTTTAAGTAACGCCTTATTCTGCAAATTAAAGTTTTAATTTTCAATATGTCTATGTGTGTACTGCAATAAACAATTTTTTATCTATAAAAGAGATGATCGTGTAAAAGATGTATCTGTACTATAAATTGTGTGCTATTTTTTAGATCGGGCCATCTGCCGATTATATTGACGGGGGATTTCAATTCGACTCCAAACAGCCCTGTAATCACCTTGCTGGATATGGGACATGTCAAGTATACTTACTTTAAATAACATTTACTTTGTATTAATTTTTCTTTTATGACGTTATTTTTTTTGACAAAGAGGAATAAATTCAAATAAATTTAACCCCCCTTTATATATTTTTTACAACGCTAAGGGCCTGTTTCACAAGTTACAAATAAATTGTCTTATTCGGAACACATATCGGAATTTTGCGTTTCTCAGGTTTCTGATATATTCAGCACTTAAAGTCCTTAATAAGTTAACAGGTAGATCATGTGGCTGTTTTTTTATCTGTTGGATAGCAAATACCTATTTCAAAATGGCCGTGATTTCTTTTTAATTTTTCACTTTTTAGAGACATTTATCTGTTACTTAGTTTATTTGTCGGTTAACTAACCGACACTTTATCAGTAACTTGTGAAACAGGCTCTAATACGGATAAACCAATTTTTATTCATATATCCAGGTTTCATTGTTCCATTAATGGCGATATTGTAACCAAATTTTGACGGGTTACGATCCTCTTAAGGTCAACTAAGTGCACGTTCTGATTATGAACATTATATTACTCAACCCAAAAAGAAAATGAATGTAATCGATTCCTTATTAAGGAACATATTCAAAAAAGTTCCTTCAACAGCTTTTCAATTTAAAGTTTTATGTCTATATTTCAGAGGAATAAAGGCAGAATAAAAAAGAACAGTTAAAAAACAGTTTGCTGTCATTCCTAAAAATTTCATTTAAGAGTTGCAATAGTGGTACAACTAAAAAAAATGTTTTAGGAGAAATGGAAAGTTTTCATTGCTAAACAAAATCCAAAAATGTTTTAGTTTTTTTTAAAACAAATGACCTAATACTGAATTATAAGTTCTTACGGTATTGCTCCTAAAAAGAATATGTATTTTAGCATATACACATATTACGTTTGTAAAACGCGGATTACAGCAAAATGATTTTATTGTAACTTCTGTACTATGGAATTCCGCAAAATTCCAAAATGCTTCTATGTCATTTAAGGTAAGGGCACTAGTAAATGACCATGTACTAGAAGTTGACCGTTTGTATGAAATTTTAAATAATAAGAGTTTAGTTTGTTGTAGCTAAAAAAAATATGTGTAATTACCCGTTGCCATCCATTAACAACTGCCCAAAACTTCAGAACTGTAGCCCATTGTTTTAATATTATTAATTAATATTTTTTATTAGCTAAAACAAATAAAACGCTTATTATTTAAAATTTCATACAAAACGGTCAACTAGTGCCCTTACCTTACACATATTCTTAGTCTAAAAAACGTGTTTTTGAGTTGTACTACTATTGCAGGCTGTGGTAAGTAAAAAGCTGTGGTAGCCTAGCGGTAACACCGTGCGACTCTTTCGAGGAGTTCGCGGGTTCGAACCTGGGCATCGATGAGTTTTTCTGTTAAAACTTATGTGTCTAATTGATGATTGCAATTTATCACACGCTTTTCGGTGAAGGAAAACATCGTGAGGAAACCTGCATATCTCTAGAGAATTCTGGAGATATGTGTAGCCTACCAATCCGCATTGGAGCAGCGTGGTAGGTCTCAGCTCCAATACTTCTCTCCAGAAACGGAGAGAAGAGGCCTATTCTAAACAGTGGGATAGTAACAGGCCGCTACTTACTATTGCAGGCCATTAGCGATTGAAATTTTGTTAAATTGACTACCGGTTTTTTGCTTCTGAGGTGATATAAGCACTACGTAAATATTTTTCAGCGCTGGCCCATACAGGGATAATTCAGACTGGAGAAGGATCGGTGTCACGGACAACTGCCAGCATCTGTCTGTCTATTTGAACAGACCGAATGGAATCGCTACCGATTTTAGTATGCTCAAGGTTTGAAGTTCAAAATTTGTTTACTTTTATCTTAATAAGTGTTAATTATATTACCGTAATATATGCTATATATGTCCAGAAATATTTCTCATTCTATTTGTTTTTTTTTTTATTGATTGTATTATTTGAGCCGTGTGGTATCCGGCTAAGTAGAATAGTACCACCCTCATTTCTTACTGAGGTGTCGTAGAAGGCGACTAAGGTAAGTTGATCCACCGTGTGGAATCCGGTCGAGTAGAATAGACCACCCTTAAGCTTACACCTTACACCTCTCACCTTATACCTCTTAGCTTACACCTCTTACCGAGGTGTTGTAAAAGGCAACTAAGGTAAGATGACGTCAGGCAGACGGGCGTTCGTAAAAACGCCGCCAAATAATGTGACAGCATGTTTATAACATGACCCGACCCCACTTAGAGTGGGGTAAGGGTAGGAGGATGATGAAACAGACCTATGTCCAATAGACATACATGTAAAGAACAAAACCAGTTTGTCACGTTGTCACATGTTTTGGCTACGTATTTTACGATCAGCCGCCTGCCTGACATCAACTTACCTTTGTCGTATTTTACGACACCTCAGTATGAAAGAGGGCGGTCTATTCTACTCAGCCGGATATCACACGGCGGGTCGACTTACCTTAATCGCCTTTTACGACACCTCGGTAAGAAATGAGGTTGGTCTATTCTACTCAGCCGGATACCACACGGCTAAGAATCAAACCTAGCTATATCCAAAATAATTAAAATTGAGTAAAATGATTTTTTTTTTCTATGTGTTTAATTCTTGGAGTTTCGACAAATAAAAAATATTTTCAGATTTAATCACTGTGAATTTAAGTAATATCAATCTTTACATTTCCTGCAAACTGTAATGTAACTTTAGGATTTAGCTATTTTTGATTCTAATACCCTCATATACTCGTCTAAAATTTACAACTCTTCGACAATAATAAATAATAATAATAATAAATATACGGGACACTTACACACACGGTCGTCCGTCCCCAAAGTAAGTAACTTAATACTTGTGTTATGGGTGACAGACAACTGGTGAATAGATACTTATATATTTCTTAAATACACACTTAAATACAATATAAGCTGTGATGGCCTAGCGGTGCGACCGTGTGAATCTCTAGAGACGATCATGGGTTCAAACCCGGGCAGACACCAATGAGTTTTTCTATTAAAACTTATGTGTCTAATTGATAATCGCAATTTATCACACGCTTTTCGGTGAAGGAAAACATCGTGAGGAAACCTGCATATCTCTAGAGAATTCCGGGGATATGTGTAACCTACCAATCCGCATTGGAGCAGCGTGGTAGGTCTTAGCTCCAACCCTTCTCTCCAAAAATGGAGAGAGGAGGCCTATGCCCAGCAGTGGGTTAGTAACAGGCTGTTCTAATCTAATCTATCTAATTTCGGGGACGCCTGTCGGTGCAGGACGGGTGATCAGCTCCTATTCCGGACTATTCCACCCATATCAAACATAACAGGCTGTTACTTACTTACTTTACTATACTTAAATACAAATATACACATAGAAAATGTTGGCCCTCGGCGGGAATCGAACCCTGTGTGAACAATGATCTTACTTTTCAGATATTTAACTCCGATTACACTGTTCGCCTTCCCGAGCACGATCCTAAGTCGACGGAGCACAACGCATTGTTCAATACTGACGACATACGGCACGTGTTGAAATTCATCTCGGTTTACGATAAGGATGAAGAAAACGCCGAACCGCAAGCCACGACGTTCCAAGATTACTGGGTTCAAGTTGATTATATTTACTTCAGGTATTGAACAATATTTTCCTATTCTAAAACCGTGAATATTATAACTCAGTTCAAAATATTATTACCTAAACAGGGATCATCTCAAAACGTTTATCAACATAGACCGATAGCAGTGCTGTCATGCTTCGGTAAAGTATTTGAGTCAATTATAAATAACCTAATTGTATCTCAGATAAGAGGTAGGCTCGACGAATGCCAGCACGGTTTTCGGTCAGCACGTTCAACGTTAGCAAACCACATAAATCTGGTGGACTATGTCACATCCGAGATGGATATGGGTCGTCAAGTAGACGCCATTTATTTCGATTTTAAAAAGGCTTTCGACCCCATTTATTTCGATTTTAAAAAGGCTTTCGACCTTGTTGATAATGATATCCTACTTCGAAAGTGTTACTCATTTGGTTTTGTACCAAAACTATTGCGGTTTTTTTCCAGTTATTGAGGTAATCGCTCACAATATGTACGTGTTGGTAAATTTAAATCGAATACTTATTTCACCCGATCAGGCGTAAGTCAGGGTAGTATTCGTATTAGCTTTTTAATTTTTGAATCATAAATGTGAAACTACGTTGGTTCAGAATGTTGCTCTTACCGAAAAAACCATCTGCTGTCAATCTTTTAAACATTTTTAAGTTACATTATTAAACTGCCTTGTATGAAGCTGGTATATTACAAGTCTAGGCATTTTGATTATTAATATAATACTAACTTTGCCGCTTACTTACCTAACTACTAAGCTTACCCGCAACTTCGTTCGCATGGACTTTAGTCTTGGAATAAACATTAGCTTATGCCACTCTCCAACCCTACAAAAATTAGTTCGATCCAGGAAGACATAGACTTGTCGTTTTTTCGAGGGCATAGTTTAATTATTTTAGTAAATAACCCATATGACTTACATGAAATTTATATTAAAATAGGTAAATTTATCCAATACACAAAAACCTAAATATATGTATTATAACTTTCTTAAAATAACTTTGTCGATGTAAGGCAAACAGTGTAATATACAACCTATTTCTTTAATTTAAAGACAACTTAAACACATAGTAAATAAAAATCTTGATATATTGATATCAAAACGGCGTTACTTATCTCTGTCTGTCTTCTTTTCCCCTAGAAAAAAAAGCATTTTTATAGCATATTATTAATTATGCAGAATTTCATAGATATTGGTTCAACGGAATGGCCCTGAAAACGTAACACACAGACTTTCACACTTATAATATAAGTAGTTTATTTATTTTATTTAAACAGCCCGTATTGCTTATTGTAATAGCATATGGAAATGTAATAATTTGACATAATTTTGTAACAACACAATCCTACAAATATTATAAATGCGAAAGTTTGTGAGTATGGATGTACGTTTGTTACTCTTTGAAGGCGCGAATCCATTGAACCAATATCGATAAGATTTTGTACAATTATTCCTTTTACACCGGGGTATGTTACCCCGACAGATTCCTGGTTATCTTACACTGCTCTGTCATTCTTCGCTTAATTACTTTCTCCCAAACTTTCATACTCTGTGACATGAGCTTTATCCCTCGATAGTTGTTAATATATAAACAAACGGGTCACATCGTGATAACTGCACAATCCACATAATGTCCATCAAGTGAGGGTAGATGACAAAAATAATGACAGTAGTACTCGGGAACGAAGACGCCGCGGCGCTCCAGTCAGTTTGTGACCACGGTGGATGCAACTCTGCCGAAACGTCGAACCTTATACAAAGGTAGCTCGAGGTTATCGCGATGTGTCCCGTTTGTTTATATATTAATTAGTATGAATCGCGAAAGTTTCAAATCTACCAGTGTTACATTTTGCACATCACCCTTATTTTTGAAAATGGGAACCAGCGTACTTAATAGACCACTCGTCTGGGATCGCTTCTTCATGTAACATTTTGTTCAAGAATAAATTCAGCCATTTCCATCCATCCGCTTTCAAGCACTTCCACATTTCAGCCGGAATACCATCCGGTCCAATCGCTCTCCCACTTTTCAAATTTCAAATTTAAATTTTTCTTTATTCAAATAAACTTGTAAACAAACAAACTGGTTCTGAAGGCTGTTCTTACCGAGAAGAGCCAGCAAGAAACACGGCGGTTGCTCTTTTCAACATAATACCTATAAGTAGTTGCATTAAGTCATTACTATTGTACAGGGTCGGACAGTAGCTGTATCCATGCATTCTTATCTTCCAAATAATCCTCAACAGTATAGGAGGCTTTTCGTATCAGCTTCTCTTTAATAGTGTTTTTAAACTGCTGTAATGGCAAAGCTAAAATTGATTGCGGAATTTTATTATAGAATCTTATACCCAAACCCACAAACGACTTACGTACTTTTGTAAGGCGCAAAGCAGGAGCCGCAAGCTTATGTCGGTTCCTACTTTGTCTATTATATACATCACCTATCGTTCTATAACTCTTCTATAGCTCTGTACTGCTATTCTAAATTCATCTTCATTCTTTTTTCTCTCACAATACCTAAATTAATAGGTATCTTTTCTAACTTTCTATTCCAATCATTCTCCTAGTTCAGTAATGTTTTGAAATAATCCTTCCAACGTCCTTTTGTATTCTCATTATGCGTCAAAATCTTGCTCTTATCTTTCATACATTTAACATGCATAATGTGCTTTTCATTCCTTTTTCTCATGTTCGCTATCCGATACAGTTCTTTTTGTCCTTGGGGTTTTCTAAAGTTTTGTATGAATAGTTCTGTATTTTGCCCTTAGCGATAGCGACTGCTTTCTTTCCTATCTTCTTTTTCTCAATATATGCTTTACGCTTAACCTCTCTTAATTCAATGTCACTCACATTTACACTTGTCCATTCTTTAAAAGCATTCTTGTTTTGTTTCAAAGCGCTTGTTTTGTTTTGCACATCCTCATTCCACGACCATATATGCCTCTTCATTAGCGTTGTAAAAATAATTAATTTAAAAAATAATTGATTTGTAAAAAATCGATTATTTATTCATCAAAAATCGATTTTTTACAAATCGATTATTTTAGGTATCCCTTTTTCTTTTTTTACTCTTTTTCTTGTTTTTTTAAGATTAGATATGCATTGTTGGATGAAACAAATTTAGCCAAACTACACATTTTAATCCAATTTCACAGACAGCGCATCTGATATTATTTCTTGGTAGTTGTCCACTTTAATTAGCATTTATTGTAATTAATTATTAATATTAAAAAATACAAGTTTTAAAATAGTCAGAAACAAATCGATTTTTAAAAAATTTATTATATCGTAACAAAATAATCTATTTTTTTAAAATCGACTTTTTTTTAAAAGGGATAAAAATCGATTAAAATAGAATAAAATAAAAAATATATGGGACACTTACACACACTGTCGTCGGTCCCCAAAGTAAGTAACTTAATACTTGTGTTATGGGTGACAGACAACTGGTGAATATATACTTACCTATATATTTTTTTAATATATACTTCAATACAAAAAATACACCCAGGCTCAAAGACCCTCGGCGGAAATCGAACCCGCGACCCGCGGAGCTGAAGGCAGGATCACTACCCACTGCTCCAACGGGCCAGTCCAACATTATTTGTTAATCGATTTTTTCTACTCCAAGTCACATCCTACTCTCCATCTTCCTTGTCCCTTGCGTTTCACCAAAGACGTCTTTTGCAGCATTCTTCGTACAAAGAGCTATTTCGTTCCAACATTCATTTATCGACTTTTCTATCATTCATACCTTTCATTTTGCCTGACTCTTCTATGAAATCTTGCACAATCATCTTTATCAAGCATATAATCTCGGGTTATAGGTGTAGTTATAACAGTAATTTCCCTTCCTTTTCAGTTGTCATACATCCCTGAAACTCTTGGAACGTCTGAAGCTGCCCACGGAATCGGAGTGCGATGACACGGGCATGATGCCCAACGAACGCCACGGCTCGGACCACTTCTCGCTCGCAGCTATCTTCGAGCTGCAGCCGTTGAAATCAGCCCTGTGAGGCCGTTAAGTTATTTCTTTCCTCTTTTTGAAATATTTTCAACCAGATAAGAGGATTCCCTCATGTTGTTTTACTTTTATTATTGTGTTTACGTTCAATATATGTAGGTGATTTATAGGATTAGGCGTTACTTTGCGAACGTCCATAATACAAAACTAATGTGAATATTATTCTGATGTAATCCCTCCGCGATAAAAGGAAATGTAATGCTAAATGTAGAGTGCACTATTCATTCTCATACCTTATACGTGCAGAATTTGTAAAAACTGTTGCACTACCCGCCACCGATAACACAACATATTCAAATTCAAATTCCAAGCAAAATTGCAAAGCGATCGAAGCATCGCGATATTCGTTCTCATATCTGATACACGACAAATTCGCAATGCGATTTTGTCGTGTATCAGAACCAATAGTATACTCTAGTAGACTCTAGTAGTAGAACCAGTACACTCTACATTTAGCATTACATATATTTACTTTTATCGCGGATAACAGCAAAATAATATTTTCACTAGTTTTGTTTATGTAGATGACTTGATGATAATCGTTCAGAGCTATACGTGTGTTATATTGAATAACGATTCCCCTAAAGGTCTATTCAAATACTCGACTTTAGTTCCGTAAAGTAAATATTCTTGAATGACAGATATCTACCTATCTACTTTACTGTAGGTTAATGATTTTTTATTGAATGTCATTTAAATTATTTATACCATTAGACTTACTAGGACATCCATAATAGTAGTAATATAATAAATGTAATGTTTTTATTATGAATTAATATTTAAAAAAATGACGCTTAAGAAACTGCAATGCATGTAGGTAACATAAATGACGAAAATAATTAAAATCAATTTAGATTTAGACTTGGCTCTGTTTGACAAAATACTGCATATCTACTTGGTTTTATCAATATTAGACCGTCGAGTTTATTTGTATAAGCCTTTGGCGGTGAAAAAATAAGAATAAGAATTTGTATGATGATAAAAATCATATTCGATTTTGAATAAAATGTTTTAATATGTCAACAAAAAAGAAACTAGGGGTAAGGAAATTATGATAAAAATAAATCATATCATCATATTATATTAAATTTTAATTATTTTGTTTAAAGATACAAGTACAAATGAAAAATAAATGATAAAACTGGAATTTCTTAACGAATTGATTAGATTGTACAATTGTTTTATATTATACAGCTAAACTCTATATATATTTTCTTTAGTTCTGGCTTCTATTAAATTTCTTATTCCCTTGGCTAAAAAATCCTATGTAAAAGAAAGAAATTCTCATATAAAATATTAAAAAATATATAAAATAAATTATCACATTTTTTTAGGTCTGTTACCGTATAAATACGAAGGTTTCATTTTTAAATTTTAATAATAACAGATCATAATTGAAAATTATTTGATTACTTGCGTTACTAAATTGTAATAAAGATATTTTATTTGTAATCGAATATAAGATTGTGTGTTAATTTAAGGAAAGTGTTTTAATATATTGATTGTTTGTAGTGTAAATCTAATATGAAAGTAAATTTTAAATGCTTAATAAATTTTTATTAAATATTTAAAATTTTTAATAATTTGAATTTGAGATTGAATCACTCCAGAAAGCTATCTGGATAATGTTGCGTTAAATTGTTAAAATGATCTTTAACAATTTGTTTTCATATTTTTATGTTCATGTATATTTATATTATTTCTGACAAAATTATTAGACTTAATATAGACTTAATTATATATCAATGTGAATCCCAATTCAATTATTAGCGAAATCGTCGCCAAAACACGCTTTGAATTTCGCAATTGCAAAGTGATGCTTTGCGTAAATATACGTATGCTACTTTGCGGTAGTGCTTATATATACCTATTTTGTTAACAAAATAACTTTTTTGTATAAAGCTCTATTGAGAAGTTACGTGTGGCGGAACAAAATAGTATAATTTGTCTTACGCTGAATAATATTTTGGCAATCGTATATTTACGAAAGATATGATTAAATATTAAAGATATGATTCGATTTATATTTGATGTTTAATATAATAAATTGATTGTAAACAAATGATGTATTATTTTAACCTGTAACTGCTATATGATTCTTTGCCTCGAGTTAATCGACTGTTAATCGACTAGTATGGGTTGTACAAAGACAGTGTGATGGTTTGGTTCCACCACAGGTGTTGCCAATTTAGTTTTTTAGATACTATCATGGATAAAAATACCCTTCCATCTATTCCTTTATAATTTTTTACAATGACTAGATATGGGTTTATTTTAAAATATAAATATTAATATTGACTAAGACAAATGGTTTATTACTAGAGAAAAAACCAACTCGATCCCTCCAAAGGTTAGCTGCGCAGTGATTTATCGGAACACACCTTGGTGTTCGAATATTTTCGTATGACCTTTAAAGTATAAATTGACATGTTTTTTATTTGCTGACCGATTGAAGTAAAACATACCATATATGCTAACCGATGCTTCCAACTACATTTTAATTAAATCAGCCTCCAATTTTGAGTTACAAATTCACAGACAAACAAGTTTAAAAACTCTTATTTCACGTAGAAGCGTATTATAAGCCGACAACACTAAATGGTTCAACAAAATATTATAAAACGATATTTCTATTTTACACTTTTTCAATAAATAAAAAGCAATTTTCCCAAAGTCAACTCATTTACTCTTTCTCAACAACTCAATGACATAATGACGGCCAAAATGTTTTTTCATATTAATGACCAACTCTATGAAGGAGGCTATATTAGAAACATGTAACAATTTACTAATGATAAGAATTATTTCGCACTTTTTGTTTTGATCTGCTATAAAATGCGTTTTTAAGGTTTTTAATTTATATTTATTTTTACATGGTCCATTGTTTCGCTGTATAAAATAATATTAGTATTGAAATAAGCACTTATAGTTTTGTCAATATTGTTTTGTTTTAGTGAAATATAGATGGCGCTTTGCATTGTTAAAGCGCGCTATAGAGGTGCAATTTGCCAGACATTATATAGCAGCTAACTATTGTCCAACTTAATAATCCAGTCGTTCAGTTTTTTGAATTTTTGAAACGCCTTTCGGATCATGTCTAGAAAGGTGTGAAGATTTAGGGATGTGACTTGGAGTAGAAGAAATCGATTAATTAATAATCGATTTTATCCCTTTAAAAATACTTTTTTCAAATTTTGTTACGAAATAATCGTTTTTTTAAAATCGATTTTTTTTTTACTATTTCAAATATTGTCTTTTTAATATATATAATTAATTACAATAAAGACTAATTAAAGTGGACAACTACCAAGAAATAATTTCAGAAGCGCTGTTTGTGTAATTGGATTAAAATGTGTAGTTTAGCTAAATTGGTCTCATCCAACAATGCATATCTGATCTTAAAAAACAAGAAAAGAGTAAAAAAAGAAAAAGGGATACCTAAAATAAACGATTTATAGAAAATCGATTTTGATGAAAAAATAATCGATTATTTAAAAAATCGATTATTTTAACACATCGCTATGAAAAATTAGAATAAATAATTTTAAAGGACACAATAATTCTTTGCTTAATGGGGGTTCACGTTAGGGATGTGATACATGGAATAGAAAAAATTGATTATTTTGTTACGAAATTACCGATTTTAAAAATCGATTTTTTTCTGACTATATCAAAAGTTGCCTTTTTAATATTAATAATTAATTACTATAAAGGCTAATTAATTAAAGTGGACAACTACCAAAAAATAATATCAGATGCGCTTGGCTACATTGGATTCATCCAACAATGCATATCTAATCTTATAAAACAAGAAAAAGAGTACAAAAAGGGGATACCTAAAATAATCGATTTAAAAAAAACGATTTATGAAAAAATAATCGATTATTTTTTCCTATAGCTAGTTCACGTAAAGTTCCATGAATATTTATTTAATAATCCAACAGATTTGATTATTGATGGATATATTTTAGGGACAGGAGCTACTTTTTACGCCGGTACTTAAAGGTCCACGCGGACGAAGTCGCGGGCAGAAGCTACGATAAAGTAAGAACAAACTAATAATAATTGTGTAAGTTTATTTTTCCAAACCATATTGACAAAATCGCCTTTTAAAGGCCTAAGCTATTAATTTTAATTACATGTACAAAATATTCTCGAATTATTTGAATTTTTATAGAAACATAAAGAACTAGGCTTTTACCCGCAACTTCGTTGGCGTGGACTGTTGCCGCGTGATAGGTAGACAACAGATGACACTTTTCAATGTCATCCTATTCCTGTAGAATTAACAGGATTTCTATAGCCTATATGTTGCTCCGGTGTATAAGGAATAATTGTGCCAAATTTCATCGATATTGATTAAGCGGATTCGCCCTGAAAGAGTAATAAACATGCTCATAAACTTTCGCATTTATAATATTAAGTAGGATTGTTTAGTATAAGACGTGAAGACAACAATATTATCTTATTGAGACTAATTGAGAGAGTATCAAACATATATAATTTAATCTATACTAATAAATGGTCACAAATAAAGGTTTTGAATTTGAATTTGAAATAAAATTGAGAGTTTGTTTGTTTAGGCATTACTGGACCGATTTGAAAAATTCTTTGAGTGTAAGATAGTCCATTTATCAAGGAAGGCTATAGAATAGGCTATATAACATCAAATGACGCTAAGATGATACGGACAGAAGCAGCAATAATTTATTTGTCAAAAAGATTGCCTTTCAGCTAGTAATCAATAAATATTTTCGGTATGAAAAATGATTATTCTGTTTATTATAGAAAGCTATAGTCTCCATTATTAATATTTTAGGAAATTTAAGAAGTTGAAATCAAACAACCATTACACTTTATTGAATCATTTATACATTTCTCATTTACAACTGAAGGATACATAGACAATTATACAATAAATAAAGATTATATAAATAATCGAAAAGCCTCAATCGCACCGCTTATAATATGCAACTTAAACCAAGCGAACTTCGAGGTATATTGTATTAGACGAAAGACTACACGTTAGTATCTATACCAATATTATAAAGAGTAAAGATTTGTATGTATGTCTGTAATGTTTTCACACAAAAACTACTGGACAGATTTCAAAAATTCTTTCAACATTGGAAAGCTGCATCTTTACTGAGCAATATAGGCTATATTACATTATTTATTATTACAAAATTAGTCATAAAAATGCGCAGCGAAAACTATTGATGATATATTTAACAAAAATAAATCTATAGTCCGACTTAATAGACTTTGCCAGTGCAAAGTCCCGCGTTCATACCGATCTCATGGACTGCCATGAGATCGGTATGAACGCGGGAGAAACCGCGGGATATTACTAATATAAAATAAATAGGTTTTAATCTTATTAAACATTTTTAGTTATTTCACATCCTGTACAAACTTATCAATGGTTTTCTGTAGATTTGATTTTCTGACGGAGTATTAGTAGATCGGCTGGGTATTAGATTTAAATAAAAGTTGTTTTGTTAACTACAAAATTTTGTATGGGTATTGAAAAGTTCATTGTACGTTATTCATATAACAATGTATCAACCTAGTTGAAGGCAACCAGTTATTTTACTTGGATATGTTAAAATCGATAATTCTTGAAAACATGAAAATGTAGCGTGTGATAGCATATTCTGGTAGGCCAGTATTAGTTAAGGTATGAATGGATAGTAATGAAAGTCTAATGGAAATAAAATGTTACATGAAACAAGACAATGACGACTATTGTTCTTGGTAACTAAATAAGTCTCATCGTAAATGTTAATTGCAAATCCTGGTAACACTATTCGATGTTTAACAGATAAAATGACAATTATTTTCTATGCTGGTGTAGGAAAGAAACTCAAGAGAAAATGAAATAGATTTAAAAGAAGTCAAACGATGAAAGACGAAAAATATTCCGCGTGTTGGAAAGGCAGAACCGCATTTATCAATAACTTTTTGCAAATTTACTTAGTTTTTTTTTATAATATTGATAAATTTCAATAAGCGCAATAAAAAGATGAATTATAGTAACATAACAGATAGATAACATAACAGCAAATAAAGGAATTCAAGATCATTTCATGAAAGTAAATATAAATCCATTTTTTATGTATTTGAAGTAAAATGACAGCAAAAATAACGAAACGAGTATTAAAATAAAGAAAGAATGACGGGTAGAAAAAAGGCAGAGGGAGGATATATACAGATAGTTATTAAAGAATTTACGTGGAGTGTAGTTACAGTATTAAAAGTTCTGATGAGTCTTTCGTCTATTACCAAATCTAAGACAGGAAAGTTTTTTATAACATACACACTAATGTACAAACTTAGTAACAAAACAGATATTTATATACTATAAAATGCGAATAATCAACATTGAATAATAAAATCTCTTGCTTTAAATCGTAGACATATAGCATTGGAATATTTCTTTAAAAAAAAACTAATACAAATGTAAAAATAAATATAAACAGCTGTAAACCACTGTTTTGTAGTGAAATGAATATAACTAGGTATTCCTAAAAGTAATTCATTATAAATAAATCAATTGACAATAACAGGATTACAATATATTAAATTATAGTTTAAACTGTCTAGTAAAAATACTAATATTAACGTATAAAAAAATGAATTAACAGAATTACTAAAGCTATTTAACTAAATTAAACTTATACTATATCCTGTAAAACGGAATGCACACTTGTAAGATATACATTGAAATAAACAGTTGGATATTTTTATTACTAAGTTTTTACTTGACCTCTTACTAGCTCGTGGTAAAGCGATATAAAGTTCACATTAAGTAATATCATTCACACATTTGACGCATTCGCAGATCTTGAAAAGAAAAGATCGCCGATAAGTCCTGTTATTAGATATATAGATATATATACACGGTGACAAACGTGTAGGACACTCGTGTTTGCACAGCGACAGTGGCTAGCCGAGATCTGTGTTGAAATCATGCAGCACAGTTGCGATTTGACACGGTATATCAAACTCAGCGATGAATCCATATTAATATATATGCGAAAGTATCTGTCTGTTACATTTTCACGGCTCAGCCGCTAGAGCAATACTGATTTAAATTTAGTACAATTGACCCTTATATACCTGGTTAAGTAGGACCGAAAAATTCCTATTTTTTTCTTCAGGAACGGGAAAAATGTTTACTTAATAATTGAGGGTATGTTTAATAAAGTTGTAGTGAATTTAGTATAATTATAAATGTTAATGTCAAAATGTGAATTTTGGTGCCTTTTTTTGATTATTTTGTATTAAGGATTTTTTTATATATTTGTAACAAAAATTTGATTTGATTGGGGTCTGTAATTTTTTTTTCGTGGTGGATTGAACGGCCACTAAATAAAATTGGCGTCTAGTACTACTCCGTACTTGGGAACGGCAAATATCTGATTAATATGGCTTGTTGTGAAAACGATCAATTGTTCAAAGGGAATAATATTTTATTGGGACTTAGAGAAATATAATCTATTTTCTATCGTTTCTATTTGCAACGTAAAACTAGTTTGTATTACAGAACCAATTTGTACTTTTCTAACGAACATTATGTGTTATTTATGTAGTTATGCTTTTATTAGATTTACAGAATACCGTCGCCTAGCTTATAGCGTAGTTTTAGCGACAAATATAGCGTTATATGAACAAATCTCAATAACAATAATATTTTGATAATTTTAACTTTCCGAGTTTAACATTAATCGATTTTTATTTAATTTTGTTGGCACACGATACTAAGAATAATTTATTTCGCAACTGCGCCACAATGACGTCAGAATATTAAAGCTGGCATAATTTTTTATATAAATTAATAAGACCTACATAGAAGCGGTTAAAAACGACTTTATGAAATTCGTGTTAAGTTAAACTATGGTTATTTTATTACTTTTAGGTTAACATTTGTGCTCATTGTGTTTACTCAACAACTTACTTTACTTTGGAAGTAAGACTTATTTGGGTAAAATATTAGACATTGGTTGTGCAACAAAAAAACAATTTATAATTGACTAGTAGGTACGTAGTAGGTACTTGGTAGTTACGTAGTAGGTACTTGGTAGGTACGTAATAGGTATTTTAGGAACAAACATGTATTTTGTATTTTTGTGTTATTGATTATTGAGAAATTAGGCGCAGTCATATTGCCGTGTTAGTTTTATGAGCTTTATATTGACTTCACTTATTCCATGACCATAAACTTAGCCTATTTATGGCAGATAAGTTTCCTCTCAATATATTACAGATTTCAGATATAAATTTATTATCTATTTCTGGTATCTGTAATGCGCGGCCCACTGTCCAAATCCAATGTATTCATTTAAATTAAATTTTTGAATTTAAACTATCGTGAATTTTATTCATAATTAATGTATAGATTACGGCTATACTCACGTGTTATTTTATCGGATGAGCCCGACTAGTTTCGAGGCTCTTATTCATGAGCTCTTGACGCGGCGTTATCGCGGCGGGAACTGCGTGTAGCACTACTGCTAAACTAGTCGGGCTCATCCGGTAAAATAAGACGTGAGTATAGCCGGAATCTATACATTAATTATAAATTAAATTTATACAAAGTGTAGCTTTTCTTTGGTAATTAGTGCTCAATCTGATATGATAGGAGTTCATAGACCAATGTGAAATTAATTTATCTATAATTATAGTTTTAAAAAGTGTCCGGGTTTTAGACTTATATTTATTTATGGCGTGACAATACTCGTTGGGTTGATTTTATTGATGGGTTAAAATAATAGTGTGATATTCTCATAGCTAGTGAGTGTTAACACCACGTATATATTATTCAACTAAAATATGGAGGTATATTTCATGATATTTTCGTTCAGCGTATGATTGTCAGTAAAATTTTCAGTCGTTACAATTTGTTTGAAAAAACCTTACTAAGTCTTAGTCTTATTAAAAATACCTCAGAGTCTTACCACGTATTCACTTTGTACGTTAATCAACATAATGACGCACAAATGCTAACGTACCTGTTTAACAAGTTTCATTTCCACATAATGTCGTTTTTGTTCCGCCCAATACAATATTTCACAATTATAAAGTTTTATTTTTCTCTGGTCGTACGATTATATGAACTCCGAAACTTCACAAGTTGCTCCTTTGGTTAAAATAATTATAATTAAAATTATAATTGTGATAATAACAAGTAAAATAAATTATTTTAATCTGATATATGATTCATATTAATATGAATCGTTATTATCGGCTATAATGAAAAATATAGATAAAATAATAATAAATGGAACATAGATGAATAGAAATAACGATATCCTAATAAGGAGCAACCTTTCGAAGTCTATAAAATATTTATATGGGACGTATTTCCTAATAGAGCACTTGAATTAGTACTTTATATAAGATTTTGTTGGCCAATCAGTGTTCCTATGTTATATTAACGAACTATAGGAGCTAGAAAAATGGCTTACACCATTACACCTATTTATCTAATAATACTGGATGGATATTAAATATAAATTATCGCGAAAAATTCAGATTAAGTACTTCATAAGATCTCATCTTTGGTAAGTATACTATTCAAAAAGCTCTTAATATTATAAAACCTTATTTAATTTTTATGTAAGAGGTTTAATTATTCACTATAGAAACCGCTCAATAAAGTTTTTATCTTATGTGATTGCGTTAAATTACGAAGGCGGTGTCAAAATAAGCTCTCATCCGCGATAAAAAGCGTTTTCTCAATTTCTTTTCTTTAATAAAAAATTACATTTTAAGAATAAGGAAATTGAGAGAAATTGAATTGTTACCTATTAAAAAAACTATTTTTTATTAAAATAAAAAGCCTTTAACCGAATGTAATATTAAAAAAAACACAATGTTAGTTAAATTTACGCTAATTAAATGTTACACTTTTGATTTTACGAATATCAATATGAACACGCTTCAATCTGGACGGAGAGGGAAAATTATATGACTACAAAAATTTGTGTAAAAAAATATATGAAACATTGTCTGAGAGTAGATAAGAGTTTGTCTAAATTTTTGAAATTTTTCTTTTCTCTTCGAACCAATTCAAATACAGACTAAGATGTCATCTGCAAGATTAAGAAAATCGTATCATAATGTAAATATCTATGGCAAAGGTCTTTAATATTGGCTAGCTCAATTCGAAGCGATAATCTTGCTATTACAGATGATGCCTTAGTACTGATATCATGCGACATCCATCATGCTATTCAGGGAATAGGTTCGAAACCAAATTCATTGTATTAGTCCAATTTTTCCAAGAATGTCGAATTTTGCAAGTTCTGGACAATGTGACATATATCAGAATTTAAATGTAATAAAAACCCTCCGTTACTCCGGCAAACATGGATCAAGCGCAAAATTACGCCTCAAAGCTCCTACGTATAAAAAGATTGGAAAATAAGTCCCATTGGAGTTTTAGAGTTCACATAACCGTTACGACCTAAAATCGTTTAGCCGAAACACACAAGCAAAATATAGGTATCTAAAATAAGTTTAGATATCCCACACACGGCTAAATGTTCGTGGACATACCCTAACTATAAATCTTAAAACAAATAGAATATACAGATAAAATTACAGATTACAATTGTTATAGGACCGTATTAGAACAGTCGGAATAGAGCCACGGCATTTAACGACCAAGGAGGTCGATTCTAAAGTTTTGCCAACGCCGTACCTAACTACAAAATTGATATTTCTCGAGTAAAGAGAAGAACGTGATTCCTTCTGCGAAATCTATGTGGTTTATCTAACTACGATATTAGTTTGTTTGAATTATCATAAGTAACATAAACAGCTATTATACAATCATTTAGAAGAGTCCGTTACGTAAACTGAAATACGCATATTATAGTTATGTGAAATTGTCATGTGCCCATCCTCTTTATGTTACTTTGCCGCTATCTATTAAAATGATTGAAGATCCATCTGTCCTAGTTGCATTAGTGTTAGAGGAACATAATTTGAATCGAAAATTAGTTTGATATATATCAACAAAACTTCTTATATAAACACAGTCGTATACATCCTAAATGCAAAAACCATTGTAACATTCTCCTTTGAATAGCTTCGCGGTTGTTTTGTAATTACATATTATATATGTAGTTGTTTATCGAACGTAACATTGTACAAAGATTTTTCCATTTAGGCGTCGATATAATAAAATTGTCTAAAAAATTAAAAATTTCGTTTCGAACGACATAACTAGGAAACGTATATATAGGAAAGTTATAGGTAGATAGTATATATTTTTTTAATTTTTTTGGTCGCACCGGGCCCATATACCATCACAAAAACTTTGCATATCAAAATACTAAGATATACTAACGATTGGAACAAAATATAATCGAATATTTGGCCAACACGAGTAATTCATTCGAAAATTAATATTATAAGTTTGCTTTTTTATTTATTGAGGTACATAAGAAATTACAAATCATTATAATATAAATCGTCGTAATTAAATAATTAGCAAACTGTTCTCAAATAGAATCCAAAGATATTTTGTAGTTTAGCAAATCAATAATTGTTAAGAAATCAGAAAACGCAACGAGCTGATAACACCCCAACTTATGGACCCGAGTGCTGGATTTATTGATAATACACAACATGCATGTTCTACGCTTAACAGTAACATCGACACATCTAGGGGAACTTGTAACAGCCTCGGTCACCAGCAATCTTAATTGTGGCGTCAGTCAATTTCTGCAACCTTATCCAATAAAGACCCTCAAAAACCCATACAGTAATGGAATAATTACATTTATTGGTGGATTTAAGTTGCTTATTTATAGTGGAACTTATCTAATATTCGGACCAAATATGATCCTTCTTGGTAAACATTTGGTGTTAATTTTCAAATTAAACCCACCAATTTTTGCTTGCAATAAATGTATCCTTCAATTATATCACGAATAGAAGGCTTAGGAGCGTAAACAGATAAATCAATAAATAATATATCCAGTCGATAATATGATTGTAGGACACATTTAATTCCATCTCCTTCTCTAACTGTCACTTTGCATAATCAAATTGTAAAATTATTTATGCAATCAAAAATACAATTATTTTATATATTAGCTCAAATAGCGTCAAAAATATTTTACGTATAATAATAGATTATTAGTATTCACAAAAAGTACTCCAAAATAACGCGTTATAAAAGTGCGTTAAAAATAAGATAAATTGACAGAATCATGCCCGACATCCTAAATCCTATATTGCTCCGAGATATGTACGGTAACACTCTTTTGAGCACTTCACACCACAATCGCGATCTATAGAAAAAAACACGAAAGTACGCAAAACGCGCTAGTTCCTACGACACAGCTGAGCTGCGCGGTCCGGACCTACCTTATAATTACTAAGAATATAACCATCGATTACGTTAACCACAAATTATCGTATCTCTAAAATTACAATACTACGAATCTAAACGGCAAAAACGTGAAAAAAGCGTTGTTTTTGTCATTTTATCATGACTAAGAGAAACTTTCTTGTAGCCATTCCATGTGATAACCTGCGGCAATTACATAAACATGTTGTTACCTAGCTCATTCGTAAAGCGTTCGGTATATAAGCGTCAAGGTGACAGTATAAAGCGTCCAGAAAGTAGTTTCTATTTTAATATAAGTATGTAATATAATATAGTATGTAATTGCTTACACTCTAACATCGATAACACATATTTGAATATACTGATTCCAACCCTACTTGGCAGCTTTAATTTATAATATTCTCTAAGTACTTAGTACACAAAGTCTACAAACGAACCAATATAAATTTCTAATTGCATCATGTAAACAATTTTGTATAAGTACTGAACTATTCTTATCGCGGGGTGTTTATTTGGTGATCTTTTGTAGGTGTATAATTATTTTATTTGTAGTGGTTTACTTTATTGTGTAATATATTATTTTGTAATCGCGAATTGTAGTCAACTGGATTGTATGCAGTATTATATATCGCATTTAAATATAATTTGCGCTAACTGAACTTTTCTATGCAATCGCTAATTTTCATATAATCTAAGGCGTAAATAAGTTTCATTTAAATGTTTAAAACTATGATATATGTATTAATGATATGATGAAAATTATTTCAATGATTATGACTAACAAGTATTATAAGACGGCCCCAAGCGAGTGAGTAAAGTAGCAAGAAAAATATATTTTTTTGATGTGGGAGTAGAAAACAGTATTATTTAGTTTCAACGTAAATGTTCTTTGTAAAATTATTGCGTGTAAATTAGCCCTTAATGTCAAAGAGTGTAAAGAGATTATGAAATTGAAGTATATAATTTTTAAAATTATTAAATTAAGAGAGAGCTTTCATGGACCCACGGAAACATAAGGTTGTGAAATTGACTATAGGGCAAGCTTCTCGTGGATCCTAAGAAGTCGCTATAAATAAATACTTCTGGCCGTTATCCTACGAAATAGTCCAGTAATAAACATATTTATTAATAAAATCACTTCTTATCAGATATGTCTATAACATTATTAGCTAACATGACACCGATTCTCTTATCCGCGACAGGCATATATTGAGGCAAGTCGGTCTATTTTAAATCGGTCCTATTCGAAGCGTGATAACTGTTTAACTTGATGAACTAGTTTTTCTTCATTGAACAAAATGAAAGAGTACACTCGACTTGTGAACTATCAGATGATATTTAACAGTTCAGATGTTTATGGGAGCTCTGTCGCTACGTCCCGTTACATATAACCCACTATGCATTGTATACTTAATGGATAAAGCCTTTAAACATTAATACATAGAACATCGATAATACAAGGGTACATTAATGCGATAGAAGTGAACTAACTGCTAGATGGTAATAGTTGCGTCCACTTCGGTAGCCGAGGCTGTTCCAAGACTTGAGGGGTTGAGGAGGGGACCACGGTCATGTTACACGTGTGTACACAACATACAACATAAATAACTTATACTATATTCTTGACCATACGAGGTTGATATATTTTAGTCACAACCTCGTCAATCATCGAAGCCGCACATCAACGGGCCACGAACCAACTCGAAACACTATTCCGGAATCAAATACTACGGCTGAGTACGCTGATGTAGGTTTCATAATGTTCCATCGAAGATTTAGCTCATTCTAGTGCATAATGGCTGAAATACTGATTTGTCAGTCGTTCCCGATTAAATTGCGAGAGATCGGGACAACTACATATCGGCATTTATATGAATTTCGTCGTGTTTAGATATGGGCGTGGATGTACGATGTGCGGCTCTGCCGTTTGTCTTGTATGTTTAGATATCATTGTTACATTACGGTTGTACAGATTTCTAACCACTTTATTTCTGTAACATCTAGTGTTTAATTTGTTCCGTCTGTGCGATAGATCAGGTGTAGCGCCGCTTCCACCATCTCGTCGCTGGTGTCACGTCAGATACATTAGTGTCCGTCTTGGGTACAGTTTAAATGTAGCACTCGAAATTTTCACTTCACAAAATTGTATAGGCCTGTTCTGTTTCATGTCCATTATCCGGTATTAACCTAATATTACACGTGTATTGTATAAAGTGTTAAGCGGTAGGTAAGCCTTCAGGATGTATGTACAATTAGGGCCGAATCGTTCGTTAGAAGCGTATTCAAAGATTATTTGTGTAGAAGTCGTTAACTGGATCGCTAATATGTAACTAGGGGTTCGTTTCGATATATAAGCACGTAAGTAGTTCATAGGTTCGACACCGGGCCTGCATTGTTGATGTGGGAGTCACGTCGCGGGAGTATCGAAGGCGAGCTGGCCGTCTCACACGTGGCACGCGGGCGGCGACCGAGCAGGCAGGCGGCCGCGCCACACAGCGTGCGGGCGGCTCGCCTTACCTGCAACGTCCCATGGCCACGTTCAAATACCAAATCCTTTCCACTCAGCACTGTAAGTGTGCCTACGTGTGTGTAACGTGTACAACTATCTTTGGATCCTTAATTATTCGAACATCTTTTAATTTGGAACACTAAGGAATAATTAAAGATCTAAGCTTTATTGCACTGTTTGTAAACTGGATTTTAGTAAATTAGTTTTTAATTTACGTTATGAAATTAGAATCGGTTTTTTACGGTATATTTTGGTTGAAAAATCAATTATTAAATAAAAGACATCTATCCAATTTACATTGCAATTAGTGTTTCGATAAATGCAATTACACATAAACATTCAACAACTTAATACAATTATGTGAGTGTACTTATATACTAACAAATAGAACACTCTATGGAAGGGGATCTTAAGCTGATTAACACATATTATCATAGAATTACAAATACTTTTCATATTTTATACATCGATTTTGCCAATTATAATGATTCCCGATCTGCTTTGTGTAGATAGTTTACACTAAATTTACAAATGAATTGGCGATAATGGATGGGAAATGTAACTTTCAATTAAGTTACAGTGTAGTCATTATTAGCAATTTAATAACGATCTACAATGAACGCGATTATACGAGTAATGAGTAACCCGCCAAAATAAAATATTTATATCAAAATATAAATAAACGGGCATGGTTTGATATTGTTTATTTATGTAAGTTATATTTAATTAAATTATCATATATATTTGATTTTATTAAAATATTTTATCACAGTTAATACTTTAATGGAAATTTGGTAACAAAAACTTTAATAGTGTAAACTAACTAACACTGGCAAGATTCGACAGTTCATGCGAATTTGGATACCCTAAATATTATACAAACAAATTGATATAGAATAACAATTATCTACCACTGAAAAAAAGTCCATATCACAGTAGTACAGAAAGATAAATTTTGAAGTCTCATTGTCGAGACGAGGTCAAGCAAATGCCAATCGTTTGAAAGAAGAAGAAGTTAAGTGTACAGAGAGTACTTAACTGCTGTGCGGAGATTCGGATCACATTTTATAACAAACACATTCAATAAAACCAACACTTATGTAACAACAATACAAACAAAACAATTACAAATGCGAAGTTTACAACGACTATTTAACCCCGGACGATGTGCAATGATGGAAGGTTGGTGAACGATTGATCTTAGTATATGAATGAGCAGTTATTTACTAACGTGAATACGTCTTATGTATGTATGTGTGATTTCTTTCTATTTCTTTTTCTCTTTATGTTGATTTTCCATTCTCTATTTATTGACGTGACAACGTCTTAAATTAGGTTGCGGCTTGGAGTCACTCATGAAAAAGTGTAACGCCCGCTAACGTCTGTTACGATGAGTCACCGAACGAAAGAGAGGCCCGCCGGACTGGCGAATGCCTTGCTCTCTCTATATTCATATCAATAAATATTTTACTGAGAAAAAGACGTCACGTAAAACCGAATTTACAGACAACCGTTTTTTTTGCTTAAGTTATACCATCTTTTCTCTTCTACTAATTTATATTGTACTTTCTAACTTTTCTAAATCATAAATAACGCAACTAGAACAATATGTATTTGATAATTTAGCGGCTAATTCAAAATTCTAATTTCAATCGTGATGCATGTTGCAACTTTCTATTAAATTTATCCTATAAAGACTGCGCTAAACCTCATTGCTTTACAGGCAGGGTGGCGGTGGACGTATCCAATATCGGAAGCCGTCACCCCTGACCTGTAAAGAGTTTGTATTGAATAAAACACCGTAACCGAGATCCACTCAAAATAGGAAAAAAAATACGTCTCATGTTACATACTCCTACAACCTGAGTTTCAGTATATCCCGAATGTCTCACGAAACGTGTGTACTCGTGTTTAAGATCCCTGTTATTCAAATTCGAATTCAAAATATTCTTTATTCAAAATAAACTTGTAAACAAGGTTTTTTGCTTGTAAACAAGTGTTAATATGAGATTATCTTTAGTATGCTTTACATTTGTATATATTCCCAAAATGATAGAGATTGTTGGATGGTTACAGAACTTATCCTATAGTTGATATCTCAGTTATGGTACTTAATTATACAACGCTTTCTGGTTAACTTCAAAGTTAACTGACGTCAACCTAAGTTGTCACTACTGCAGTATTTAATGAGCGTTTGAAAAAATTATAGATTTTATATAAACGTAAATTTTCGGTTGGAATCTGAGTAAAAAAATTGAAACTTCAAACAAAAGTGCAAAATAATTGGGCAGATGGGGCTCTATCCGGAGTATTACCACTCCTCTAAGCCGGCCGGTCGTAAACGTAGCCAAATCATGTGAGAACATGTTTATAACATGTTGTGCTGACCTCAGTTAGAGTGGGATGAGGCAGGAGGAAAAATAAATTAGGTGATTTCTTATATAGATCTGGGATATATTGACTTCTTTAGTACGCTCTTTCCCAATGAGCTATTGCAACTTTACAAATGACAGTCTAGTTAGCGTATGTTTTCAAATAATATAGCAGTTTTTAAGTGCTTGAAAACAGGGATAATACAACATACCTACATAATGAATTTAAATATTACTATACTCATTTAAATATTAAAGATCAGTTTCTTGCGCCTAAAGACGTATTCACGTTTAAAAAAAATTTGCAACGCTTGTCGCGACTCTTTAAAGTCAAGTTTAAAAACAAAATTTCGTCAGAGGTTTTCAATCAGTATCGACATAAAACGTCTATCATTAACAACATGAATGTATTTGATTCTAATAGTAATGAATACATTTATGAGTGTGAGCTTAAGCCACGTTAACATAAAAGTTAACTTTTTGTCTATAACTCGATATTGATAGCACATGGATCCAAATTTGGACTATAGGATTCCAGGATCGGCATTATTACTACATTTTACAGCGCTGATATTGTAACCAGAATTTCCATTTTACCAGAATTTGTGTTTCAAACAGTTATTGAAGATGTATGAATGTATTACACAAACCTTATTTTTGTCAAGTCATTAATATAAGACTTTGGAAATTTTTAGCTGTTTTAAATATAGTGTTAAGTAAAACAATTATCTTACTCATTTAGAGTTCTGTTATTTAGTTGGAAATAAGTTTAGATTCGCCAATAATTTGTACCATGGCTCGTTACATCGAGTTCTTGCACGCGTTTATTTCCGATTTAATATCCAGTTAAAGTGGCTGAAAATTTGATGCAAAATACATATAGGCATAAAATGAATGCATGAACAAGATTTAATGTGTATTAAATGTAGACGTTTTGATGTCGTACTGTATTTTCAAAATAAACAAATGGAAGCCATGATCACGGTAACATACGAACGTAGAAGAGATATCGCCAGCTTCTGTCCTTTTTTTTTTAAGCGAAGAAGGCAATGTCTCACTCTAAGGCTAACATTCTATGAAAAAGCTTTCTTTCTATGTCTGTCTAGCTGCAACATTTTTATGCGTGTATTCTGTATAAAATCAGTTGCCACTTTTTGATAGAGTGTTATCCTGTAATAAATTTCCATGCTTAACATGATTTTGTGTCTAACTTACAATTTAAAACTTTCCCGGGACGTGATGAATGAGAACTTTAACTAAAAATATATGAAACAAAAAAATTCAACAAAAATGTATTATTATTTGTTATTGCATAATGAAATATATATTTAGAAATATTTATAAAAAATTGATAACATTATTATAAAAGTAGTATTTCAAAGTGAATTATAAAATTTGGCTGGTGCATAAGTTCCTAACGATTATTAACGATGAAATTGAGGTGACGTAAATGAGAGAGCGCTTGTCGAAGATGTTTTTCGTCTGTCACTTATTATTTGAGGTAAATTGGAGTAGATGAAAGACTGTAGAGTCATATAGGCTCTTTCTTATCTCCGTAATTTCATCAGATGAAATTAAGGCACATACTACTTAGAAGTCAATATCGATAAATAGTTATATAGATATATATGATAGAAAATAGTTTTCGATTTGAAATATGTATTTGATCCATATAACGTTTTTCCTTATCTAGTAACACTCCAAAAAAATTTAATGATTAAATTTTTCAATTACTACTTTCAACTACTTTATAGCATGGTTTCATGATTATAAATCTCAGTGAGAACATAAACTTTGTGCATATCCTTATAACATGTTTGTTTATATCGTGTACTGAAATCTCTGTCTCTATATTTTTATTATGTGCGATCTCTCACTGATATATTTCTTAGTATGTTTTTTCACGATAAAAGCAACTGCTTTAAATATATTATTGACGATATTTTATACATTATTAACGAGAAATTCATAAATATTATTGAAACTAAATAACGATTTACTATGTTCAATAACCTACCTAACTTAAGCACCAATCCAACACAATGTTGATATGAAATGTTAATATTTTCAGAAGTCTGAATTCGTTATTTATCTTAAGAAGTAAAAAAAGTATTGACAATTTAGGCTACAAATTACTCAAAGTCTAAAATATGATTAGTACGAATTAGAATTAACAATTATAAAAGTTACAATCTTGAATTAATTATCTTGGCAGCTTATTGCAGCTTAATCTTTTAACGTATTAAACAGTTACTATTTAACTGATACCTGGTGTATCTGAACTGGATATACATAATTATTTTCTTGATTTCATTGTTATTTAATTATTAGAGAAAAATATGTTACCCCGACCCCACTTAGAGTGGGGATAAGGGCAGGAGAATGATAATTTCATTGTAAATTTATATAAACTGAAGCAACTCATAGTGTCGCTATGATAAGTAAGTATTTTGTAACCCAAAATGCTGTTATTATTAATAAATTTCATGTACATACTATTCATTAATTGAAACCTTTAAATAAATAAAATTTTCTTCTTTATTTTTCTTTTATATTCTTTATTATTCTTCTTTAAGTTACTAGTTGTTTATTAAAAAAAATCTGTTTTAGAAATTAGATTAAGTGACCCTTAGCGACTACGCGAGTTGAAATATTTGGCACCTCTGAATTTTATTAAAAATATCGTAATTGATATTTTTATAATTGTAATTTATGGCGAAGAAAAACTTTATATATACATATATCGAAATAATTTCTGGTCATAAATGACTATAAAATTTCTCCAATAACAGATGCCTTTACAGATAGTCGTTTTTTTATTTTCGTTTCACGTCGTTGAACGTTTCTTAGATACTGTCAAATTACTAACAAAAGATGAAAAATTTAAAAGTAAATTTTATCATTGATATGTTCTTTTGATAACTAAAAATCATTAAACACAGAAAACAACAAAAACAAAATAGTATTTGAAAATTGTTGCTGTTAATTTTTTTTTGTTTATATTTGTTATTTTCTTCTTATTAATTATTCTCTCGTTTTATTCTGGAAGAAGAATAATTATTTTAGACGTACCCGTATATTATGTGTGATCTATCATTTTCTATGCGATGATATGAATAAGCTTTAATGTTATATTAAGGATATTTTTTTCATTGTCATTTTTTATTTATTTTTTTTTGTATTGATTTTCTTCTTAGAGGTCATCTTTGGAGGACTATGCGTTTCGTTGATCATTAAGGTTTAGACTTTGAATTACTGCTGCTCTAAATAGCTAACGAAGACTCTCGTCCAACCACTGATGTATATGTTTCAACCAAATTATCCATCGCTGGCCCTTTTTCATTTTCCAGGATTTTCCCATGCATCGTAAGTAGCAGTTTATATTCTTTATTCTCAATGCTGCAATATATTTATCCATGGGCGATATAGTTTTGATTACTTTTCTTCACGAAATAAAAATCTTGTTTAATCAATGCGGCTTGACACGTTTTGATATAGTAGTGTTGAGTTACAGTTACAAGTAGGTTATAATGATTTAATGACGGTAAAAAATGTATTCAATATCCATGTTTGTTTGTTGTTGTTTGTTTTGATTCTTGGGTTTAAAGTTGGATGATTTACGTAAATTATTTTCATTCCTACTAACTCTATTTTTTTAGGTATATACATTTATCAGACGATACTAAATAGTTAGAAGGTTAAATGGAGTTGGCAGACGGTTTTATCGCTTAAAGTAGGAAAACATTCACTAGTCACAAGTATTATTAAGACAAAGTTCTTAAGTCACGTAGTATGAAGTTTCTGCTTCAATCATAAATTCGTTTAAACATCAATGCATCCTTTAATGTTTAATTTAGTGATCAAACTTACAAATTCTCCTTGTTTATAGAAAATATATAATTATTTTTTGTACCTTTAATTTAACTTTACTGTCTTTATTATTATTTTATTCCGTTTACATATTGCTTCAATAAGCGCTTTTCAATAGATGCTTAGACAACAGAATTGTTGCTTTCAGGAATGTTTTAATAAAAGCCGACTTATATCGAACTGTAACAGAAGCTCGTTCGAGACAAGTGACATAACTAGCGCAATGCAGCTCGGCCGATAGTACAAGGGTTGCCACCTTTTTTTTACTAATAATTATATGTATGAAATTTTATAGTAAACTAGTAATATCCCGCGGTTTCACTCGCGTAAATTCCGATCTCGTGGCAGTGGAAAGTCTACTAAGTCGGACTATTGATTTATTTTTAAATATATCATCAAAAGTCTCCGCAGCGCATGCGATGACAGATTTTTATGACAAATTTTTTACACCTTACTACATTTTTATTACGGATCCCTATTTTTTTATAATATAATATAACCTATGTTGCTCGGTAAAGATGCAGTTTTCCAATGGCAAAAGAATTTTTGAAATCGGTCCAGTAGTTTTAGTGTGAAAACATTACAAAAATACATACAAATTTTTCCTCTTTATAATATTAGTATAGAAGGGCTAGATATTGTTAGATGCAACGTTTCATTTCACTACTGCAGCCCACGCAAACGAAGTCGTGGGCAGTTCTTAGTAACAATGTATGAACAATATAACTAACCAAATATATTTTGTTCTATTTAAGATTGGTATCAATCAATTTCATATTTTTAAATTTCTTTGTACAATTCCATTGTTGTATCCAAGTGAATGCAACTGACATGAGAATGTCAAGGTTGACGTATAGTTTTGATAGAATACTTTTAAAAATAGAAATGAGTATATTAGGAGATCTAAAAGTGGCGCCCACTATAGAAAAAATGAGAAGTGCGAGATTTAGTTAGTATGGACGTGTAATGAAGGTTGCATCTAAATAGAGGGATGCATCTAAATCGACTAGCGCCAGAGTTGAGGAATGATAGAAGAATGGAAAATGAAAACATATTGACCACACTTAGAGTATAATAAGGGTAGGACAACGAAAACCTTGTGGTTTTGATTAAACAAAACAGGTTTATTACACTATAGTTGATTTTATAATGCATCAATGTAGCGATAAAACCGTCTGTTGTTAAGCTTAAATATATGTCAATATTTCGTTGCCGTTCAAGTAGTGGTTTATATTTTTATTGAACAATTGATATATTTTTTTATTTATATAGGAAAAGTTTATTTAAATGTATGATTATACTCGTAGAATGATTTATTGATTAATATTAATGATTTATTATTATTATTTACAATCCATTTTCATTAATTAATAGTTTATATTTGTACTTTATTACGCGTGAATTTTTATTTGTATTAATTTATTTTATTTGCGTATGATTATTGCATATTCTATTTAGGTTTAGCAAGTAATGAACGTCGTAACTAATTACTGATAATTAATTTTTATTAGTAGGGACTTTCACCAAAATTATCTTGATTAAATAGTTGACAGCCCTGAATAATCTCGCTTTATAACTTCACTTCATACGGTCGTTGTTAGCGAATGAAAAAATAGTTTTGTTGTAAGTTTGAATAGCTTTTATTAGTTTTGTATTTTATAATTTGTTTTTGTTTTGATTGCTATGTAACTCGTTATTTCAAAAGGTTCAGCATCGTTAACGTTTATTGTTTTTATTCAATATGCATTCTTTAGTTACGGATAATGTTATTATAACATTTATGAAAACAAATAGGGAACAAGCTTTAGTTGGGATTGTGAACAAATGGAGTAAGATAAGTTTTCATAATTTCATCATCATCTTTCATCATCGTCTCTTTCATTTATATTTGTAGACCTAACTTACAAATGCTTAACTACGGCATTCGTGTATAATTTGGAAAAAATATATAAAATAGGGGAAACAAAATCAAATCTCCTGGCGTACGGATACAAGTCAAATATATGATTGAGTAAATCTAGACATATCAACTGTTTAAAAAAAATTGCCACAAGCATTTTACCACCAGTTCGGAACGCTGGGTGCTGAGAATAATTGCCAAATTCAATGGCTGGCAATTCAGGAATAGTATAATTCCATAAGAGTATATTATATTACTTAAGAAAAAGACAATATGTCTACCCAGCCAACATTGAAGAAAAAAAACACGTATATCTAACACGTGAGACACATTTAATATTGCATCTTATATTGAGCGAGAAATGTCATTTGACTATTTCCGATTTTGACATTGATTTTATTATATATTAATAAATATAACGTGGGCATGGGTAGCCATAGAAGCAAAAAATTTTAGGGCCAAAGAACGAGTACAATTGATTAGGGATTGCAGCGACAGCGTAAACTGGGTCTGACGTCACGGGTGAGCGATATCTCATTCACGAAGCCTTCATACCTGGGTGACCGAGCCTTGCTCGGTAATTTTTTACAAACTAAAAAAAGTTAAATCCAAAAAAAGTAAAAATTATTTGAGTAGTGGGGCTTGATCCTAGGTATTTTCATTTCTAGAGATCACCCGTTCACCGAATAAGCTACGCTGACTTGACTATTTACGGCAAAAAGGTGTTTTATATGGAATGTAAAGTTTAGTATTTTTTAAGGCCCAAAAATAGAGATAAAACATTTTTTTTAAATAAAACCTAGCTAGATCGATTTTTCTCTCCCTAAACCATATACATACAAGATTAACTCATTTTAATATTAATGATGGTATTGCTGATGCGTCGTCTAAATTCACTGACAATTTAGTGTTAACGTCTGGTAGCAGCTACGCGACGACGTCTAGAATCTAGATCATAACTTCAAGCTAACATCAGCCGCGATACATGTCCCTAGTTTCTAATACATTTCTTTAACGCTTTAAATTAATTAAATTTAATTTAAATTAATTTGTTTAACTTTATTGAATGAATAATTATTTCCATAATCTTTATTCACCGGAACTGTGTAGATTGTAAATTTATAAACCTGAAATGTTGGTCTTTGGTTTCTTGTTTTGCTCTTGAATTTAGTAAGATTTAATTTTAATTTGGTTTGATGTGTTTTTAGTTTACATTTTTATAACTTCGCAAAAAACCTTTTATTTGAAATAACTTTAATTTTTTTTATTAAAACCTGTAATAAATAAAATATTATTAACATTAGAAAAAAACCCCTGATCTATTTTTGGTGGTGAAAATAAAGATTCACAATTGATGGAGCACGCAGCGACATATACGAATGTATGAAATATTGCTATTAATAATCCAATATTGGTTTAATGTGAACAAAAGATAGTGTAACACTGAATCCTCTCAGCTGCTTATGTTTGCGAGTCTTCCTCGGGTACAAATGACCTCTGCAGCATACTTCTAGATAGCTATGTTTGGATCCTTTATAGCACGTGATAAGCTAAGCTGATGCACCGCGCCTTCCTTTGCGTAAACGTGGTCCATTGATTGTGCATTCTATATCCTGAAGTAGTAACCCAGTTTTTAGCTGAATTTAACTCCCTGTGGTAACTAACCAATAAAACCAGAAATCTGTCATTGAAGAAATACTTTATTTGAATAGAAATCTGCAGCGGATATCATAATTGCTTCAAGTGGTTTATAGTTTAGTTATTTGTTTAATCTCTAATAGATAAAGGGTTTTAAAGTTATGGATTATGATCCCAAACAAATAATCGAAAATGATTACTTACTCGTTGGTCAGACGTCCGTTTCAAACGTCTCCGCAGCGGCAACGTGCAGCTGGTTAACGCGTACGTTGCACGCAGCGGCCCCGTTGCCGGCTGCAGCGTTGGCTTCATGTCCAGCTTCAGAATCGGCTATATTTCCAGATTCATAGGTTTCTGAATCTGTAGATGTGTAGATTGGAGCTAGTCCAAAGCCGTATCCTGATGCTTGGTCGGAATCTTGTCCTGAAGACCATCCGGCTCTAAGGCCGGCGCCATGTCTAGATCCGTGGGCAGTTGTTGCTAAGTTGCTGAGCTCGAAGCGTAGTGCGTGATCGTCTAAGTTTCTGAATTCAAGTCGAGGTACGGCGGCTTGGTCACTAGTTCCATCGCTAGATTCGAATGCGGCTGATTGCCTGGCCCTGCTGTGGGTTCCGCGGGCGGCTGAAGTGCTAGGTCCACCGCAAGCTTCGTATTCGGTCAAGCGACTGGCTCTCTTGCAAGATCCACGGATTCCCGAACTGCTTGCTCCACCGCAAGCTTCGTCGAATGCGGCTGAGTGGCTGGCTCTTCTGCAATCTCTGCGGGTGCCTGAGCTGCATTCCCTGCGGGCGCCTGAGCTGGAATCTCTGCGTGCGCCCGAGCTACTGGCTCCACCGCAGGCTTCGTAAGCGGCTGAGTGACTAGCTCTGCTAGAAGATGCGCGATTGGCGAAGTGTCCTGGTCTACGAATGGCTCCTTGTCCTACTGGGATGCCGGCTCCATAGTCAGAGCTGTGATCGGATGAGGTGCCGGCTCCGTGGTCAGTTCTGCGACCACCGACGTTACGTCGACGAAGTTCGCATCGGGGCTCGTCAGACTGCTCGGCCTGGTCGGACTTCTGAGCTGCAGCACGCTTTGCCAGTTTGGCTTGTTTCTTCATCACCTCTTTTTGTTTCAGCTGCACAATTATATTTAATAGCTAATAAATTTAATAGACTTTACGATAATAACAAATATTTGAAAAATATGTCATTATCAAACTGCATCGGTGTGAAAGTGAAGATTATTTGTTTTTCTAACTTGGTAAAACAGTATTTACTCAAACTTAACCTAAAGCAAATACTTTTCTCATCGAAGTTATAAATAAATTTCAAGTGGAATGATTAAAGGTACTATATGGCATGGCACTCATACACGGGTACGTAATATCAACTTAAATAAGAATAATTGTGACATAGTTCGCAATAGCTTTAAATGAAATGATATTCTTAAGTTACACAGTAAATAATGGTTTGTAATAAATAACGATACATACTTGATTGTGACGAAGTAGATCTTGTTGTTCAAGAGCGCCGATGTCATCCTGGACGTTGGAGGCTTCCATGGCAGCCTGTTGCTCGAGCAGCAGCCGCTCCTCTTCACGAAGCTCGTGCAAATCATTCTCCAGACGTGTTTCTGTTGCGTGTGCCGATTCTTCAAGTTCCAATGCCTCAGAGGCTGATTCCTCGCTCGCTGATTTCTTGACTCGACCTGAAACTGTTTTTATCTCCGATGAATATCTAGCTAATCATAAATTTAAGAATTAAATATGTTAGTTCCATACAGTGATGGGCAGCATTATTTGAGCTGTAAAAATGCTGCTAGGCCTAACGCCTTTTATACCATAATTAAGAAAAAGTTGAGCGCAGAAGAGTCGCAGTAAGAATTGAACTACAAAATTTACTTTATGATGCTGATGAATCTAAGTGTCTATAAGAATGTGTATATGGTGTACCGGCCTGTTATTTAATTTTACATATCACTGCTGGGTAAAATCCTTCTAGAGACAAGAGTTGAAGTTTAAATCCGTAAAGGCTCCAACCTAAAGTGACTAGCTTCCAAAAAAATAAAAGGAATGTCTTTGAATGGCATAAGTGTATTTGTAAAAATAATTGAATAATTTTTGTAAGCTGTTTTTCTAAACTTTTTAAGAGAGGGATTGCAGATTTTCCAGTTAGACTCTCTTTCAGTATTTGACACATGACGAAAAGTAAAACTTCTTATATATTTTTAGTAACAAAACATTATAGGAAAAAAATGTAAATGATTACTGTCTTATAATTTATTATCGGTATATAGCAGTCGACTTGTAATATTATCTATACCTACTTGTGAGTGTATCGAGTTACTTAAGCACTCGTAGTTTTACCTCAATAATGAAGTGCGAAACGGCTGAAGATTTATTAATTAGGTTGACTGGTACCATAGTGAAGTAATGAATATACCTTTTCAAATTTAAACTATCGTTAGTAGTATTCATAGTTACGCAGTTCCCGCCGCGATAAGGTCGTGTAAAGATCTCATGAATAAGTGCCCCGCATGGGTTCGAAACTAGTCGGGCTAACCCGATAGAATAACACGTGAGTATAGCCGGTTTCTATACATTAACTATGAATATACCGTTTTCAGTGACAAACGATGATATAGGTTTTGATAATAGGTTCTATTCAATATATATAAGTTCTATTCAGTTCGATTACGTTCATAAGTAGATTTCTAGTCTTTTTGAATTAAGAACTTATCATTATTAGTATATACGAGTAGATTAAATAAAATAGTGATCTTATATGATGTATAATAGAGACTCTGTGACTAAATCACACGTTTAGTTTTAAAGCGACCTAATTCAAAAAGTTTTGTGTGCAAATTGCAATAAGGGTGGCGTCGCGCCTATAAAACTCGTGACTATTAAAGAAATCTATAACTTGGAAAATCAAGAAAACACTAGTTTTTTTAATAGTTTGTATCGTGATGTTATGGATGACATTGAAATAAGAATAAGAGATAAAAGAAACTGGCCCGTTGGCGCAGTGGGTAGTGACCCTGCCTTCAGCTCCGCGGGTCGCGGGTTCGATTCCCGCCGAGGGCCAACATTTTCTATAAATGAATTTGTTGGCCTTTGAGCCTGGGTGTATATTTGTATTTAAGTATGTATTTAAAAATATATAAGTATATATTCACCAGTTGTCTGTCACCCATAACACAAGTATTAAGTTACTTACTTTGGGGACGGACGACCGTGTGTGTAAGTGTCCCATATATTTATTTATTTATTTATTTAATTACAATGTATCTAACTCAATTAATCCCAATTTTGAATTGGGTCGTTTTGATACTAAGCTTGCGAAATATATTGTTGTAATAAACAAACAATACTGTACGCTATGAAGCTCTAATGAATAGTTGATATTTGTATTGCGATAATCAAATTGAAATGGAAATGTTGACTTTCCAAACTACACGTTATTAGTTTAAACGAACTCGTAGTTTGCATTATTTGTTACGTATATTCAATGTTTTTATAAAGTAAATATACATACATTGTAAAATTTAATTTTAAACTTTTTTGATTGAAGTGTAAAGGTCAAGTTTACAAAACATCAAAATCTATATTCATTAATAAATATTTTTTCAAGTTATTCGCTTTTAACTCGATTGTTAAAAAGCTCATTGCTTTACGTAGCGATATGCGAATTGGAATGAATTTAATATTTAACTATTGACAAAGGTTTAAATTTGAAGAAACACTAAACTACAAACTCAACATTCAGAATTAGGTTTTGAAATGCTAATGCTTTTTTGTTTACTGACATTGAAAAACTATATTCGATACATCATATAAAAAGTGTGTTAAAAATAATGTTCAAACATATTGAGACGTAATATAATTAAACAAAACCAGTACAAAATAAATAAAATAAAACTTACTTGAATGTGTCCATTGCCATCAAAAGTGCTAAACAATAAAAAAAACAATAAAATCAGATTAAAATTAAGTCATAAAACCAAAAATATGTTTTTTATAATGTATAGATATTTAACTTTACAACAATAATAAAATAAATAAAACATATTCAGGTGTATTTAAAAATGAATTGTTGTAGATTGTAAGTGCAAAATACGCGTTAAGTAAGTAGGTTTGATGGTGTACAATTTACAAACGATATATGCCGTAGTGGTAGTTTAATGAGTGATCAAATTTCAAACAAGGATATCCATTGAAAACCCAAAATTACCGAGATCGCTAGTCCTATCAAAAGGCTTTAGGGGTGACGAGCGGAGCAAAAAAAGAGTTTTTTATTGGTTACTTTGGTATTAGATTTGCGATCTCAGTAAACGCAGAGCTGTTAGACCGTCTACTAGGTTTACAAACAGACAGGTAGACCCGTGATTAAAGCGCCCCGCAGCTGAACAAGGTCGTATCTTTAACATTTAAATGAGTTAATCTTGTATGTGTATATATATATATATATATATATATATATATATATATCTTCGGAATCTCGGAAACGGCTCCGCCGATTTTCCTAAATTTCAGCATGCAGGAGGTTTTGAGGAGAAAAATCGATCTAGCTAGGTTTTATTAAAGAAAAATCGTTTTATCTCTGTTTTTGGGCATTAAAAAAAAACTAAAATTTACATTGAATATAAAACACTATTTTTGCGCTTAATTGTCAGGCAGCGTAGCTTATTCGGGTAGAGGGTGGTAGCGAGAAATGAAAATACCTATCGAGCCCCACTTACCCTATTATTTTTGAAGTTTTTTTTTATTTCGTAAAAAATTCCGAGTAAGGCTTGGTCAACCAGCTGCTGTTCCTTAAACAGACCTATCTCTAACAATTCACAGCCATTCACAGAAGAAAAGTTTGACAGATGAAAAAGAAGGTTCATATTTAATCATGTCTGTCCTATGAAATAATGCACAGCCAGGTCTAAGACAATAGACCTAAAATATTAAATGTTGTTCCGATTACGACTGCATTTTGCAATCAACACCGATTTAGCAAACGTATATATTTTATTTGTATATCAAAATTATTATTGTTTAATTAACAACGTTGAGCCAACATAATTAACGTTATCATTGTATGATAAATGTTTTAGATAACATTTTTTTTTTTGTAAATGTTTAATTAATTTATGAAAAGAGACTTTCAAAAATCTCAACATTATCAAACAATTTTTCAAAAAGACATTTTGTTAATTTTAGTTTCAACCAATCCTAGAGTTTGAAGGTAGAACTGGTATGCAAGAGTATAACTGACAAAAATAGGCTCTGATTAAATTGGATGAGGTAGGAGTAATCATCATCCTCCTGTCCTTATCCCACTCTAAGTGGGGTCGGCACAAATGTTTTAAACATACTGTCACATGATTTGGCTGCGTTTTAACGACCGGCCGCTTGCCTGAACTTAACTTTACCTTAACCTTAGTCGTATTTTACGACACCTCGGTAAGAAAGAGGGTGGTCTATTCTACTCAGCCGGATACCACACGGTGGGTCAACTTACCTCAGTCGCCTTTTACGACCCGTCGGTAAGAAATGAGGGTGGTCTATTCTACTCAGCCGGATACCACACGGCGGGTCAACTTACCTTAGTCGCCTTTTACGACACCTCGGTAAGAAAAGAGGGTGGTACTATTCTATTCAGCCGGATACCACACGGCGTAAGATTAACTCATTTGAATATTAAAAATAAAAATCATTACAACAGTCTGTCATAATAATGAGAGTGCACCCTTCGATAAATGTGCGAGAGAAACGATAAAGACTCAATTAAGGAAACCAATTTTATAACAATCAGCGAACATTCAATAAATCCCGCTTAAGCGTTTTACAGGAGTTGTTCAAAGAGAGAAAAACTAAAACGAGGCAATCACTTAAAGGAAATGTTAAGATAGGTACTCAGTTTGAAAACAATTAAGATAGTTCGTTCGACTAAATACGGACGCTACTTATAGGGGTGGTAGTTGCTGCTAAATTACTAAACGACTTTTGAAGCTGTTCAGACAGTTTATTGGAAGGAAGAATTAACGACTTTATCTTTTACAGTTCTTATTTAACTTAGAGTGAAATGAAATGTAAGTAGCACTTTTTTGTAATTTAAAAAAAGAGTATCTAGATGACCTTCCTCAGTAATTTTTAAATGTATAAAAAATATATAAATAAATAGTTTTAAAACAGATAATGTTACCTGGATTCGATCCTGCTATTCTGAATTTGAGGCCGCCCGTTGCCCTTATCTAATAAGCTATCGTAACTTTGAAATTGACAGTGCAATAAACATTTCTTTCTCATTCTATTGTGCCCCAAAACAGGGATAAAACAACATTTATTTTAATTAAACCTAGCTAAATAGATCTCCCCTCTCTACATAATTCTGAAATATATATATATATATATATATATATATATATATATATATATATATATATATATATATATATATATATAATAACTCGGTACCTGGTAGACCGGGTAGCCTTGCTCGGTAATTTTTTGCAAAATAAAAAAAGAAACAAAAACAGAAAAAAAAAATTTGTAGTTGGCATCGATCCTAGGTACATTTCTCGAGACTGCCCGTGCCCCCTACATGCTGAATTTCAGGAAAATCGTTGGAGCAGTTTCCGAGATTCCGAAAAAAAAGAAGTATATATATAAACATACAAGAATAACTCATTTAAATATTAAAGATATAGTTAGTGTTTGATAAACTTGTCGGACGTCACATTGTGGCTTATGTTTCATATTTTAAATTACCATAACTTCAGATTAATAAAGGGCTTAGTTATATTATGAATAGGAATAATATAATTTCTTATTTTATATGAATATATATAAATGATTATACCATTAAGTAGCGATACTTTAAACATTTGCAATAAACTTAATTTGTGTTTAATTTCAATTAAATTTTAGCGGAGGTATTGGTGTGGTAAACATTGTATCATTAATAACTACAATTTTATTTTAAAGTTAAAAATGTCTTTTAGAGCTTAGGGCCATTTTTTACGGGCAATATGTCTAGCTGAACAAAAAAAATAGCATAAAAAATATTAAGGCACTGTTAAATAACAAGCTGTCAAAGTTAGCAATACTGTAAACTACAAGTTTCATCCTTGACGACCTATTATTTCAGGATATCATAACTTAACGCGCAGATCATTGTTTCCCTATTAACAGTTGGGATCAGGAATTTCATTTTCGAAAATTCAGAATGAGATCAAACAGTATAAATGTTATAAATTATGTTAAACCGACAAGTGCTTTCTAATTTACAGTTTTTTTAATATTTTAAGACTAAATTTTCTTTTTATTTAAAGTTATTTTACGGCAATACCGATATGCAATTACCGATATGTATTAAGGTAACTAAAATTCTCGCCGCATAAGTGTCGCCAAAGTGGATCAGTTTCATATCAAACGTTTAGACCTAGCAATGTGAGTTGTGTAAAAACAAAACCAAATCAGACACTCAAATACTCTAGAGTTTTGGTTAGTTCTATATTAGTATCCAAATTAGACGCTAAATTTTAATATGTTTTCTTCAACGTTGTCGTAAAAGGACGAAATAAAATCGAGCCATTTAAAATGCGATCAAAATTCTATTATTTTCTAATAAAATAACATCGCAAACATTATTATGAAGAAAATAAACAACAATTTTCAATATGGCATCTTCACATGACTTAAACTAATATTTACATAAACACTGCACTTTTGCCTTATGATAATATCACAAAGATCGTCTCTATCGATAAAACTAAATTGTTCTACACAAACAAACGCACAATATTACAACGTTTAGTCATTGATCACTGCAGATATCGTCTCTGTCATCATCCTTTCCACCTGAAAGTATGAAAATAAATAAAATAACCAAAAGAAAACAATAAAAGGAACAAATAAAACGTGCAACGATGTTTTATTTGCAAAAAATAAGTTAAAAACATTTAAATATAGAAAATGGATCAACATGTGAGGTATATAAAGGTCAAGACTTGGTGGCACAGAAAGTCGAGTGCGTCGAAAGACACGTACCGTCAAGCTCAAGTTGTAGAACTTTGCGGTCTAGATTTCGTGGGTAGTCGTGAGACATATAGACGATGCGCTTTTACATTGTCACACATTAAAGATCAAATTTATCATATGTTGAACTTAAAACGTATCAACTAAAAGAAGTGAAAATAAAAATTTACAAGCAAAAAAAAGGGAACACAATTTGATAAAAATAAAATTCTTTGCAATTCTATGCCAGTCCTAGATAATTCTGTGTTTATGAAAATAACGAAAATGACATTTCGGAAAAAAGTGATTTATATTTTTTTTGTACCTCGATACTGCGTAGGACTTACCTAAATAGGGTTCACCCATAGTCCCTGGCAAGTAGGGGCAGCTGGTAACGTGATTGAAATTCTGCGACTGCATCTCCTCCTGATCCGTCTCTCGATGGTAAAAGTAGTTAAAGTTAGATACGATGACAGGCACCGGCAGGGCAATGGTGAGCACACCGGCGATGGCGCAGAGGGACCCCACGATCTTTCCCCATACTCCGACAGGCCTAGTGAAGGACAAATATTAGATATCTGATAAATTTGTCAATCATAATTAGATCTCAAGAAATGCAAGCTCAATGAAAGTGATCATGCTAAATATAATACATTAATGTAAAAAAAATGTATTGGATGCACTAGAAAACAAAAGTAAAAAGATAAACATCTATTCGTTTATGTAACTGTTTTTAACATTCGCAAGGATTGCAGTACAATTTCATACATCATCAGTCATACACGCCAGCAAATATAATCTTATCATCGCAGAGCAATTGTTTAACGCCAGCAGAATGTCCAAAATAATCAAAACTGCAGTTTTAAACGTATTAACAGATAAATTCGCTTGCAAAAATAGGTTAAAGATTCTATTAATACATTTAACGCGCCGAGTCTTGATATATTTTTGGACATGTTAGTAAGATCTATGAAACATAATAAAGATAGCTCTAAATAAGACTGAGATGGTAAAAAAATGATACTTATAAGAATAAAAATGATGACATTTCAAACATGCAATATAAAGGTCTAACATATAAAACATGTACCTACTTCCTGTATCGAAAATGGTGTGAAACAAAACAGAGATATATTTTGGCAAAAAGTAAAGCAGTAAAATCTGAACACCAATTTTACGTAGTAGCACACAAAAGTAACGTACAAAAACTTATTAGATTCTATAGACCCAAAAATATTGAAATAGAGAAGTAACAGGAGAATTCAACTCAAATAGATGAAAAGCAAAATAATTCAGGTACAGCTATAGCGAAGAACACATGTTGAGGTGATATTAACATAAATAAGCGCAAGTTCCTGATGTCACCATTTTCGATAATTACGCTATCCATAACAAGTAACAATCACAACATCGATACATCGGACTGATAGACACTGATATAGTAGCGTAAGCATTACAGAGGAATACATTTAACAAAAGGAACATCAAGACATTCATGGCATCACTTCAACTTGATAACAATCAACTAAATTTAACAGCAAAAATTATTGTTAGTTTAGTTGTTATTTTATCTAAGTTGAAGTGTTTTTTGATAACGATTTGGAAAGGGCGTATGTCGTTGTAGACGACGGGGTTGGTTGACAATGTTACTTTGTTAGAATTTTCGGCTGATTTGAATATTATATTGTTGAATGTAAAATTGAGAGTTCAGAAAATACTAGACCGCAGACTGTGAAAATTGATTAACAAACGTTGGGAACGTGCGTTGGTCTTTACGAGACCATGTGAAAAGTGATTGGTTATGTTTTAGGCGAACCGTATATAAAACCAAACGAAAGCGTATGTTGTAAGTTACATGATGTAGCGAAAGAAATTAACAACCGTGTTAAGATGTCCATGTAAATTTGTGGGGTTAAATGAAATGACGAGTAGGCAAAGATGATTTTAGGGTGAAGTCGCTGTATCATACGTCATGTCGCCGTATCCTACGGTCGTCATTGTCACAACCGCCCACCAAAACGCATCAGGTATGGATTTGAAGAAGCTGTTCTCACTACCGGCTTCAGCGAAGTACACCGCAGATGAAAACAGCACCACACCTTTAAGCACATATAAACACGCATACAGTGGGATATACAACGGTGGGGTCGAACAATAGTTGGTTGCTCAGCAAGTGCATAAGCTGATCCAACTTTACCTGACATCACCGTAGCCAACAGTGGTCATCGTTATGACGGCCCACCAGAAGGCATCCGGGATGGAGGAAAAGTTGGAATCAACACAATCTTTATCTGCAAAGAACACAGCACTCGAGAACACCACCACCCCTGTAAAGACAAAATATGAACTGCTAGAAATTTCGAAGGGAATCCACACTGTCTTGTGAAGCTGCGTCTGGTTCGTGTCACGTCAAACAGTTACTTGTTAAAGTAGGAGCTCCGATGTTACTCTTGATACGTATTGACATTCTATTATATATTTAACAAAATTTATCTACGTTTCGTGTGACACTAAATAACTTCCATATACGTGTTTCATATACAGGTTTTGTCGTTTCAGATGAACAGAATCTTACGAAGGTACTATTCGTAAAGTTCTGTTTATAAATAATACTGTTTACTATGTAGTGAAACTTTTTAAGCGCATTGCACGCAAGGGAGGTTGAGGTTGGCATAATTAAGTTCAAGTACAGAACAATTAAGTTGTGATGTCCTATCGAAAAGATTGTTTGCATTAACTAAGAGGATCTCTTAAAACTTATGTGAGTAATTGTAATATAAAATTGATTAAGCAATTTTCCGTTAAGAGAAACATACTGAGGACGGTCGAATATCTTTGGAGCTAGCCTGTAATATGTGTAAACTATAATTCTGCTTCGTAGCAGCGTCGGTCTAAGCTCCTTTTTCTTCATAAAGAGAGAGGAGCCCTTTGACCAGCAGTGGGATATAAACATGCCGTTACTTCACATTGTAACTAACATAGAAATCTTATTGATATATAATGTGTTAAAAATATATTAGATTTAAATAGGTGGCAACCCCGCAGCAGAAGACGCAGCACTGTGGACGCACCCACCAGATTAATAGGCGACCTCAAATCGGTTAAGTAAAAAGAAATAAATTATGTATTCATTGTTTCCATTTTTCCTTTCAATGTAATAGAAGAAATATATAATTAGTTACGCATCTACTTCGAACATAGAAAGGGCTATGTGAGTCCTATGGGACTCATAGTTTAATCGCAAATTTCAATATTATTAATAGTTATACAAAAATACTAAAATAGCGTTGTGAGGTACATCTGATGGTGTTCTAAAAATTTTTTATAATTTTAATATTACTTTGATAATAATTTTATAAATATAATATCATTTGGATGAAGGAAATCGCACTCATTTGATATTTAGTCAACTTATGACCTCTAAGTGATCACAAGTAAATTTGTATTAATGGCAATATATCTCAAATCTCATATTTTCTGATTTTTACTATAAATGTTTTTAGGTTTGTTCTGTACTTACCAATGAAGAGGAAAAATATTAAAAGACCCAGTTCTCGCATAGATGCTTTCAGAGTCCTTCCCAATATCTGCAGTCCCTTGGAGTGACGGGACAGTTTGAAGATGCGGAACACCCGCACAAGTCGTATCACACGAAGTATAGCAAGACTCATGGCTTGATTGGTGGATTTATCTTGCGGTGAAACTGGAGCTCTCGGAAGGTTCAAAGTATCTTCTTCTTCAGCGACAACAGTGGCCAACGTGATGAAGTACGGTATGATAGCAATTATGTCTATTATATTCATCACGTCTCTAAAGAAATTAAATTTATTTGGACAGGCCAGAAACCGAACTATTAACTCAAACGTGAACCAAATAATACAAAGCGTCTCTATCAAGAAGAATGGATCAGTTATATCGGGCACTTCGTCTTCTTCGATCTTGGTACCGTTGGTTGTGGTGTTGAAAACCTTGTAGTGTTTGAACTCCGGAAGTGTTTCAAGGCAGAAGATCACGATGGACAGCAAGATAACGAACACAGAGATGATAGCAACGACTCGGGCAGCCTGAGAGCTCTCGGGGTACTCGAACAGCAACCAGATTTTGCGTTGGCGTTCGTTGGCAGGCAGGGGTTTTTCTTCCTCCTTTATGAATCCTTCATCCTCTCTGGAATAATTAATGAGCTTGTTTAAGATGAACGAAAGCGTGTTAGTTATAACTGCCTACTTTTAATATTAATTACCGATATATAAAACGTTAAAATATATCTTTATATTTATTGCGATACCATTTTTTGTAGTGAAAAGTAAAAGAAAGGTTATCTAAATGTATATTCACCGGAACTTGTTGGTGGCTTGTTCTCCCAGTTCGTAGAATTTGATTTCCTCCGAGAATACGTCCAGGGGTACGTTGACGGGGCGACGCAGACGGCCGCCGCTTTGGTAGTAATACAGAATGGCGTCAAACGATGGTCTGTTTCGGTCAAAGAAGTACTCGTTCCTATAATGGAAGGTGAACATTCAAGGACCTTGAAGTTGGTATGGATATCAAAATTCACATGCTAAGCGGGTATGAATTTAAAACCTCACTTACCTTATAGGATCAAAGTATCTGATCCTCCTCGCCGGGTCTCCTAGCAGTGTTTCCGGGAATTGGTTGAGTGTCCGTAGTTGGGTTTCGAATTTGAGACCGCTTACCTGATGACAAAAATTACTTAAGTCACTAAAAGCTTTAACGTATTTTTTAAGTAATTTACTGTAATTAAGGAATTAAACGTGTGGTATCCGGTTTAGTAGAATAGACCACCCTCCTTCTTACCGAGGTGTCGTAAAATACGACTAAGGTAAGGTAAGTACGTCAGGCAGGCGACCGGTCGTAAAAACGTAGCCAAATCATGTTACAACATGTTTATTACATATTGTGCCGACCCCACTTAGAGTGGGATAAGGGCAGGAGGATATATCACTTTAATTAAGAAATTAATATAATCTTTAATATTTAAATGAGTTAATCTTGTATGTATGTATATAAATATATTTTCGGAATCTCGGAAACGGGTCCAACGATTTTCATGAAATTCGGCATTCGGTTTTGGGGGGAAAAATTCTATCGAACTAGGTTTCATTAAAAAAAATGTGTTTTTGGGAAAATGCTAAAATTGACGTTGAATTTTTTCAAAAGACAATTTCGCTGTCAAATGTAAAGTCTTAGTAGCTACTCGTATTTGGGGAACGGGCGGTCTAGAGAGGTGAAAATACCTACCTGCCTACCCAACTATTTTTATTTTTAATTTTTTTAATATCTTTAAAAAAATACATATCTTTACTTTTAGAAACAATTGTACTCAGCCAATCTGAAAGTTTTTAGATACTTTAAATTGTAGTTTATATAAGTAAGAATTTTGTGACATAATCGAAATTGATTTTGGTATATCAATTAAAATCACTAATAAAATCAAAGTTTTATTTTAAAGAAGCTTTTAAGTAATTTCTGAAGTCCAGTATTTACTTACGATTACATTATTTATGGTCTGAAAGATGTGGTCTCCGTTATCGCAAAAAGTAGGTGGAGATGGGCAGGACATGTGGCACGGATGGATACTACTCGTTGGACCAAACGACTTCTGGAATGGAGACCACGGGCTAACAACAGATCCCGTGGCCGTCCTCCCAAGAGATGGGTAGACGACATAAGTCGACACACAGGTCGAGACTGGATGCTGAGAGCACAAGACCGCCTGGCATGGAGGGACATGGAAGAGGCCTACATCCAAAATTGGACCAGAAATGGCTGACGATGATGACATTATTTATAGCTTTCAATATTTGAGTATTCAGTTTCTTTCTTTATGATTTCTTTCGAGTTTCTGGTTCTTTTGGGTAAGAGCATAATCATATTACGTAGCTTGATTAATCATATTAATCCTTGATGATGCAAAAGTGCTTGAAAGATTCAATTCGTCTGTTTTGAGCTATATATTCGTACGACTCAAGTGTAGTTGTTAATTCCCACATGTTTTATCTATGATTTTATTATTTACATTGATCGTTACAAACGATGCAAGTGGATTCTCATTCAAACAACGTTATTGGGTAAACAATCCAATATACTAGTAATTGACCCAGATACAGCGTACACCGGTGCCAATGGCAGATCAGTGGAGTGGTTCTACACAAGTTCCAAACACATGTCTCTCTATCAAATAGGATTCGATTCCGGAAAATTAATAATAAACAAGTCTATACCTAATATTGACCTTACTGGCTCGTTGGAGCAGTGGGTAGTGACCCTGCCTTCAGCTCCGCGGGTCGCGGGTTCGATTCCCACCGAGGGCCAACATTTTCTATAAATGAATTTGTTGGTTTTTGAGCCTGGGTGTATATTTGTATTTAAGTATGTATTTAACAATTATATATGTATATATTCACCAGTTGTCTGTCTACCATAACACAAGTATTAAGTTACTTACTTTGGGGACCGACGACCGTGTGTGTAAGTGTCCCATATATTTATTTATTTATTTATTTATTTAATATTATAAATGCATGTTTGTTTCTGTGATGTTAAAGATGAATGGATTGTGAGTTGGTGTAGGCCACTTTATTCATAAAATTCACGCAAACGAAGTCACGTGCAAATGCTGAACAATGAGATGTAAGTAAGTAAGTAGCGGCCTGTTACTATCCTACTGCTGAACTATTCACTTTTTGGAGAGAAGGTTTGGAGCTAAGACCTACCACACTGGTCCAATGCGGATTAGGTTACACATATCCCCAGAATTCTCTAGAGATATGCAGGTTTCCTCGCGATGTTTTCCTTCACCGAACAGCGTGTGATAAATTGCAATTATCAATTAGACACATAAGTTTTAACAGAAAAACTTATTGGTGTCTGCCCGGAATTTAAGTGCCGTGGGACTCTTGCAAGAGGTTTTAACTTAATCGCGGATAACAGCAAAATAATTTTATAATTACTTTTGTATTATGGATCTTCGCAAAGTAACGCCTAAAGGATGATTCACGCTACACCGTGTCGCGACCGGGCCGTGCCACGGCCGGGGCACGGCCACCGTGCGCCGGCCGTGCCAGTCATTCATGTTACACCGGGCTGTTTGGGTTTATTATTTGCACGACTTATTTAATATACGACAAAAGCTACTTAACATAGATGTTAAGTAGCTTTTGTCAGCAAGTGATTTCATCTATCGATAGACTTGACGCCTAAGTAAATATGCAGTTTCACAATTTGAATTAGCAGCTATTGCAATTGCCATCGATGATGAAGTATTGGAAATTATTTTATTTGTTATCTAAATACTTAGGATGGCTCATGTCGTAAATCACAGAGCAAATTACACACATTATAAACAATTTGCATTGTCCATTTTGCTGTTAAGCTGCTAAACTCACTAAGATTTGACGTTGACTGCTCTGCGGGCGCCCGGGCGCATATGTTTATGTTACAATGTGTCGGGGCCGAACCGTGCCGGAGCAACAATACCCACCGACATTTCCACGCATTAGCACGGTTAGGCATGAATCACTTCATACCAAAAGTATACCATAATGTTCGACCGTGCCCCGGACGGGGCACGGCCCGGTCGCGGCACGGTGTAGCGTGAATCATCCTTAATTCAAGAAATATTTATTATTATGGTAAATTTAAAATACCATCACTCAAAGACAAGGTACTGACCAGGGACAATGTCGCATCGGCATTTTACAATTCAAGGCCAAGGTTGGTATATGCACTTTCCTAAGGTCGAATGTCATTCAGTTTACAAGGCGGGCGCAGTGGGCGGACTATCAAGTGGTTTATGTCGCCATAAAAGCCGCCCATGTGTGCCGTTCTATTAAATTATGGTATAAACAAAATGTATGGCTTAAGATAGCAGACGTAGCGACATAGTTTCAAGGTTGCTAGGTGACAGTCATCTTGGAACTTAAGTTACACTGAAATTATCAACACTTCATCACAGAGATTAATTAATATTAAGTAGCGAAGTAATAGAAAAGGTGTGCAAATTTATTTATTTATTTATACGGATTTCCATAACATATTATTTAACCCAAAAATATCGAAATAGTCTTAAATTAATTATGTAGTACCGATTACAGGAAATCACATCATTCTTAGATACAATTTTACAATTATAAACTTAAAAAACAAAAAACATAGAAAATAATGAAAACATAAAAAAATACATTAAGGATCAAAGTCTGAACTTAAAATTTTAGTAATTTTTTCTATAAATAAAAGCTTATCGCACCCCCAAATAAAAATATACTGGTACTTGGTTAACTGAAGAATGAAATAGCAAATAGAAATCACTGGAAATTTTGAGAAAGAGGTTAGCCGAAGAATATAACTTAGCGTTTGGGAAGCTACGCGAGATCTTTTCATCTAAGATACCTCAGTGCTTGGTGACCAAAGTTTTTGAACAGTGTGTGCTGTCAATTTGAATTTGAATTTCACGTAGAGACATAGCTCGAGCTATTCAAAAAAACTATGCGGTACTAAAATGCGGTATTTTGACGTAAATAGTATTATTATTTTGATAAACTTACTAGTAATATCCCGCGGTTTCACCCGCGTAATTTATTTTACACCTTATTACATTTTTATAACGGATCCCTATTTTTTGTAAATTTTGCTCAGTGAAGATGCAGCTTTACAATGGTGAAATAATTTTTGAAATCGGTCCAGTAGTTTTTGTGTGAAAACATTACAGACATACATACAAATTTTTCCTCTTTATAATATTAGTATAGATATATGTTACTTATTGTAAGCATTTCATGCTAAACACTATGATAATTTGCACAATACAATTTACAAAAACATATTACAAGTTATCACAAAAAGAATTGTAACGCGCGCGAAAATGAAACAATGGCGATGATATATATATAAATACTAAGAATAATTTTATAATAATAAACAAAATTTTATTTGTTAATTGCTGAAAAATCTTCCGGTAATATAGTTCCAGTGAAACTTCGAGCAAGCACTAGTTTTATTAGAATCTATATTCTATAACATTCCTTCCGCCATAATTTCGCCTTTGATCTAAGCACGCTTTACGGTGTACGAATTACATTAATCCTGATGGAAATAATGCGGTTTCAAATACATTTGTTTATTTGTCTTCAAGTCTGTAAATTCGAAGTACCCAACGATATTCAATGAATAATGGTAACTACATGATCCACATAGCAAATTACGTTTAATTTCTGATAAGATATACTGTACGCAATTTCGTCTTTGAGGACTAGAGTGCCGATCTAAAAAAAAAGCCGATGTCAGCAAAATTTAAAACTTTTCTTGCGTGCGCTGAATAAACAGTGAAAGTTATAAGGTTTAAATCATTTATTCTCAAAAAAAAGCCAATGGCCACTTACATGATAACATAAACTCTTAACTAAATTAGGCGGTGACCATAAGACCTGCTCGCTAAACGGTTTTAATTTTCGTTTGACTGTAAATTGTTTTAGTTATACTAGATTTTTCAGTTATTCAAAAATAATGTATTACAAAATTGTACCTCTCTAAAAGTTCTAAATAAAAGTCCGCGACGGCATATGTCTAGCTTTTAAGTTTAACTTTAACCTAAATTAACCTAAATTTAAATACTATATTACAGGTTAAGGTTAACTTTAACCTAAATTTAAATACTATATTATAGTTTTACACCATACATTGTTGATGATAAAAATAAAATAAATAAAACTGATATTTTTTTTAAGTCTAAAACTTTACACGACGGCACGACCTACTTGACGTCACTTAGCAATGTACCATGAATGACAAGGCGTGGCTCGTTAGGTAAAGTGCAATGCATCTCAACCTTGACCTGTAACGCGATGCTCCAATATTTCCAGCTGTCTGACACAACTTGATTGCTGTGGTAACGCGACTGTACTAATTATATATCTTTAATATTTAAATGAATAAATCGTATATATATATATATATATATATATATATATATATATATATATATATATATATATATATATATATATTTATTTATTTATTTTTCGGAATCTCGAAAACGGCTCCAACAATTTTCCTGAAATTCAGCATGCAGGTTTTGAGGGAGAAAAATCGAAAATCGAAAAATCTAGCTAGCTTTTAATTAAATCGTTTTATCCCTGTTATTGGATAAAAATACTAAAATTTACATTATAATTATATTATATTATAATTAAATTATATATTCAAACACTATTTTTGCCATTAATTGTCAAGTCAGCGTAGCTTTTTTATTACTTTACTTTTTTATTGCTTTTGTCAGCGTAGCTTATTCGGGGAACGGGTGGTGGCGAGAAATGAAAATACCTAGGAACGAGCCCCACCTACCCTATTATTTTGTATTTTTATTTTGTAAACAATTAACAAGCAAGGTTCGGTCAACCAGGTACTTTCTTCATTAAACGTCATTCGGTATCAAATACGATAACTTGAATTTACAAAGAAATTGGCCTTAAGGGACTAGATTCCAGGCACGGAAAAAAATTAAAAAAAATAGACATTGCGTATTAATTATGTCGGACTCTCACCGACTAAAAACCTGACAGTGCTCTACCAAACTGCTGGTGGCGGGTATAGGGTACCCATGAAGACATTACACCCATCCCCTCTGGGTCGGGGCCTCTCTAAAAGTGGCCCCTCCCTCCGCTGGACGATGCATCGGGAGCACCAGATGCATCGACTGCCGCGGGGACCTTATAGAGCGGGCGTCCGATTAAACCACGTTCGGAACGCCTGGAAGGTCCCCGTTAGGGCGGCACGCGCAAACATTGCCATAATCTTGTTTGAACTGGAAATAATAAATAATATTTGTGGGGGCTTTAGTTGTTTAGTAACAAAACGTGAAAGCACAGTGTGTAAATAAAATTTACGAGTAAACGATATTATGTAATAAAATGCTATTGGTCAAATAGCGTTTTATCTCTTCGACCCTAAAAACATTTCAATCATTTGTAATTTGTGAAGGTGCTTATTTAAAACTACAAAATGCCAAAACTATTACATTTTTAATTCTGTTGTACTGAAATTATCTAGAATCTTGGATGTTTTTAAAACATCACCATAATCAAACGTGTGTTCTAACTTAAGCGTATTGCGGTACATTATACATATCATCATGATAATTCGATTCAAAATACAATTGCGCAAAATAAATGCAATAGTGATCCCTTTTCATATATTTAGTTTGATGAAACCTGTATATCACTAGAGAATTCTAGTGATATGTGTAACCTACCAATCCGCATAGAGCAACGTGGTAGGTCTTAGCTCCAATCCTTCTCTCAAAAAAACGAAGAGAGGAGGCCTATGCTCAGCACTGGGAGAGGAACAGGATGTTTTTTTAAACTTTATACTGTTGTTATAAATGTGGATTTTCCTTTGTTTATAATTCTTTTACAGAGATAGATCATGCTCTAGATTACCCTTGGCAATTTCTTATTTATTTATTTTACAGACCTAGGCGCGGTATGTATTTATACTATTTTCTTTCTTAGCGTCAAATCTGAGAAACGTTGCCCAAAAGAATTCTATACATCGTCATTTAAAAGATGATGAGGCACAGAACAAGTACTATTAAATTTAAAACGCAATCATGAAACAAAAGATCAATTTGGTGGAAACTTCAAACGGTCGGTAAAATAAATAATAAAAATGAGCCACGTAGAACAAGGGCGAATGTTTGTGAGAAGAAATGAAATAGTGAGGAGTGTTGCGATAAGACATGATTTATTCGTATTCGAGTAAACACTATCGGGCGGCTGTCGATAGGCGCTAATAAACATTTCTGTGGTACCATCGAACTTTTATAGAGATGGCTCCAACAATACATTCTACTGATGCCAATCGATTTTATAATTCATCTGCCGAATATAAATCTATGCTAGTATTATAAATGCGAGTTTTTACTTATCTAACTCATTTGTAATAACTAAGCTGTGGTAGCCCAGCGGTAACACCGTGCGCCTCTTTCGAGGAGGTCTAGGGTTCAAACCCGGGGCAGGCACCAATGAGTTTCTAGTAAAAACTTATGTGTCTAATTGATAATTGCAATTTATCACACGCTTTTCGGTGAAGGAAAACATCGTGAGGAAACCTGCATATCTCTAGAGAATTCTGGGGATGTGTGTAACCTACCAATCCGCATTGGAGCAGCGTGGTAGGTCTTAGCTCCAATCCTTCTCTCCAAAAAAAAAAAAAACGGAGAGAAGAGGCCTATGCCCAGCAGTGGGATAGTAACAGGCCGTTACTTACTTTACTTACTTATCTAACTTAACGTATCACTTATCGACGAGATCTTTTGTAAGAGATAGTTAAAGGGCTGGCCATGTAGGCGTTTTTATGTCGATAATAATTACCACGCATACGATTTCGTTTCGAGAAGGTAGTATAATATAAAAGTCTTGTTCAGCTTATTATATAATTATATTTCTCAAACTCCATAATTATTTGAGTAATTAAACAACTTATAACTATGTCATATGGTATCCGACTAAGTAGAATAAACAACCCTCATTTCTTACCGATGTGTCGTAAAAGGCGACTAAGTTACATAGAGCAGCCGTTTGGGTCGGCTGAATAGAACAGACTACCCTCATTTCTTACCAACGTAAAATACGACTAAGCTAAGTTGACGTTAGACGCTAGGTTAGACGTTAGGTTGACGTTAAAATATGTAGCCGAATCAGGTGACATGTTTATAACATGTTATGCCGACCACGCTTAGAATATGATATGGGCAGGAGGATGTTGATTAACTACTTATAACTAAAAAAAAAACTTATAACTAGCTTATATTTACACTACGTATTTTAACTATTGTATTAGGAAAAATCAAACACTAGAAATGACGAAAAAATTGTTAAGTTGAAACAAAGACAACTTCTCAACACAACGTAGCCAAATTTTAACCTATTTTTTTTTGTTGTGTCTAGTTTATCTACATTTTAAACTTAAGTTTTAAACTGGTTTCTGTTATATTACTTGGGCAGTAGCTGAAAACCAGCGCCGTGTGTTATTAGTTTCAGTAATGATGACATGCGACAATGCTGAGCTGTGTGCCCTTTCTGTCAATTACCAATTGCAGAATAAATGTTTTTTCATTTTCATTTCATTTCAAATTAAGTTTTGCTAGTTATTTTTTCCATTATCGATTCTATTATAATGTTTCTATCTATTGTATTTACAAGCACCCACTATTTAAATAATAAATAACGTAATCACATCACATTTATAGTGATGAAATTACTTTGATAAATCAATCTCTGTTTCTAAGAACTGTAATAAATCAAGTTTTAATGCGCACACATTTTAAAAAACTATTTATTAACGCTGGCTTGTGCTGATTCAATGATGAAAAGCGAATAACATTTACTTGATTTATAGTTTGCAATATTTATATAAACAGTAATAGTACTAACGCAATAAAAACAAAATTGTTGTATTGTTTGGGTATCATTTTCCCGTTCTGATATCGTAAAATGTCGCAGCTGACTTCTATTTAGACATTAGTCTATTTCCATGTCACACTTTACGTGACTGCCTCCCATGTAAATTCCTACATCACTATGGGGTGTTTCTAAAGTTATGTACACATATCTATCGGTAGCTGTAAGTGTTCTTGTTATTTTCACTTTAAAGCAAAAAAAAAATTGAATTTTAGATGCATTGAAACAGCAAAAGTTGTGTGTAATAGCGGCATTATCGCCGATAGAGTGCGATGCGATCTAATAAATATATGGGACACTTACACACACGGTCGTCCGTACCCAAAGTAAGTAACTTAATATTTGTGTTATGGGTGACAGACAACTGGTGAATATATATTTTTTAAATATATACTTAAATACAAATATACACCCAGGCTCAAAGACCAACAAATTCATTCTTAGAAAATGTTGGCCCTCGGGAATCGAACCCGCGACCCGCGGAGTTGAAGGCAGGGTAGAGTGATATGCGTAAACAATATAGTTAGTTAGCATAAACTGTATTTATGCTAACTATATAATTAAATTTCCTTAAGTGAATATTTAATAAAATTGAGTCGCGTTTTATGGAAAAAAATATCGATATTTTTACTAGTTAATCGATATTTATGTGCATCACTATATTGATGTTATTAGTCCCTAGCCTAGCTATTTTAATATAAAATTTAGTATAGATCTAAAACATATTGTGTTCTGAATGTCATTAGTAATGCATAAGAATTGGTTAAATGATTCAATATTATTGCTTATTAAAATATTTTTTATTTCATGACTGGTCTGTGGTTAAATTTCTCTTCATTTCGGTCTCCAAGGACTTACCGAGAGAATTTTGTGTTAACTGGATATTATAATTGAAATTTCGTAACTCAAAGTTAGCAATAGATTTAAACCTATTCAACTCACAAGAGATTATCGTTTAAACACAGAACTAGGTTAGTAAAATAGTCAAACTCTCTCGGTAAAACAATCAATGACGACAATGAAAGTTTTAATGAAAATGATAATCAGCACTTTTGGTACATTCTTTTTCTAATATTTTTAGATATGTTCGATAGATTGTAAATCCCTCGGTATTTAGCACAGGAAACTCATTAAAAAGATCCATTGTTGAATCTAGAACATTGAAAGTCCTTAAAATATAGTCCGAACAAAAAGTTTTATAATGCATATTAAAATTTACGTAAGTGTTTGTCTTTTCACGATACGATTGACGTGATATCTGATACAATATTGAAACGTCTAGAACAGCGTCTCTTAACCTTTTTGTGCGTTGACTCACCCTAGGCTTTTTAAAGCTTAGCTTTTCTAAATAAATAAAATTCATATGCGCCCTATGTAACATACAGAACAGAGCGAAATGGAAAATAAACTCATGTCGAGTCTATTTTCGAATTGCCTCCTTCTAAAATGCCCCACTGTGGGGAGTGGGATGTTAGGAAAATACTGGTCTAGAGAGTGTCATTGGCCAGATTTCATCTAAGTAAGCGAGAGAGCGTAAGTGAAAGCGCGGGCAAAAAAAGCTTCTACTTCGTCTTTGAAAAGTTTTTCCTTTGAATCATTTTTCCTTAAAAATCTACGATTTTGATTAAAGGAAAAGCTCACCGCATTTTATAAACTCTTAGTGCGATAATTTTTTTAAGTCTTTTATCCACCTTTCAACCATAATTAACTTAGTGAGTGCGGCTTCTGAAATTTACTTCTCGTAATTTTAAAAAGCGTTAACAAGTAAGTTTTACGAAGTACCCTCGAGATGTTTATGTAAATTGCTTCTGACTCAATTATCGTGAGTGCTATTAAGTGCACTTGTACTTAAAATTCTCAAATGTTAAGTACACGTTTCGCAAATTTTCCCTGAATTCTTTTTTAATAAGACATTCCGTTTAAAACGCATGCTAGTAAAACGTGCGTCTATAATTAAATTTTGGAGTAGACGTATCGTGTAAAAATAAAGTTTGTGTACATTGTGTGGATTATTAAACAATCATTCTTTGATTGTTTAATAATTCACACAGTGAATTGGTTATAATTATCTAATTACATTCTTGAAGAAATCATAGTCACTATTACACAATGATTTATGTTCATATGATATGAATAAGTTTATGCGAACATTGTTTTATCCATTCTTGTGTGCTATTTATAATATGCGTATGTTTACTTGCTATGCTTATAGGTTTAGTGTTGTTACTATAAACTAAGCAATGAGAATTTACGTGTACTCTTAGTGGAACGTTAATGTTAAGGTATCCGTTACCATTCCTAGAATTCAGCTTGTATGACTGTAATGTTGTAAATAACCTATATAGCATAATTTTTTATACATTGTCAGTAACGCCGTAGAAAATATAGGCATTATATGTATACTTGTACCTATCTCGATCCTATACATAATCTTGATAAGTTGGAAAGTTTGGTTGGTGAAAATTTTTGAACTGCCAATTAAGTAGTGAGTAACTCATCGCCACTGGGCTACAGATTTAGTGCCTTTTACGAGAAAGTACGTTTACTAGCGTCACGAATGCACGTTCCCGGCGCATAAATTAAAATTTACAGCGCAAGCCCAGCGGTGTTCCGCGGACCGCCGTATTTCTTTCGGCGCGGCCGTTGCGCTGTGGTTGGCAATGGACCGCTCCAAAAATACATTTTATTGTGTGTTCACCAAGGGCGCGCGATGCGTACTGTACCCGATAGTCCGGCAACGGTTTTATGAAGAGATTTCATAATTAACTAGCGTGCGCCCGTGACCGTTCAAAGCGTTAATTATTGACTGCAGCAACATTGTTGTTGGCAACTATTAATGTCTTATTGCTCGCTGGTCGGCGCGAGTCGTAAGCCGTCGCTACGTTGCGCATGCGTTAGACATTTCCCCCGAAATACGCAGTTCTCAACGAGGTCCGCCATTGCGAAAATTAGACAAGATTATAAAATGTGGAGGGTTTTAATTTTCAAATTTATATTTTGCAGGTTTTATGTTATAATAACTTTTTTTATAGACCGGAAATTACGTAAATTTATTCTGTTGATCCACTTGCATGCACAATGTTGGAATTTGGAACAAGCCATGATAGATTGGTGATGAACCCAAGTCGGGGGTAGATAGCCAAAACAACAACAAAATCGTTCGACCGCAGGAAAACGTAATCTTTCATTTTAGTTGAACTTTCGGCAAGATAAAAATCATGGCAGGGAATTATCGTATCAAAGGAAGGACACGGATGGAGCGACATTAAAGCTCTCTTACCTCCATTTAACGTAACATTACGTATCTTATTATAGAAGAGTGTAGTTAATTTAAAGTTTTAATGGAGTTCTTAATTTATATGAAGTTATACATAATGGGTTAAAATAACTATTTAAAATATCAATAGCATAAATTGAGTTTAGATTTGAGGTTGAAAATATTTCAAAGAATTCGATAGTCACGATTATGCAGCATATACTGCGTGACTTAATCTTTATTATTTAAATAAGTTAATCTTGTATGTATATAAATATATTTTATGGATCTCGGAAACGGCTCCAACGATTTTCCTGAATTCAGCATGTAGGGGGAAGAAATCGATCGAGTTACGTTTTATTAAAACAAAAATCATTTTATTCTTTAATTAGGGCATTTTAAAAATGGTAAAATGTATAAAAGAATTGAAAGCGGATTTTTTTAATTGTCAAATGTAATGTTGCTATAGCCGATGGGTAACGGGCGGACTGCATATAACCGGCGTCTTCTTTCTTTTTTATATTTTTAAAATATCTTTTATATCATTTAAAAATTACTGTGCAAGGCTTGATCGACCAGGTACTTGTCATTATGTAATAAAATTGATGAAGTCTAAACTGATAAATTATTAAATCACATACATTTTGGAGAAGAAATAAAGCATATTTCAAGGCTTTGTTTAGATAATTATCAAACAACCGCAAGATTTTAATATCCAACCTAATGTTTGAAACGATATTTTAATATAATATATTTATATAACATGATTGGCTCATAAAATAAATATCTATCTTCAAATAACAACGCGTTTAGTTATTATAAAGCATAAACACACTGAGATTCATAGTATTTGCGTCTATGAATAGACTTCATAGATTGTTTACTATTCAACTTTATTGGTTTATATCAAATAACAAGACTGAATGATTTGCTCTTAATTATATTAAAATTTGTAAAGGTGTTAAAATTAGATATATTTAACAATATTACATTTAATAGTGGCGATGGGTGGGGTATATAATTCTAAGATCCATCTGATATTGGGATGTCTAGGTGTCGGAAAGTCGATCTCAAAGTGGAAAACGAATTGGCAGACATTTAGGTAAGGAACCGTTCAAGTATTATGTGAGCACTATGGGGGGACGGGGGGTTTTTGTTTTGCTTATTTTGGATGACATGGGGGTAGGGGGGTCTAGATGATGATCACGTCATCGGTAGTTAATTACTTTTTGTACACACATTCTCTTTGCTTAAAAAGAATCGCATTAAAAAACTAAGAATCATGTTCGGGTTTCATGGACTGAAGACTGTTAATTTGAATTTAATATGTGTGAATTTAAAATTGTCCTATTTTAGTAAGATATAATATCTTTGTCCTTTACTCTATGTTGAATAGCGTATTAGTACCATATAATCTCTATCCTTAATCTTTTTCCTTATTTTTCAAATAATAATTATAACGTTATAATTATAGTATTTAAAAAAAAAATTGATTGACTAATGTTTACGTAAGCATGGGGGGAAGGGGTAAGGGCTTTGTTTACTTTTTCTGACAAGGGGGATATGGGGAGGTAAATAATAATAATAAATCTGCTTACAGAATACTTGAACGGTCCCTAACAAAAAAGTCGTTGTATCCAGTTGGATTCAAAAGGCACAATATCGTAAGTCGTGGAATTTAAGAATATAGCGTTATATTGAAATTCGAAATTGGGAATTGCTACAGCAATATGGTGAACCGAGTTTCCACCTCAAACGACCCTGAGCTTCGATCCCAGCAGAGATGGCGACCCTTTTAAGTTCGTCTTGTAGGGGGAATTACCAACGCTGCCTTTTCCTCAGCATAGACACACTTCCTACACCTTACGTAGATCCTTTCTACCACGTGATACATTCATTAAGATAGGGGATGTCAAAAATAATCGATTTTTAATAATCGATTATATTTTCATCAAAATCGTATATTTTAATTATCCTCTTTTTCTTTTTTAAAATTAAATGTGGATTGTTGTATGAAACCAACGTAGCCAAACTTTACATTTTAATCAAATTTCACAAACAGACCATCTGTTATGTAGTTGTCCACTTTAATAAACTTTATTATAATTAATGATTAATATTAAAAGGGCAAGTTTTCAAATAGAAAAAAAACGATTATTTCGTAGCATATAAATCGATGTAATTAATCGATTTTTAAAAATCGTTTTATTTTAAAGGGAAAAAACGTTTTTTTCTACTCAATGTCACATCCCTAATTCAGATTACCGACCTAGAACTATATCGATATCACCAGTAGAATTGTCAATGTAACACGAGAATTCATAACATTAATCGTCGAGTAAACAACAATAACTTTAATTGCAATCCCTTTTGTATTTACGGCGTATAAACATTTTTTTATCGTTCGCTGTTTTATTAAACATAAGGATTAATATGCCGACAGTACTGCAGTAAAACTGACCGCGAATGGTTCCTGGCTTAAATTTTATTATTCAGTGCGCATGTGACGTAGCATGCCCAACCGCAAGCGTTTCCAATATTGATCATGTTTTTCTGTTCAGATCTATGCAATCTATGGATTGAGATTGCCATTACAGCAGTTTAAAAACACTATTAAGAAGAGGCTGATACAGAAAGCCTACTATACTGTTGATGATTACTTAGACGATAAAAATGCGTGGATATAAATATTGTTCGACCCTGTACAAGATAGAAACATTAAATGTAACTTAAAGCATTAAGAATTGTATTTTTTAGAAAGAGCAACCGCCGAGTTTCTTGCTGGCTCTTCTCTGTAGGAACAGCTGTCCCAACCAGCAGTAGAGTTGACGATTCAAAAGCACTTGTTTACAAATTTATTTGAATAAAGAATATTTTGAATTATTTGAATTTGAATTTGAGATAGGTCTATCTTTATTGCTAGGGACTGAGTACTTATTCTAAACCGATGGAATTTTGAACTTATTAGATAAAGTACCTTGGTGATCGGTAATTTTTAAAATGATGTAAATAAAATAAAAAAATAAAAAAAAAATAATAGGGCTGCCCCCTGGGGCTCGATCCTAGGGTATTTTCACCTCTCTAGACCGCCCGTTCCCCAAATAAACCACCATGACTTTACGTTTGACAGCGAAAAATTGTGATTGTATTCAACGTAAATTTCAACGATAAGAGGGATAAAACGACATTAAAAAAAAACATCTAGATCGATTTTTCTCCCCCAAAACCCCCTTCATGCTGAATTTCAGGGAAATCATTGGAGCCGTTTCCGAGATTCCGAAAAAATATATATGTAGTGTATGCGGATTGACGCGTGTAACGTACATTGTACATTCATATACAAGACACATATATGTAACACATATATGAACATAGTCACACTAACTCACACTAGTCTCATGATGCACCATGACAGTAACACGAGAGCCCTTGGTGAGAGTGGTCGTGAAGTGACATGTTGTCACTTGTTAGTGCGTGTTTGAGCCTGTGCTATATTCAAACATTAGTTTATAAACACTACAATATATATTCATAGAAGATTAACTCATTTAAATATTAAAGATTTAGAACGCACTATGTAAATAGATTATCGCGGAATCATCACACCTAGGTCAATTACAGGTAGTGACTGAGGTTTTTATCCTTTTGCAACACCAGGTTATGGAATCTGTAGCCTGTTCTGACACCTGTTCTCTGGTTGATTAAAGCTGACCTAATCATTTAACGGTCGCGAATAGGTCACCTATAGGCCAGGGCACTTCGATCTCCTCGGGGTTTTGAATCACTGTATTAACCTTGATACCGTGACCCTGGAGGTCACTGTTGAAAGTAAAGAGAAGCAAAAATATGTCCACTAGTTGTACACGACTTCGTTCGTATCAACTTTAGTTTTAAAATACCCAAAACTATGTACGTTTTTCCTGTTTCAAAAGGAAAAACTGAATTTTTTTATACCCTATATGTTGATCCGGTACCTATATAAATTTCAATTGTTGCGACTTTTATCAATGTTGGCCGAAAAAGTGTAACAGATACATTTAGAACATTATTATCAGTCAGTGTACACAACTTTGGTGTTCAATAATTTAGTTAAGTTATTAATATGGTGTGAAATTATTTCTGGAGTTTTCATTTACCCCAGTGACAAAGCTCCTTTGTAAATGTATATTTAATTTATCATAGCTGATAAACTTGTTTAAATCATCTACATCATTCTGCACATTACATTAGCCTCAAATTAAATTGAAATGTTTGTTTTATTACATTAAAAGCTTTTCTGAATATTGTTTATAGTTACGTTATGATACATCTCGTTGATATTATTGTGTTAATATTTTGTAATAAAAATGAGCAGAAATAGATAATTAATTTACCGGTGGTCGAAAAGGACCAATCTGTTGTGTACAGAATGAAACCGAAGGCAGTCATGTTCTGAGCGTTGACTCAATATGACTATAAGATGATCTGATCTCGGGATGTTTATTTTATTTTATTTTATAAGGAAAACTTACAGCTATTACAATAGAAGAAATACTGTAATAGATTACAAAATAAGGCCAATTACAAGTTTTCACAGAGAGAAGATAAATATATAAATCTCCTAGCATGGATACAGAAATATAATATATATACGTAATAAAAATTTTACATTATATTTTTGAAAGAAAACATGAAGTTAATATTATACGAGCGGAGGTTGCAGAAGTACTAAACAAGTCTAAATCTATGTTACTCTAACATAATTTATTAAACGCAATAGGTGCTCTATGAAGATAACTATTTCGTCTGAATCTGGTATGAACAAACGGTACATGTAGCAAAGAATGGAATCAAATTCTTCTGTCTGGTACTCTGAGTACTACTTTTTTCAAAAAATGCAGACAATTTTTCTGATACAATCCAAATTGATGGTAGAATAGTTATAGTAACTATACTCGAAAGTAATTATAACGTGAGTATTTGTAGGTTTCACGAGAAACAAAAATAAATATTCATTTCTTCACTATAACTTCTTTTTTGTTTGAAACACAAAAATATATGTTGTATCTATCCTCAATTACTTACACGCTAACAACCTTAGGTGTGGTATTTAAAGCGGTTCAACATTACTAGTTCTATTCGTTGAACTAAAACAAAACCTGAATAGAACAATAGTCTTACATCGCGGTGCATTCAAGTAAATTTTTAATTCCTTTAGTTTCCAAGTTTTAAACACAACTACCTTCTACTCATTTTTCATTCGCTACATTAATATATAACACTGTGCTTACTGTGCACAATTAAAAAAAATGATGATATAAATAATATAGATTTTAAATCTAGTTTCAAGGACGATAAATCTATACTTACTAATATTATAAAGAGGAATTTTTTTATGTATGTTTGTAATTTCACACAAAAACTACTGGACCGATTTCAAAATTTTTTACACCATTGGAAAGCTACATCTTTACTGAGCAACATAAACTATATTACATTTAAAAAAAAAATAGGGATCCGTAATAAAAATGTAATGAGGTGTAAAAAGTTATTCATAAAAATCTGTCATCGCGTGCGTTGTGGAAACTATTGATGTTATAATGATAGATTAAAATCAAGAATTTTTAAATGTGTGTAGAGTATTTTTGACATTTCTAATGTCAGACATTCTACGTAAATGATGTTAGAGATTTAAAAATATGTATATTCATTAAATCATGAATGTTAGTGTTATTAAAAACTAAGAAATTAGTTTTATTTCACTTAGGTGAAATAAAACTTTTATGTTAACAAAAATAAATTAATAACCGGACTTAGTAGACTTTCCACTACCATTAGATCGGTATTTACACGGATGAAACTGTGGGATATTACTAGTAAAACATAAATTCGTAAAATATTCTGAATCCAGAAATAGTTGCGAGTAAGAAATCCTTTTTATAAACAGTGGAGATTTCCGTATTGAAGTCAGTGCCGAACGTAGATTCAGTCCGTAAAATAGATGCCATGTCGCATAGGTCGTGGTTGATATTTGAATTGCGTAAGCAGAAACGTTTCATCAGGTATTAAAGTGAGCTGACGTTAGACGTCTGTTAGAAAAGTTATTTGCCACGTGTGAGACATCTGTGTTGTTTTAATGTTGATTGAGATACGTAACCACATTGTGTTATACGTATGGTAATTCCAATATCGTAAATTTTTATGTTAAAATAATTTAATTTTAGATACAATTAGTATTTAAATATCGTAGCTGTGGTAGACCAGCGGTATCACCGTGCGCCTCTTTCGAGAAGGTCTAGGGTTCAAACCCCGGGCAGGCACCAATGAGTTTTCTAGTAAAACTTATGTGTCTTATTGATAATTGCAATTTATCACACGCTTTTCGGTGAAGGAAAACATCGTGAGGAAACCTGCATATCTCTAGAGAATTCTGGGGATATGTGTAACCTCCCAATCCGCAATGGAGCAGCGTGGTAGGTCTTAGCTCCAATCCTTCTCTCCAAAAAAAAAAACGGAGAGAAGAGGCCTATGCACAGCAGTGGGATAGTAACAGGCCGTTACTTACTAGTATTTAAATATGAGTGAGTGACCGAGCCTTGCACGGCAATTTTTTAAAAAGATATAAATAAATTCAATTAAAAAAATAAAAAGAAAGCGGTGATATGTAGGACTCCAAACCTAAACCTCTAATTATTACTATTGCCCTATCACAGCATTACGTTTGACAGCCAAAGATATCCATCGTTTTCTATTTTTATTTAGGCAGTTTTTTTAATGTCCAAAAAAAGGGATAAAACGACCTTTTTTTTTAATAAAACCTAGCTAGATCGATTTTTCTCTCCCGAAACTCTTACATGGTAAATTTTAATCCGTTTCCGAGCTTCTGAAAATATATACAAGATTAACTGATTTAAATATTAAAGATATATCATGAATTGTTAAGATTATTAAATTGAGGGGATCAGAATCAAAAATATCTATTTAGCAAATTTTTTACTTTACTTTTTTTATTTATTTATTTATTTTACAACAATGCACATGTACAATTATTGTGACCCTGGCTTGATACGGCTTAGCTTTGATTTTTGACTTGATATTTTACGACACCTCGGTAAGAAAGAGGGTGGTCTATTCTACTAAACCGGATACCACACGGTGGGTCGACTTACCTTAGTCGCCTTTTACGACCTCAGTAAAAAATGAGGGTGGTACTATTCTACTCAGCCGGAAACCACACGACTATTATTTTATAATCATAATTTGAGCAGATTAAAAAAATACTACACCTCAACCTAAACATTGCAGTGAAGGCAGAAAATATTTGTCCCATTATTCTTAACCTACTGAAATTAGTCATAAATTTAAAATTAAAGTTAACTAAGAAGACGCGTGTCGCACTCTTTGAAGCGTAATAAAAAGTTTTATTCATTGATTGCTCTAGAAACACTCTACCCACTATATACTTGCCTAGTCGGATCTTAAGAATCCAAAAATACGGAGCGGCGTTGTGACAGACATCGGGAGCTATCTCGTACGTTTCGCGTTTAAGAGAATGTATAAAATTAATGTTTCACGTGTTTAAATCGAGATCAACTATCGCGTGGAAACACAACTATATGTATGGAAGAATTTGGATGGCGTTTACCCGGCGTTCTATTTAGATAAAAGACAGCTGAGATGTTACATGTACATGCATAGCGTATTTTTTATTTATTGCGTAATAGGCGAGCGGTTGACTGCAATCATGATGGTAAGCGATGATGCAGCCTAAGATTAGCTTTCAAGACAACCATATTAAATGAACTGGGATAGATAGCGTATTATAAATATAAACATGATATAACTATCAATAATCATTAAGATAATTATACGCCGTGTGGTATCCGGCTGAATAGAATAGTATCACCCTCATTTCTTACCGAGGTGTCGTAAAAGGCGACTAAGGTAAGTCGACTCGCCGTGTGGTATCCGGCTGAGTAGAATAGACCAACCTTATTTCTTACCGAGGTGTCGTAATAGGCGACTAAGGTAAGTCGACCCGCCGTGTAAAATAGTATCACCCTCATTTCTTACCGAGGTGTCGTAAAATACGACTGAGGTAAGTTGATGTCAGGCAGGCAGCCGGTCGTGAAAACGCAGTCAAATCATGTGACAGCATGTTTATAACATGTTGTGCCGACCCCACTTAGAGTGGGATAAGGGCAGGCAGATGATGAGGCCAGCGCTTAACTGCAATCATGCCGGATGGTAAGCGATGATGCAGCCTAAGATTAGTTTTAAAGATACCCATATTAAATGAACTGGGAAAGATAGCGTAATATAAATATAAACATATAACTATCAATAATCATTAAGAGAATTATATTTTGACCGATCAATTTTGTTTCTTTTTGGCTCTTTGTGACAAGTAAATCGAATATTAAGAACATTTTGTCCTGATTTAAGTTTTCGCGTATCAATTTTATATACAGAAAATATATTTAAATTTTCAGTTACTTTTCGTTTACATTCAGCTTAGAAAATCTACAGAGTGGTAACAGAATAAATATATATTATATTTCAGAAATACAATTAAATATAATTTCGACATCATCAACAAAACATTTTATCTGTATTATGTATTTTATATTACAAAAAAAGTGATCTAATTAGAAACAACATGACTGAGATGTGTAAGTGAAAATTGAGAATTATCGAATGAAATTTGTATTGTAACGTCGTTAGAGTTTGACTAACGTTTCGTACTAAAATAAGCACCCTATTTAGAAAGTAAATAGCAGATAAGATATATGTATAATATTGTTTAGAAATGTACAATTGTGCCTAATAACCCTAACGCATTAACCCTGTGAGGGAACATGTTTGATTTCAAACATATATTTCGTATTAAAATATGTTATAACGTGATGTGCGTATTCTCGCTTTAGAGTGGGCCTAGTATTTTGGCAATGACATATGTTATGTCGTCACGGGCTGAAATTCAACGTGAATGCGTCCACGGAGATCAGTGAAACATCCAAGTTCAACTATTTATAGACCGGTATTTTAAGGCGTCTATAATAGGGGTTTAAATTCTACGGCTGTAAAATTTATGCGGAAACGTGTGTCCTTTACATGTTTATTAGGTATGTTATGGCCCTTACGTTTTATGACCTTGCTAATATCCATAAATTGCATGATGTGTTAATAAAATGTTTGTTTGTAAATGACGAATTGTGTTTGCTATTTTGATATTAGAAGCATTGCATTTAAGTTTGATTATTTGCTTTTTTGTTTGCCTTAATGATTACACTAAATTCATGTCTCATTTTTCGTAGCCGAATATGATAGTTGTCACTCGTATTTAAAATACAATTGATTTATACCGCAATCAATACTAGATCAGTCTACGGAAAGGTTTAAATTAAGTATAAGAGAGATATACTTATACGTGAAGCATATTACAAAATTGAAAATTATTTGGATGGTAAAAAAGCCTGGATTTGAATATCCTTTCAGCTTTATACAAGACTGCGGTTTAATAATGTAAAATTGAAAATGTTTAAAAAATTGATCGCCGAGTTTCTTACTGGTTCTGGGTAAGCGGAACATTCCTTACCAGTTGTAGCTTCATTAATCATATTGATTCTTAACAATTCAAAAGTGCTTGAAAGAGCTTATTTGAATAAAGATTATTTTAATTTGATTTGACTGCTTGGCATAGACCCTCTCTCTGTTTTTAAAGAGTATGGTCGAAGCTAAGACCTACCACACTACTCCAATGTGAATTAGTAGGTTACACATATCCCCAGAATTTTCTAGAGATTTACAGGTTTCCTGAAAGATGTTCTCCTTGCAATTATCACTTAGACACATAAGTTTCAACAAAAAAACTCATTGGTGTCTGCTCGGGGTTCGAACCCGAACGCTCTAAAAGAGTTACCAGTCTCACCGCTAGGCTGTCACAGATTTTCGTATATACAATTACTCGTCCAAAAACCAATTTTACTTTTTTATTACTTCAACCTGACAGTGAAATATTGCAATATAATTATATTAACTTTGTTATAACTCACGTGGTTTCATAAAGTACTGTTAAACTTTTTAAAGTCCCATCCTTTCCGAACATGAAAATACTATAATTTATAGAATTAGGCGTTACTTTAAAGTAATAATAAAATTATTTTGCTATAATCCGCGATGAAGTAAAATAGATTATATATATAATGCTAAATGTAGAGTGGACAATCGGTTATCATACCTGATACATGCAGGATTCGTAAAAACACATGCACAAACCTCCACCACCGCCACCACAATACACAAGCACTACATACGTTCACTATCATAAACTCAACAATCGTTTCGCCCCGCAACCGAAGCATCATCAGGAGATAGACTCTACGACCAAAATCGCAAAGCTTTGTGATTGTCCATTCCACATTTAGCATTGTATATACTTTCTATTTTACATCGCGGATTATAGCAAAATAATATTATCATTACTTTTGTATGAAAATAGTAGTAGTATTGAACCGCAGTCTTGTATGAAGCTTAAAGGATTATCAAATCCGGGCTTTTAGTTATCCAAATAATCTTCAATTTTATAATATGCTTTACGTATAAACATATCTCTTAAACTTAATTTAAACCTTTCTGTAGACTGGTCTAGTATGGATTGCGGAATTTTGTGTTTCAGTCGGACATAGCGTATTTTATATGCGAGTTTGCTTAAAAATGTAAATAATACAAGGCATAAGAACCTGGTTTCACTTACGTCAGAACCGTCCTGTCTGCCTTTATGAAGTTCGAATTGACCCAGTTTTACGATATATTAATTTTGTGCGTGTATTGGGTCGCTACCAAAATTTTGTTCTGTCCTGGTGATTTATTTACTTACATACATACATTTGTTATTTTCACCTAAATACACATATCGTGATTGTCTAATGGTTGGAATGTGTGGAATATTTGATAATGGATCGCACACTCAACCCCTCGCAGTCAACTGTGGCTTTTTTATATCTGTACTCATCATTCACTTTGGGTTTATTTTTCTATATCTATCATTCACTTGCCATCACCCCACTTAGAGTGGGGCAACATGTATTAACCATGTTGTTACGTGATTTGCCTAGGTATTTTACGACCAGCCGCCTGCCTGACGTCAACTGACCTTAGTCGCCTTTTACGAATTATCGGCTAGAAATGACGATGGTCTATTTTACTCAGCCGGGTATCACGGTTATCTATACTAAATTATGAATTGGTAAGTCCGTCTGTTTTTTTTAATACTAGTTCAAAAGTAATAATAAAATTATTTTGCTATAATCCGCGATGTAAGTAAAATAGAAAATATATATAATGCTAAATGTAGAGTGGACAATCGGTTATCATACCTGATACATGCAGGAGTCGTAAAAAACACATGCACAAACCTCCACCACCGCCACCGTGATACACAAGCACTATATACGTTCACTATCACAAACTCAACAATCGTTTCGCCCCGCAACCAAAGCATCATCAGGAGATAGACTCCACGACCAAAATCGCATTTGTATTATGGATCTCCGCAAAGTAACGCCTAATTGTATAATACTAGTTCCTTTGATATTGAGGTGAGAGACTGTTTTTACTAAAATTTATCATCGAATAGGGATAGCTACAATTTATATTATCTACCTTACTTCATAGGATCATTTCTATAGTAAGCTCTTCACGAGATCTCCACGTCTGTCCGTTACATTTTCACGGCCAATCCGCTGGAGTATCATTGATGAAATTCTGTACATGTGTAGCCTGTATACCAGGCTAAAATTTAGGATTTTAAAAAACCAAATTTTACTTCTGGAACGGCACTATTAGGTATTTTAATAGATAAATCGTCGGTATAGCGTTTACGCAAAAGTATCATCTTAATATATAAAAATGAATGTTTGTCTGTATAGACACTTAAACGGCTGGGCAGATTTTAACGAAATTTTCAGACAATCTCTGGAATGACCCAGGGGACCCGTGAAGTTTGGTGGCGATTAGAACATTTTTCTAAATGGTTGAGTTTTGTTTCGAGGGGATTTCGAATATGAATTTTCTTTGAGATCAAGATTTTACAGAAACAAAATATGTATTCAGACTTACCTAAACGCGAATTTGTAATTTGTGTTACATGTACATACACATTCCTCTTTATAAAATTGGTAGGATATTATATAGCAAACATTAGATAAGACTATCAAGATTTTCTCTGTAATTATTACTTATGAAGTCATTATAAGTTGAGAGCGACCTTTGAACAAATGCAAGACTTTGTAGGAATAATCCTTGTATATAAAGCACAGTGCTTCAACTTTCTCACGCTGACCTTTAAGATTAATTAACATCACAAAGTTTTCTCTTGCAATTTTACCTCCGAGGACGATGCAAAATGTAGCTTAATTATGACATAAACTTTGTGATATTACTTTTGCGCAGTTAAAGTTTAAGAAGATTCTGCTTATATTTGCTAATATCTAATTAAGGTATATCTATACTAATACTGGCTGGGCTGTGGTAGCCAAGCGGTAACACCGTGCGACTCTTTCGAGTAGGTCACGGGTTCAAACCCGGGCAGAACAAATGAGTTTTTCTGTTAAAACTTATACGTCTAATTGATAATTGCAATTTATCACATGCTTTTCGGTGAAGGAAAACATCGTGAGGAGACCTGCATATCTCTAGAGAATTCCGGAGATATGTGTAACCTACCAATCCCCATTGGAGCAGCGTGGTAGGTCTTAGCTCCAATCTTTCTCTCCAAAAACGGAGAGAAGAGTAGGCGTCTTCTCTCAACAGTGGTATAGTAACAGGCCGCTACTTTACTTTTTTTTATACTAATACTACAGGTCCAAAAGTTTGTCAACCTTTCTATCTGTAATTCTCTCACGGATAAGCCGCTGAAGCAATATTGATGAAATTCGGAACAATTTAAAATGTCGATTAATAGATTGAAAAAAAAATCTGTTTTTCCTTATAAACATGAAAAAATCTATCTTTTTTATATTTAGTTATATAAATAAGGAGTATTTTACTGCTTAAATTAAAGAAATCGTGGGTATATTCGTATATCGTGGGTAAAGAACAACATTCAGAACACCAATAAAACACGACCGATATATTGTAAGTAGATACAAGTTTCAATATACTGTAAGCAAATATATGTTTAGAGCTCATACAGTAAGATCGATTGGCAGTTTGGAACTAAGTTACAGAAAAGGGTAATGGGGTTTACCAAATATCATGTTGTTTTAGGGGGATATTTTGTAAAGAATACTGGTCAAACGCAGTGCAAGACTCATTGTGCAACTAAATATAATAATAATAAATATATGGGACACCTACACACACGGTCGTCCGTCCCCAAAGTAACTTAATACTTGTGTTATGGTAGACAGACAACTGGTGAATATATACTTATATATTTTTAAATACATGCTTAAATACAAATATACACCCAGACTCGAAGACCAACAAATTCAATCATAGAAAATGTTGACCCTCGGCGGGAATCGAACCCGCGACCCGCGGAGCCGAAGGCAGGGCCACTACCCACAGCGCCACATAATTCTAAATATTCTTATTCAAGTGGGCTTGTAAACAAATGCTTATGAATCATCAACGCTACTACTCTTAAGGTCTAAAAAGCCAGATCCGAATCATTTGTTTGTAAACCGTTTGGTTTATCACCATTATAATAATTGATACACACTTTATACAAATTATTTCAAGTATATCTTTTAAATATATTTTTAATAAAAACATTTTTTCGCTCCTTATTTATTTGAAATAAACTGTGCCAGCAGCTTCGCAAAGAAATCAGTGTCACAATTTTATTTCCTGATATAAAATTTTGAATATAAAAGTATTTCTCATGAGTTAATTATAAGATATTTTTGAATAACTTATTCCGTTTACTTAGCGCATGCGAGTTTTAATTTTTTACGTATTTGTAATATTTTTTTATTGCTGCTCCTCTCATATTCATCTTAACGTGACTTTATATACTCTATAGCCCTCCTCGATAAATGGACTATCTTAAACTCAAAGAATTTTTCATATCGGTCCAATAGTTCCTGAGCTTAAACAATCAAACTCTTCAGCTTTATATATTAGTATAGATATAATCTTACAATAAAATGTAAAATGATTTCCAATTTGCTCCTTATATCAAAGTATATGCAAATCGAACGAAAGTGATATCACTTCTTAACCGTTAATAATAAGAACCCTTATAGTTCATCAAAGCGACCTCTTGAATGAGACCGGTTACTCTCTTGTCTTCAAGAGCATTCAAAACTATCTATCTAAAACTTGCTCTCAAACTTGATAACATTTCGTACTAATCTTCGAAGCTATATAATAGTTGAACCAGTAACTTGTGCCATTGTCTGTCACTGAGATAATAACTTAAATGGCTTCTTAGTTAAGTCAACTGGTATAAACGGTCAGGTCACGATTAGTCTTCTGGTGAAACTAGCAATTAGGGACTTTTGTCTCTTTTTCATGAGGCGAAGACTTTCACTGTTAAATTTACAGTTCTTCAAGGCAAAAGTAATAATAAAATTATTTAGCTATAATCCGCGAAGAAGTAAAATAGAAAATATATATAATGCTAAATTTAAGTGGACAATCGGTCCACCTGATACATGAAGGATTCTTTAAAAAAAAACACGTGCACAAACCTCCACCACCGCCACCACAATACACAAGCACTATACGCGTTCACTATCACGAGCTCAACAATCGTTTCGCCCCGCAAACGAAGCATCATCAGGAGATAGACTTCACGACCAAAATCGCAAAGCTTGCTTTTTTAAGAATCCTGCATGTATCAGGTATGATAACCGATTGTCCACTTAAATTTAGCATTATATATATTTTCTACTTTACTTCTTCGCGGATTATAGCAAAACATTTTTTTTATTACTTTTGTATTATGGATCTACGCAAAGTAACGCCTAATTCTATAAATTAGTTCTTCAAGGATTTTACACGCCAATTCAACACCTTGAGATCCTAACTGCCATCAGCTTTTCGTAATAGTTAACATGCCTAGTTTGTTTAACAAAACATTTGACAGTTTTATTTATACTGTCAGTGTGTCACAAAGTCTTTTTCTTGTAAATCCCAACTATGTGGGAATTCTAGGATAAAAAGAAGTCTTATTAAAATCGGTCCTTCATAGAACGTCTTATTAAAATCGGTATAGCGGTTCCGAAAAATATATTAATGACCTAAACGCTCATGAGTTGCGCTATCTTTTAGTAAAAACCGTAGAAAAATCCGTAAAGATTTGGTAAAATCAATTACATATACACAGACAGCTTTTACGGGCTTTATTTTATAATATGTAAAGGTAAAAAAGGGAGGATAGGAATTTCAATATAGCTTCTGCCTGCGAATTTGTCAGCATGGAGTTCAATACCGAAATAAATAATAGACGACGTCTCTCTTAAACTGTCTCCGTACCAAAGATCACATGTAAAAAATGGGACGAATAAAAAAAACACTTTCGCGTCAAAAATAAAAGTATGAATAAAACATGAGTGAAAATCCTCGCTAGCAAAATGTTTCCAACTTTTCGAAATATCGGCTATCAAATGTAAATTGACGTATGCCTTTAGTTTGAACATGCTCTTTCATTGCTGCGATATCAAACGCGTAGAGGTATAAGGCAATTAAAGGGAAGAAAGGCAGTTAACTGGATGTGTAGCAATTTGTTGGCAATTACATTCTCTCACGTCCCACTGTCTGTACAGAACCAATATATCACTTGCTAATAGATGTTTTCAGTGCAACTTCGCAATTTACCGACATTTATATTGTTGTCGTTGTACGAGTACTTAACTTGTACAGTTGTTACCTAAAAGGTTAATTATAATGGCTACAAAATTGTTTATTGGAAGTCTTGTTTATTAAGGATTAAACATCAATTATTTCATGACTTTTCTTTGGTGTTTTAAGTTATTGTTTCTTCTAAATTGAGTAATGCAATATGTAGAGTATAATATGTGCGTTATAGAAAATTATAATCTGTAAAAATCAAAGTAATCATTTTAGTTTTACACGTATAATTTTATCGAAAAAATAATTATATTGAACTCTTTTTACTAATGATTTTATTTTTTGGTTAAAGTCTTATATTTATTTATTTTTTATAACATTATAAGTATAAATATAGGTATGGCAAAATCATATGAAATGGTTTATTATATTAATATTCGCTACGATTATATATAAATCAAGTAAAGTAGCGTATATTTTTTAAAATTCATTTAAGTACAACTTAAATTTGAAAACTGTTAGTCTGTACTGTTATTATACTGCAAAACAGCGCGGCTATATAGCGTGACCGCACTGCGACTAAATTTATTTATTATGGGCCGCGTTACAAATCGCTACATTCATACTGTGAATTGATATTTCCTTCTGTTTTAATTCATGAAAATTTAAAACGACCTTACCACAAGTTGTTTCACTGTATAAATATTAATTGTAGGTACTTAATCTATTACGTTTAACATTAAAACGTGAAGAAAAAGCTTTCTAGTAGCTCTATTATGTGTTAGTAAGGGATTAATAAAAAGTTTAGTCTTACTCAGCAGGCAATGAAGCAAGCTATACTTGGGATATCTCTACGATCCATAGAAGAATGAGAAATATAGGTTAGCGTGTCAAATCAGAAATGAAGATCCGGAGAAGAATTAGCGATAAAGCTCAGCGTGTCAAATCTGAAATTAAAATAGATCCGCAGAAGAATTAGCGATATAGCTTAACGCGTCAAATCAGAAATGAGAAGATACGTAGAACAATTAGGGATATAGATTGGTGTGACAAATCAGAAATGAGGAGATCCGTAGAAGAATTAGGGATATAACTCAGCTTGTCAAATCGCAAATGAGGCGATCCATAGAATAATTACAGATATAGCTTAGCGTGTCAAATCAAAAAGAAGGAGATCCTTAGAAGAATTAGGGATATAACTCAGCTTGTCAAATTAGAAATAAGGAGATCTAAAGAATAATTACCGATATAGCTTAGCGGGTCAAATTAAAAATAAGGAGATCCATAAAAGAATTACGGATATAACTCGCCGACTTAATCAAAAATGAGGAGATTCCTAGAAATATTTGCACTATAACTCAGCGTGTCTCAAAATTAAATGGTAATGGCCGGGAGACATACGATTTGTTCAATATTCAGATCTGGTTGGTTGTTTGGTTCTACAACTCAATTTATAGTGTTAATTTACCAAAAATTTAGTATTTCAATAAGACGTTTTAATTTTTTTCTTACCGAAGAAAAGTAAGAAAATCGGAATATTTATAAATGAATATTGATTTACTTCTTGAAGTTACTGCCTTGTTGAACATTTCATTCATGGTTCATGCGATCAAAAACCATTCTAAAAGAGATAAATGAAAGATAAATCATTCTTACAATCATTAACATAGTAGTAAGACTCGTAGATAGTTTAGTTTTAATACATTATTCAAACTCGTGTAAAGGTAAATCTAAGATTTTATGTCCAATTTTACTATGGAATGTACACACAATCCCGCGAGCGAGTTTTTGTTGTGTGGGCGTGATATAGGCGTCACGAGATTATCCCTGTAATACTAGTAAGTGTATTTTGTTTACCACATAACCTCTTTTATAGTTGGATATAAAGATCGTCCAAGTTACTTTAAAACTAGCGATGTTAAAATCACTTAGAAACATATTTTTTTTAAAATAAGTATAAGTATTGATGAAATTCAGTAAGTCTATAGTATATATGTATATGTGGGTGCATGTATGTGTATGAGTGTGTGTGCGTGTGTGTATCAAATACATGGCAGTGTGTGATGATTTTTTCATCAATTTTAAATATGATTTATAAAACAAATATGACATGCCATGACAATAAAAATATATATAATAATAATTTATTAAATAAAATCTATTTATAATAAAAAACAATCGATTATTTTTCAAAAATAATCGATTAATATAAAAATCTAATATTTTTTACATCCCTGATAGATAAAACAGCGACAGTAGACACGCTTTAATAATCAGCTGTAGAAAGTCGACCATCTTTTACCTTATAGCACTGTTATAGTAGGGTTCTGGGCTCTATAAAGTTATAGTAGACTTGTAGAATGGTTTAGTGCTAAAATGCGTTTATGAATTACACTTTTTGTAAAACTATAGCGAGCCTATAAGCATGTCATATTTTTTTATGAATAAGACCGTAAGTATGTTATTGTTCGCATTTATTTGTTGATTCCGTCATCCATTTCCTCTCTGAATCTGGATTCGGCCACGGCAATCGATACTTCCTTCTCATTAAACGATTATTATTGGTATGTTTTAAGTTAACTTGCAAAACAATTAAACAATAGCGCGAAATGGAAACGTACCTACAAATTCGTGGTAATTTAATGTATGCAGTTCGTTTATTGTTACTTTAACCTTCTAGCGGAACGTGTAATAAACGGTAATGACGTTACACATCTATATTATATTATTATATTAGTATCTGGGTGACCGAGCTAGGTAATTTTTTATAAAATTAAAAAAAAATCTTTTTTTTCATTTCTCGCGACCACCCGTTTCCCGATAAGCTACGCTGACTTCACAATTAACGGCAAAATAGTGATTTATATATTCAATGTAAATTGTAGCTTTTTTTTAATGCCCAAAAACAGAGACAACGATTTTTTGAAATAAAACTTAGCTAGATCGATTTTTCTCCCCCAAAACCTACATGCTGAATTTCAGGAAAATCATTGGAGCCGTTTCCGAGTTTCAAAAATTAAAATATTAAAGATATTATCATGTTTATTATATATATCACTAGCGGCCTGCCCCTGCTTCGCACGGGTATAAAATATGTATCCCATGTCAGTTAGTGTAAAAAAAATGATTAAAATTGATCCAGTAGTTTTGATATGGCGCTGTATTTAAAAAATGATTTTCCCTATTTTCCCGCTTTTCTATTGAAATTTTTCCTAGATTTTCGTTGCTATAAACCTCACGGAGCCCGAGACCTTTCCAACGAATGCAACACCGTGGAAATCGGTTCGTGCGTTCTGGAGTTATATCGTCAGGAAGGAAAACCCGACTTATTTTTATATAGTAGATAATATTATTTTATTATTAAATATTTCTAAAAGGTCCATTTATTGATTAAGTTTGATTTTAATTTACTGTACTAATATTTACCTCTTTTTAATTTTAGACTGGTTGGCTGGAAGAGATTCCGATTCCGGAAAAAGCCCGCCATTGCAAATTATGTTGTTTATTATTATTATTATTTTATGAATTATTGCAATAAAGAGATTACAAACAAACAAAACAATCTATTCAAGTGTAATTTATTTGGTACTTAATAGTTTTCAAGGCAAATGGTTTCAGTAGTAGCAATAATATAGAATTAAAAGTCAGAAAAGAACTCCAACTTAAAACGTTCTGTATAAATGACTGGTTACTGAATTATTGTCTATCCGTACTAGTGTCTATTATTAAGTTAAAAATAGCCTACAACTTGAAATATCCTATGTATATTAATGAATGGTTACTGAACTAGTGTTTTTCCGCCGTGTGGTATCAAGCTGAAAAGAATAGACCACCCTCATTTCTTACCGAGGTGTCGTAAAACGTGAATAAGGTAAATCGATCCACTGCGTGGTATTCGCTTGATTAAAATAGACCACGCTCATTCCTTACCGAGATGTCTTATAAAGCGTCTAAGGTAAACCGACCTGCCGTGTGTAATCCGGCTGAGTAGAATAAACCACCCTCATTTCTTACCGAGGTATCGTTAAAGGCGACTAAGGTAAATAGACCTGCCGTATGTAATCCAGCTGAGTAGAATAGATCGCCTTTATTTCTTACCGAAGTGTCAGGCGACCGTTCAAAATCCGACCGGGTAAAATGTCTACCAAAAGATGTAACAACATGTTTAAAACATGTTGTACCTTAGAGTGCGATAAGGGTAAGAAAATGTTATATAAGATAGATAACTTGTTCATGTTTATTTGAAAATTATTAAATAAATTCTGATACTCTACGTACAATATTGTCGTCTTGACATATTCTATTCTGGATAAGCTGTTAGTGTACCGGACCAAACTGTAATCGGCTGAGTTGACAGTAAGCGCACATGACTGATCTCTAACACGGCCGATTTCACCTCTTTGTTATATAAATCGATAAGTAACTGACAATGTTAACCTGAAGGATATACAGAAACAAAGGGAAATTGTGGCAGAGACTGCCAAGATGTGCAAGTGAGAAATATTATATTATATTACGTCTTATAATCCAAGATTTTAAGGTTGAATGGGTTACACTTTGACATATTCGTTTACCAGCGTGATTCTTCTCGCGGGGCCCAAATTAGGGAGAGCTTGTAAGAACGATGAGCGTCCAAATACAGGAAAATGAAGCAAAAATGAAAAAAAAAAAACAGTTCATGCCACGATAACGTTGTGTAAAGCTCATTAATAAGTTGTTTGTTTATTTCTTTAATTTCTTTATATATGTTCATAAGAATAAAAAAAACATACATGGCACAGAAATTTATATAAAATAAAAATTGTACAAAGGCGGACTTATCCCAATAAGGGATCTCTTCCAGCCAACCTATGCGATATATAAGTGCCCCGAATAGGTTCGAAGCTAGTCGGGCTAACCCGATAGAATAACACGTGAGTATAGCCGATTCTTTACATTAACTATGAATATTACGATAGCTTAAATTAAAAAAGAAATTGTCCAAAAATGATTTATAGAAGCAGGCGTTAGTTAGCGGAATACCATATTACAGAAGTTACAATATAATTATTTTGCTGTAATTCGCGTTTGCTAAGAGAATATATGTAATGCTAAGTGTATGAAGCAGGCAACATTCATCGTACTGCAGTACGATTTTGTCATGGAGCCTATTCCTCCTGATGATGCTTCGGTTTCGGGGAACGTTGGTAGATTATGGTAGTGTGTGTAGGGCTTGTGTGGTGTGTTATTGGTGGCGGCGTCTTGTGACACGTTTTGGTGACTTGTCCTGCATGTATAAGGTATGTGAATGTTGCCTGCTTCACACACTTAGCCCTATGTAATTAGGTAAATTATTTAGTCTGTGCCGGATGTCACTTGTAAACGCGTATTCAACCCATGTGACATCCGTCAGAGAATTGTAAGACGATTAAACATCAATTTGACGGGGGCTAGCGCCATCTTTTTGGAGTCGGACATCGGGCTTGGTATTATATCATGTAACTGACGTTATGCGAAGAATATATGATAAAATGGTATTCGGAGTTTTATTCGTGGCACATCCTGAACAGTTACAGTAGATTCTTATTCACGCGTTTCAATATCCTAATTTTGATATAACAAATCTTGAACGCAGACAAAGTTGTAAGCGTATACTAGTTTGTAAAATTTTAGTATGAGGGCAGAGCATTAAAGCATGGACTAATAAACAGTTCACGATCGACGACTTTAACTGCGCACACGCACTCGGTGCTTCAGTGTAATATTTCATTTACTGCCAGATTAAATTTGGGCGCAATTTTCAAAACACAGCCGTAAATGAATGCATTTTGGTAATGTCTATATCCGTTTCAATGTTATTATTCACAAAGCTATTTCGGACACCAATGTTTTTGGTACCGAATTTACTGAATTCAATTGTTTTCATATGCAAAGTACTTTTGCCGTTATAATATCATATTAATTCTAATTCTAAAACTAAGAGTATTTCTCGACCCGTTTTCTAATTAAAATAATATTTACAATAAACTTTACTGCTATCAGTTTGTCGGTCGGTGTTTACTTACCAGTTTGTTATTTGTTTCCTTTATATTATCATTTGTTTGTGCTTAAATGAGATAATGTTCAAGATATAATTTATGAATAAATCAAACTGTAAACCTCGTACAAAAACATTTATTAACTCGATCCAATTGACTGGCTCGTTTGCGCAGTGATCCTGCCTTCAGCTCCACAGGTCGCGGGTTCGATTCTCGCCGAGGGCCAACATTTTCTATAAATGAATTTGATGATCTTTGAGCCTGGGTGTATATTTGTATTTAAGTATGTATTTAAAAATATATAAGTATATATTCACCAGTTGTCTCTCACCCATAACAAAAGTATTACGTTACTTACTTTGGGGACGGACGACCGTGTGTGTAAGTGTCCCATATATTTATTATTATTAATTATATCAACTCTATGTACACTATATCTGATGATAATTTTTATGTATTTATACAAATATATCACATACGAATCTACTTCTGTTCTCTGTTATGCTACTGCTGTTAACGTAATATAATAAAGGAAATTATGTCCGTCTTACCCCTATATCACTATTTGAAATAGCTATTACATATTACATTTATCGGGAAGGGTATATGTACCAGCTTTGCGATTTTATCGTGGAGTCTATATCGTGATGATGCTTTCGGTTTCGGGGTGAAACGATTTTTGAGATTCTAATGGTGAATGTGTGTGAATTGTGATGTTGGTTAAGGTTTTTAGTGCATGCGTTTTTACGAAACCTGCATGTATCAGGTATGAAAAGGGATAGTATAGTCTACATTTAGCAGCATATACTTTCTGCTTTATCGCGGATTATAGCAAAATAATATCATTATTATTTTTTAAAATAGGGATCCGTAATAAAAATGTAATAAGGTCGAAAAACATTGGTCATAAAAATCTGTAAGTGCATGCACTGCGGAATCTAATGATGATATTAAGAAATACGCCATTTGACAGTTCAGGACAAAATCATTTATTATCATACCACAGATAATCAAGTATAAACATAACATATCTTTCCCTCATACAATCAGGTTACTTATACAATAATATGATTACAACAATTTGATAATTCAAAATTAACCTAATTATTGCTAGGGATACCAATTATATCTGGCCATAAATGAGATGGTGGAATTTCTATCGGGGGATCAGAAGTTTCAGAATTACTATCTGTTTGAGTCACAAGAGGCTCAAGAGTTTCTTGTCTACTATTTACTTCGGCTTCATTCATTCTTCTTGCTACTATCTGGTCTGTATGACGACGATGCAGTTCCCCATCTTCTGTCCTCACCAAATATGTCATGGGGCCTTCAACAATTTCAACAACCGCTCTTTGCCACTTCTCACCAGGCCCATACATCCGAACTAAAACAGGCTGATCAATTTGGAACATCCTAGTAGGCGTACCTTGCATTACTGACTCTAACTGTCTTTCTGCACCAGCTGGTACAGAGTCAGGATGTAACCCGGACACTGCAGTTCGAAATTTCCGACCGTTTAATAATTCAGCTGCAGTTTTATTGTCTCCAGAATTAGGTACAGTACGAAGATTATACAAAACTTTTGCCAATTTTTCACTCCAAGGCATACTACCAGACATCTTTCTTAGTTTATTCTTAAAAGTCTGTATAGCTCTCTCAACATGACCATTTGTTGCTGGATGATATGGAGGTGAATATATATGTTTAATTCCATTTTTTTTCAGAAAGTAGTTAAATTCACTAGAACTGAAAGACCTGCCATTATCGGATACTAATATATCTGGAAGACCTTGAGAGGCAAAAATTTTCCTGAGTGTTGTTATTACTACTCCACTGCTCATACATGGTACAATCTCCGCCTCAAGCCATTTACTGTAACTATCTATTAAGACTAGAAATGTTTTTCCTTCAAAGGGACCAGCAAAGTCCACATGTACACGACTCCAAGGTTTATCAGTCATTAACCAAGTATGAGGATCTTTCGGAGGATTATTCCTAACCATCTGGCATCGTTCACATTCTGCAACAATCCTCTCAATTTCTTTGTCCATGCCGACCCACCAAACATAACCTCTTGCATAAGCCTTTGTTTGTACTATCCCTGCATGTGGTTCATGTAGCAGCTGTAACACTTCTTTCTGCAGAGATGCTGGTATTATCACTCTGTTGCACCACAATAAACAATCTTTATTATGTGAAAGAGCATTCCGGCGAGTCCAAAATGGTTGTAGAGATGTATCAGTGTTCATGCGAGGCCAGCCATGAAGAGTATGAAACAACACTCTCCTCAATATTGGATCTTTTTTAGTTTCACTTGCAATTTTAATAGCATCAATGGTCCAACCAGCCGGTTTGTCTTCCAGTAAAAGTACCTCCCTAAGTGGAATTTCATACACGTTAGACGTAGCAGGTAAAGTCCATCTACTTAAAGCATCCGCATTACCAATTAACTTCCCTGCTCTATATTTAATCATATATTGGTATGAACTTAGTTTTAAAGACCAACGTAACATTCTTGGGGATATCTGATCTGGTATAGGTTTAGCAGGATTGAATAAGCCCACCAATGGTTTATGATCAGTAATGATACAGAATTTGCGACCTGCTAAAAATTCATGGAATTTATTTAGTCCAAACATAATCGCTAAGGCTTCTTTGTCAATTTGTCCATATCTTCTTTCATGTTTCTGCATTGTCCTTGAAGCCATCATTATAGGTCTCTCTGTCCCGTCTTCCATTACATGTGCAATAATTGCTCCTAATCCATATTCAGATGAGTCACATATGAGTAGCAGCTCTTTACTCAAGTCATATCCCACAAGCGTTAAATCAGAAGAAAGCAAATCTTTAGCTTTTTCAAAAGCTGTCTGTTCTGGATCGCCCCACTTCCATGTACATTTTGAATCTAGTAAGCGGTACAGGGGTTCTAGTAATGTTGCTTTATCAGGTAAAAACTTTTCATAAAAATTGTATAATCCTAAAAATGCTCTTAGAGACTCCTTATTCCTTGGTTCAGATTTCTCTTTAATTTCTTTAACTTTCGCTGGTGAAGGGTGTAACCCTTCCTGATCCACCACATGTCCCAAAAATGTAATACTATCAGTCCCAAAAACGCTTTTTATCTTATTCAACCGGAACCCCATTTGTTGTAATTTTCTTAAAACACTGTGTAAGCGATGATCATGCTCAGCTTCATTACGTCCCATGATAGCTATATCATCCAACAAACAGGCCACTCCCTCCATATCTGATAAAGCTGATGACATTAAGCGCTGGAAAATTGCTGGAGCTGCACTAATACCAAATGCCAACCGATTCACTCTCATTAATCCTAGAGGTGTATTAAGAGTCATCAGCATTGCAGTTTCATTATCCACTTTCACTTGTGTATAAGCATGTTTAAGATCTAATTTGCTAAAAACACGACCACCACTTAGTTTAACAAAGGCCTCCATAGACGTAGGGAGTGGATAAGAATCTGTATCAATAGCAACATTTACAGTAGAGCGATAATCTCCACATATACGAAGAGATCCATCATCCTTATTGACTATTCTCAAGGGTGTAGCCCAATTGGAATATCTCACAGGAGTTAAAACACCTTGATCAATCATTCTTTGTAATTCCTCCTTAACTTTCTTCTTTAAAGGGAACGGGACAACTCGCGCCTTTAGAAATTTGGGTACTGCTTCAGGACGAACATGCAAAGAAACCAGAGGACCCTTATATTCCCCCAATCCTTCTTCAAATAAATCAGGAAACTTCTTTACAATATCTAAAACTTTTTCTTCTGACCAACACAGCCCACTTATATCAATATCCAAGAGTTTAAACCAGTTCCGTCCTAAAAGACTTGGGCCATTCCCTGAAACTACCATTAACTCACATTGAGCTTCTTTAACCCCTAACTTTACACACACATTAACCTGGCCCAGCACCTGTAAGGGTTCACATGTCCATGTTACTAATTTAATGTTAGTAGGAATAAGCACTGGTGGACTCGGCCACAACTTCTTGAATGTAGCTTCTGATATAATTGATCTTGATGCTCCAGAATCTATTTCCATATTTAGTTTGGCACCTTCAATAATTACCACAGCTTTAATGGGTGTGCAATAGTTATCTGAACATGTATAAATACCCATCATATTTTCACTAGTGGAAGCCGGAGATGATTCCCCTCTAAGAATTCCTTCCTCGGAGTGAGCTTGTATTCTCTGTGACCTCTTGTCACATGCAGCTGCAATATGTCCATACCTCTTACAGTAATAGCATTTAGCTTTAACAAAAGGACATCGCTCCCCAGTCTTATGCAACTTAGCACAGTGTCGACATTCATTTGTCTGTATTTTACCTATATCCATAGGTTCAGTCGACCAACATGGATTTTGCTTCATCTCAGGAATATTAGGGTACATGTCTGGGAAAGTCACCTGATAGTCGAGGCACATCTGTACTGCCACTTCATAGCTTAACTTCTTAGTTTTCAGTAAATCTCGCCTCAGACGTTGATCCCGTAACCCTAATACCAACCTGTCACGCAATTGGCGTTCTAAATCAAGGAAATTACACTTTACTCCTATTGAACTAATGGCCGCTATATACTCTTGCACGCTTTCCGTTTGTAGTTGATTTCTCTTATGAAATTTCCCAGTTTCCAAAATTTCATTAACTTCTGGTTGGTAGAATTTGTCAAGGACACGAATAATATCATCTAGTGGAACATTCGTCGGTCTATTTGGTACCAATAATGATGCAATTAGTGAGAAGGTTTCCTTTCCGCACTGCGACAAAAATAAAGCGCGTGCTTTTTGTAGGTTATTCTCCCCATATCCCACAGCATCAAGGGAACACAATAACCGTTCCTTATAATCAATCCACTTGTCGGATTTAGGATCAAATTTCCCGGGGAACATAATATTCGACAAATTACTCATTTTGTATGCAATTATTAATTATATTTTCCGCAGTCGCCAATAAGAAATACGCCATTTGACAGTTCAGGACAAAATCATTTATTATCATACCACAGATAATCAAGTATAAACATAACAGATATATTTAACAAAAATAAATCCTCCTATTTAGTAGACTTTCCACTGCCATGAGATCGGTATGTACGCGGGTGAAACCACGGGATATAATAGTTATTAGTAAAATAGTATCTTATACTATTGTATGGGGAAAGTGAGAGAATATAGAGCTTATATCTACAAGCTACATACATTATCGTGGATTTTGCAATTTATTTGAAAAGAGCATTTTGAACAAAACAAATTATTATTGGTACAAAAAGTTTAATTGTACATATACGTTTCCATTTATAACTAAATTAAATATATTGCTATTTGCAAAACAATCTTATTTATTCTACACTATATTAAGATAAATACTAATGCTGTTTTATTCCGTTTATTTTGTATTGATTCGTGTCTAAAGCTCCTATATGAAGCTACATAATAACCAAAGCCCATAAAATATTGATCGTTGAATAGTATTCGCTCACATAGAATAACTCAGTCAAAAGCTTATGGGTCAATTAATGTGTATATAAAATGAACGATAAAATTTTCTTGTGATCCTCGACAAAATTGATGTGATGTATATGCGATAATGTAGATTTTTTACTGGTTCGAAGCTTTTTCAGAGAATAGACTTGTAAAGTAAGTAAAGTAACTGCCTGTTACTATCCTAATTCATAGGTCTTCTCTCTCCGTTTTTGGAAAGAAGGATTGGAGCTAAGAACTACCACGCTGCTCCAATGGGGATTGGTGGGTTATGAGTAACCCACCAATCCCTAGAATTCTCTAGAAACATGCAGGTTTTTTCACGATGTTTTCCTTCACCGAAGAGCGTGTGTTAATTGTAATTATCAATTAGATAATTAAGTTTTAACAGAAAAAGTCATTGGAGCTTGCCCGGGTTTAAACCCGTGACGCCTCGGAAGAGGCACACGGTTTCACCGCTGGGCTATCACAGTTCATACAGAACATAGACTTGTTGTGTGATTAATTATCTGAAGAGCGAACGACTGGTTAGAATACAAGATCTAAGAAATCGTGTGTTCAAACTCCGGGATGGAACTTAAGATTTCTACACCAGAATGTGTGCAGCAGCATGGTGGGTCTAAAGCTCTATTTCTTACCCCCCATGAGGGAAATACTTTTACCCAGTAGTAGGATAACAGGCCATGATTTTACCATTTCGTTTGGTGTGACACAACTTTAAATCGTGCGTGTTATATACGATATATTGATATTTCTAAATTTTATTATTTTTTTCTAAATTATTTAAAACTGTTTTCTTTAAAATTCGTATTTATGTTTTTTCTTAAAGCTAGAGTATTAGAATAACGTCTTTAACAGCGCATATTTAACGTAATCTGGAAATTAGTTTTAGCTGGTCTCCACGAGACAGGCTAGACATGGAGAACACAATTACTTCTGTTTTAATCATAGATTAGCTAAATATAAACATTGTAACTTTAATTAAGATGTAAAATCAGTTTCAGTTAATAAACATTTCTTAATAAACCATTTAGGGTTACTTTTAGGGTTACATTTAGGGTTACTGAAGGGTTTATGAGCGAGGTCTATAAGCCTTTGTACTCGTAGCGGGTATTGTTATGCAAATCTTGTGCAGCGCAATCAGTACTTCATTGTTAAATTTCGATGAAAATCCTTTTTGCTAAAGGATATTTTAATACCGACGGACAGATCGCTTTTTATGTGTCTATGTCGCAATTCGACATAAAACAACTTTTTGAATTAGGTCACTTTATTTTTATTTATTTATTTGCATTTAAATATGCTACATATTTGTTAAGTTAGGTTAGGACGTTGCAAAATATTGCACACGCGTCTAAACATACAAAATTTAAATTTTATCATGTCAATGTTTATATAATCATCAATTTAAATTTATTAAGCAAATGAATGTACAAGGAAAAATAGTGTTTAATAATATTAATAATGTAATAAGCCATGACCCTAGGGTCATGGAGTCAAAGTGCAAATTTTTTTATCCGTTTTAACACCTCCGTTAATTGCCTCTTCAGGTGTCAAGAAGGATGGCTCCTTTTTCGCAAAAAGAATCAGCTTAGCGATTCAGCGCGGAAACGCTGCCAGCATTCTTGGTACCATTCCACGTGGGCATGATTTGTATAGTCCTAGCGTGTAAGTACCTTAAGACAGATATAACTTGTAAATATTTGCTGTAAATAAAAATTGTATCGATGATGTAGCAATTTTAATAAAGTACATATGTCAAATTGAAATTATTATATGTCAATACCAAGCATGCGATATACTCCGTACATTATGGGCATGAGTTTGAATCGTAGAGCACCGCTAAAATTTTATGCTTATGGAATATTTATGTCCTATTTGTCCCACCTGCGGCAGCGTTTGTAATTTGCTAATGGATTGTCTCCCACTTGACAACCATAGTTTAGTGTTAGGTTTTAATTGGCTAGCTTGTTTAACTAATGTAATGAAACATTTTTATGTTTCATTAGCACTTTACCACCCACATGGGTGAGCAGATGCATATATTAAATGTCAAGTGCACTGTCGGTTCTGGTTTTACTGAACTTAACTAGATTACAATTACAAGCACTTTCTTACACAACATCATCTGCCCTTATCCCACTCTAAGTGGGGTCGGCACAATATGTTATAAACATGATTTGGCTGCGTTTTTACGACCGGCCGCCTGCCTGATGGCAACTTACCTCAGACGTATTTTACGACGCCTCGGTAAGAAAGAGGGTGGTCTATTCTACTAAACCGGATACCACACGGTGAGTTAACTTACCTTAGTCGCCTTTTACGACACCTCGGTAAGAAATGAGGGTGGTACTATTCTACTCAGCTGGATACCACACGGCGGGTCGACTTACCTTAGTCGCCTTTTACGACACCTCGGTAAGAAATGAGGGTGGTACTATTCTATTCAACCGGATACCACACTTTCTTACACAACGTAGGTGACTTAATAGCTTTAAGAAGAAAATATACACGTACGGGAATTTGGGACAGCAGTCTAATTGTTATATGTTATTTTTATTTTATTAATTTGACATAATAACATTATTTAAATTAGTAAAATTAATATTGATATTATATATGTATAGTAATATTGATATTATATATAATAGTTTTATCTAAGTAAAAAATAAGTATCGGCCTGTTACTATCCCACTGCTGGGCATAGGCCTCTTCTCTCCGTTTTTTTTTGGAGAGAACGATTGGAGCTAAGACCTACCACGCTGCTCCAATGCGGATTGGTAGGTTACACATATCTCCAGAATTCTCTAGAGATATGCAGGTTTCCTCACGATGTTTTCCTTCAACGAAAAGCGTGTGATAAATTGAAATTATCAATTAGACACATAAGTTTTACAAGTAAACTCATTGGTGCCTGCCCGGGGTTTGAACCCTAGACCGAAAGAGGCGCACGGTGTTACCGCTGGGCTACCACAGCTTCTTTATCTAAGTATATTTATATTATTATAAATATGCGTGTTTGCCTTTTTCACACCAGTCACGCTCTTCTTTTTTTTTCTGTTAATCCTGTAAGAAGGGTTGCCTGGAAGACATCACTACTCAGTGATAAGGCCCCTCTTTGTACGTATACATAAGTTTATTTTAAGTCCGCATGTATTTTTATGTGTTTATACAATAAATTTTTTATCTATCTATCTATTATTTTCAAGTATGACTTTTTAGGCAATAATTATCTTTATTTTTACCATAATATATTATATTTTTTGACATATTTATTTTCAGAAAGGCTTGATATAAATCAAGCCTTTCTTATTAAATATTAATTAAATCTAAGGTTTTAATAATAAAACCTTAGATTTAATTATTGATATAATCAAAATAGAATAGTTAATAAGTAACAAAAATAAACAATGCTGAATACGTCTGTAAATTATAATTATAATGGAACTAGATTATATAAGGATTTATTGTTAATGTATCTATAATAATATCGTTGTATATCGTGTATTAAAAAAATAAATAGGTGCGTCCAATGAAAGAATAAATATGATTTGTCTATGGACACGATATGTCCTGCTTGTTTTCAACCGATGGACGTCTACTGCTGGACGTAGGTCTCTTTAAGAGATTTTGACAACACCGATCGAAAAAAGATCGAGAAACACTCTAGTGGCTATTCAAGTGAGCTCGATAAAAATCATCCAGTATTAAAAACATGCGTCGAACTTATGAATACGTAGATAAATCAAAAGATTTGTTATTAATATGGACGTCGTTAGCAAATTGTTTCCAATTTGATATTTGATTTATTTTTGGGGAGTGGGCCGGACGTGTTATTATTATTACATCGTACTGATGGCGTTGTTTGTTAATAGCCAACATTTCATCCAGCAGACATTATTTCGACAGCGACCGATTCGTGTGTTAACATAACTTTATATACATAGTTTTTGTAAAGTATTTATAACGCAGTTCTGCTTGATGGAAAACGCGTAAACGAGATATGATGGCACGGTGGATAGAGCTTTTGGAAGTTTACCAAATGATAAGAATTCATTCTGGGTCAGTGTGTATTAAATTTAAAAAAAAGTAGTAATCTTACTTAAATCATAAATATGACAGATTGTATTTTGTTTCACGATCAAACAAATATAACTTAACTAATTTTGATATAATTTATAGCCTTGATTGACAATGAATATTTCTTTTATTACCTTACTAAGGATTTACGATATAATTATTCATATGAATCAAAGATTGTAACCCTTCAATTATACACTGTCCATTATATTAACCATCTTTTGACAGATTGACGATAGTGATGTCCTAAAGATTCTCGTATGCGATACCATTCCGATTATAGTACCTACTATCATTAATCGAATTACGTACCTAAGTAATTCGATTAATGATAACCTACGTAAACTAGATTACTACTTGAGAAAAGAAATTCCAACTTTGAGAAAACTTATTGTTTCTTTGAAAAGAAGTGGTCTATTTCATGGTGAAAAATCTTCTTTGGTCAAAGTTTTGAACACAATTGGCTTTTCATATAAAAAGTTAAATAAAAGAAAATTATTAATGGAACGCACAGATATAGCTATAGCACGTTGTGATTTTTTAAGAGAGGCAAAGAAAATACAAGATTGGGCAAATATTGTTTTCACGGATGAAACATGGCTCAACGCTAACCACACACTATCTCGTTTCTGGACTGATGATACTGCTGATTCCACTTCCTCAGTACCAATGGGAAAAGGTGAGCGCCTAATCATTTGCCATGCAGGTACAGCAAAAGGATTTGTACAAGACGCACTGTTGGCATTTAAATCGAAGAAATCAAATGACTACCACGAAGAGATGAATGCAAATGTGTATGAAGAGTGGTTCAAAAAAATGCTCATTTCATTGGAAGATCCATCAATAATTTTTATTGATAATGCGCCCTACCACTCCCGTCAAATTGACAAAATGCCAACACAGGCTAATAAAAAGCATGAAATAATTAATTGGCTTCGGGACAATGGAGAAAATGTGGACGACTCAATGTTAAAAGTTGAATTAATAAAAATATTAAAAACCAAAAAGAGAGCAAAACGCTATGTAATCAATGAAATGGCAGCAGAATATGGCCATACTGTTCTTCGGATTCCTCCATACCACTGCCAGTACAACGCAATAGAACTTATATGGGCACAAGTAAAAGGGCATGCTGCGAGATGCAATACAAGCCCCCCATTCACAGCGAATAAAATGTTGCAATTGCTAAAAAATGCTTGCACCCACGTAACGGCCGAGAACTGGGCAAGTGTGGTGGAAAGAACTAAAAGAGTAATATTCTCTGATTGAGAACGTGATATTGCGTTTGATAATATATTATCTACACAGGAGCTAATAATAACTGCTACTGAAGACTCCTCATCGGAGGAGTCTAGTGTTGATTATCATTCCGACGACTCGTGCTAATAAAATAAATTAAAATATCCTGATTGTTTTATTTGTATTCATGTATTAACTAAGAAGAAAGTAAAACTTTATATAATGTTATTAAATGTCTTTTAATACTCGTAACATCGATTTCTACCGATTATTTTTAATCTGTGGCATAATCGTAGTAACCCATTATGTGTGACATCACTAAGTGGGCGGTACCCATCCATAAAGTACAAATATTATTTGTATGATATTTGTACGTAAGCAATACAAAACTTAATGAGCGTGAGCTGTCAAAAGACTGATAATATGATGGACGCAGTATAGGAAAATTGTAACTTGCTAAATGCGGGTGATGACTTTAACCAAATATTCTTTCTCAAATCAAAGTATGAGCCGGTGTCGACGGCTAAGTTTAATTTACCCCATACCAATATTAAACTGTTATCACATTTATCCATTGGACCAATTTTTAAACAATTGGTACAATGGAATCTTACATACCGGGTTAACATCATTAAACACCTGCCCTTATCCCACTAAGTGGGGTCGGCAGATGTTTTAAACATGATTTGGCAACTTTCTACGACCCGCGCAGCTGAAGGCAGGGTCTACCCACTACGCCAACGCACCAGTCTAAAAAATCCAGTTTTCCGATCCGGAACCGAAAAAAATTTAGTGCTTGGCAGCATTATTTTAACGTCTTTCGCGACCATTGACGTGAATAAAGTAGGGGGTAAAGATCGTTTAAAATATATAGGTACTTACATTGATCACGACCCTCTCGCAAAAGTCGTGGTCATGGTGTATCGGCTCAAATGTTACTACGCCACCTTGAGGCGGCCGACCCTGTTCTTCTTCTTGACTGCACAACTTCGGCAGCGACCTGGAATAAGGTTACGTGATTAAAGATTGGTTCAGTGAAGGAGATAATAAATGCAAGAGTATCCGTATACCCAATTAGCCGTGTGGTATCCTGCCTCTTCGGGTGACAAGAGAAACCCTTTTTCGCACAAAGAATCAGCTCAGCGATTCAACGTAGAAACGCTGCCAGCATTCTTTGGACCATTCCACGTGGGCATGATTTGTATAGTCCTAGCGTGTTAGTAATTTAAGATAGACATTACTTGTACATTTTGATGTACAGTTATATCTTTTCTATAACGTTATATCTTCTTCTAGTTGTTGGCGATGAAACGTTCTAGCCGTCTAAGCGTCCATTAACCGTATGAGTCAAGTATTACTTATTTATTATATATATTATTTGACTGTTCTCGCAATGACAAGCTCAGCCATTTATTATAGTCTACTATCGGTCACCCGATTATCGCGTTGTCAGTATATCCGGTATGAATAACTAAAGAGATGATATTTGACTACTACCGTTTCCGAAATCAATAATAATACTTTATCAATAATCTCTTACACAAGTAATTACAAAATGATAGGTTTATAAGGTAAATTCATACTCAGAATATTTACCTACAAAAGTTGTTTTTATATTTATCATTGCGAACTGTAGCGGTTTCGCAAGGGCTGGGGGGCGGTACTGGGTTTGCCGCATCAAGCTACCCGTTCCGCATTGGTGTGCGGTCTACATCGGAGTTTATTTCATAATTGAAGAAAAACCTTTATTTATGACGAACAACACTTATTTTACTAAAGAAAAAGATTTATTACAATTGTCCACGTTACATATGTGCACTTGTACAATTGTCCACTCTCTCGGCTTTTGCCTCGATACAGCAAACCCGAAAACCAATTTTCAGGGGCCATTATTCTATATATTTGTTATAGTTTTGCGCTTAAGATATTCATCTAAATTACATCGTGTAATCGATTATAATCTTAAGCGTTTAATGCTGTCTGAATTGCTTTCTGATTACCTAATTGTGCGTGACCATTTTCGTAGAAAGTAGAAAGGAAATAAATAGTAAGGTATCCTTGAAAAATTAAATCTATCAAATCTTGAAAAATTTAATCATTTATAAAACAATAGTCCCAAAAGCTATATTTGATCGATTTTCTCAAAATTTATTGAACGGATTTATGTACCTACGGCTATTTTTATGACGTAGAGCAATTTTCCCGTTTTTTATAAATAGATTTCAAGAAGCAAGCAGTTGCAAAAAAAACTAGACTGCAACGAACTTTAGTCGCGTGCGACACGTAAACCAGCAGATATACACTTAAGTGATCTACTAGAGAATTGTAGATCTACAAAAATACTACAAAAAAGTCGACAATATTATGTCTCTATCTCTTATGGTTAACTCACAATAACTACTTTTTTGTTCAAAATATTCAACTCAAAATACTACGTTATTTAAGCGGGAAGAACTTCATAGTTCATACTAGTGCATATTAAACGTCAAAGCCTTTTTGTTTTTTTTTACTTCTCAATGTAACAATGAATTTAGGTGATTTATTGTATGGAAGACGAAGTAGCATCATAACGCAGTCACTGGCAAAGGCTAGATAGTAAATAATTGTGTGATTAATGTAATGATTTTAAAAGATTAGCCGCCGAGTTTCTTGCTGGTTTTTTCGGTAAGAGCAAACTTCCGAATCAGTGGTAGCTTCTTTAAAACATTTGACGATTAAAAAGTACTGTAAAGAACTGTAGTGCACTGTCCACTTGAATGAAGAATATTTTGAATTTGAATTCGAATGAAAAAATAAAACTATTTTATTTATATATTATTGATCACAATAAGATATATTGCACTAATTCAGCATAACAAGAAGCAACTAAACAACGACCGTCTCGTGACGAGAGCTCTTGACCTATTTTTCGTGCATTTCTATCCCAGAGAGTTTTTCATAACAAAGTCCTTTTTAGAACAGAATAAGTACTATTGAATGGAAGTTTTTTTCTTTTTACGGATTCCTAAATAAACAGTTGAGTTTGATTTGTTTTTAATTCGGAAGCCTTTTAAATGTTTATGTTTGAAATTGGAAGTTTGAGAAGTTGTTGTTGTAGAAAAGTAATTTGCGAAAATTACTAAACGACGACTGATTTGTAATTGGGTTATTATGAAAGTATATTAAAGTTAATAAATGATAAAAATATACTTCATTTTACTGTCAGGATTTAACGTGAAAATTAAACGTATTTAAAATACATGCTTTTTTAAATTTGTTTTCCATAAAAACTTTATTACTCCACTAATCATTATCATGACTAGGATTGAAGTGATTTTAATAGACACAGTTATCTTCGACTTCTTTTAAATAACTTTCTATTCATTTCATGCGTCAATTATTAAAATATATAGACTTAGTACTGGCAAATGATGGCGTTTAATGTCATTATATTATACGTTATTATTATTTATTTCAAAAGTTAAGTTATTTAAAAACAGCCCTTCGTATTGACCGCAGCCTTAAAAAAAAATTAGAAGACTCAATTTTTTTTAAGTAGTATTGGATAATAGTAGAATAATTGAATTATTTGTTAAAATTTCAGTAGTTTTCGGTAATACTTTAATTTATCTAGAATCTAACGGCATAAGCTTTTATTATAAACCACAAACACTACACACAAGAGATAAATTATAGTAAAGTAACAACGTTGTAATTTTATGTTCAACAAGGACTTTTTCAGAGCATGGTGTTTAGAAACTAGATCCGTGCTATGTTGCGTGCGGAATTTGGAGATAAACTGTAAAAAAGTGTGCCGATTCTTATAATGTATATGGAGTATCTTATATATTATTTTACTTATTACATTATAAGGACATACTACTGACGAAGACCAAGGTCTTCGAACAGTGCCTGTTGCTAGTGATGACGTACGGATCAGAAACGTGACTGACTATCGTCGCTGACTATCGGCATCATAAGAAGGCTCATAGTCGCTTAGCGAGCTATGGAACAAGCTATGCTTAGTGTATCTCTACGCGATCAAATAAAAAATGAGGAGATCCGTAGAAGAACCAGAGTTACCGACATAACTCATCATATCGCGAATCTGAAATGGCAATGGGCGGGGCACGTATTACGTAGAACCGATGGGCGTTGGGGTCTCAATGTGTTGGAATGGTGACCCCGCACCGGAGAACGCAGTGTTGTTAGACTTCCCACGAGATGGACCGACGACCTCAAAAAGGTCGCGGAGGGCCGCTTGGTCCAAGCGACACAAGATCGTGTGGTGTGGAGATCCCATGAAGAGAACTATGTCCAGCCGTGGACGTCCATCGGTTGACACAGAAGAAGAAGATCCATAACAATATTTGTTTCACTTCCAGTAAATTTAATTCTAAATATTTTAAAATTCCAAAGAACTCGATTCCGCAATCGAGAAAGGAAATTGAGAACGAACGTGCTCAGATTCTGTTTGTAGTATCTGAAGGGCTTTCGCTACGACTTATGAATCGTTTGATATCGGAAGCGCTAACTCAAGGCTAAGCGTTCGCGACGTCTTTTCAGGACCTTTGAAATCAAGATTCTTTGAAACGTAGGAATATGATACTCGGTTTACTTTTGTGAGACCTGAGCGCCCGAGAAAGGTGATCTGATAGCTGCCGTGAAAAGGAATTTTCATTTAGTTGGATATTTGAATAATGGAACATAGTAGTTAGCGTGATGTCACAGTCACGGGGAGTATTGGTGTGGGTAATTTGCACAATACTTTAAATAAATAAATCAATTAGATAAATATCTACATGTCAATTAAATAGGAGTATTTGTTTTGTCTTATAAACTTAACTACGCGCCAAGTGCCAAATAGTAAATAAATAATAATAAATAAATATATGGGACACACACACGGTCGTCCGTCCCCAAAGTAAGTATCTTAATACTTGTGTTATGGGTGACAGACAACTGGTGAGATATACTTATATATGTTTTAAATACATACTTAAATATAAATATACCACAGGCTCGAAGACCAAGAAATTCATTTAAAGAAAATGTTGGCCCTCGGCGGGAATCGAACCCACGACCCGCGGAGCTGGAGGCAGGGTCACTACCCACTGCGCCAACGGGCCAGTCCCGTAAAGTGCCGGCAAGTACGGCAAGTGCGTTTAAAGTACCGGCATCGCTTTTTATGTACCGATACGCTAAAGTACAGGTTTGTCTACGTTAAGTAAACTATTCTTTCTCTATCTTACTGTCGATCTGTGGAAATATAGTGGTTGTTATATTTTGACTTGACTAGTAAAATATAGTAACTTTATTTACGTGTCCATTAATGGTGAAAAGCTCCGTTTTTTAAGAAGAAGCAAAGACTAATACCAAAGTGAATTAAACGCCCGTATGCACCAGGGAAACAAAGAAGATGAGCGCATCGTATAGTGGTAAATTTTTTTTTCAGTTTCATGATAAAATGTCGATGAGGGAACAACATAAAAAAGTACCTGAGCACTCTCAAAATATCCTGTAGAAAACCTATATATTGGCAACCCTGCGTCGATATCGCAAACTGTACAGCTAAAAATAAAATAACTTCAAACTTTCCTTTCTAAAAGTTTGTCAATGCTATAGGTTCATTACAAAGCCATTCGAAAAGAAAATGTCTCCTCGCACTGTATTGTTGGTCGGAAGTAGCGCAGTACTGTAGAGATGTATATCGGGCTATAACAAAGAGTTTTTTGCTAGCTTTGCCGAGTTAACATCAAGTTTCTGTTCGAGCAATATCAAACTTTTCTCTAAGGAGCGGATGAAAGCTACAATCTCCTTTATCGATATCGCAGACTATTTGCGAATTATTACTAGTTCCTGAGTGACCGATAATTTTTTAATTGAAGATATAAAAATTTAAGATGGCGCCGATGACGTGTGAAATTCAAACCTGGGTTTTGCACATATTCGGTCCGCCCGTTATCAATCTGCTATCGCAACATTACGTTTGACAACTAAAAAATCCTTTGCTTTCAATTTTACACTTTACCATTTTTTTATTGCCCAAAAACAAGGATAATTTTTTTTTTTTTAATAATTAGATCGATGTTTCTCCCTCAAAACCTCTACATGCTGAATTTCGAGAAAATCATTGGAGCCGTTTCCGACATACAGAAAAAATATTTATATATATACATACAAGATTAATGCATTTAAAAATTAAAAATGCTAATTTATAGAATTAGGCGTTAATTTGCGGAGGTCCATAATAGAAAACTAATGAGAATATAAGTTTGCAAATATTTTTATTTTTTAAATTTTTATCGTGGATTATAGCAAAATAATTCTTCTTGTTAGTTTTGTTTTTAATAAAAATGCTGTTATAAATTAAGTGAAGACTCTAGATTTGTAATTTGATTGTTTTTCTAAAGACACATTTGTGGTCAACGATTGTTTAGTTTTGATACTGAGCAATATTTTAATCGTAACAATGTACAAATTTTAACGTTTGAACAATATTCATGGAAATAAATTTATCTACATCTCATTTATTATTACGGACATCTTAAGACTAAAAGGCCTTCTTGAAATATCTCTTAAGCATTATGCATTAAGACAGACAAGATACATTGATTATTCCAGTCTCAAAAGTGCCTGAACATTAAACATTTTGTAGAGTATTTTCATTATATATCATAAAAAATTGTCCCTCGCCGTGTCTGTTTATCGTTTTAGTCATAATTTTAAAAAACACCTGACCTCACCAAAAATGATTTTCCATACGTTTTACGCCGATAGCCAAAGGGACTAATTGGGTGTTCGATTTTCAAAGTTCTGTATAAATTGCTTAAAAAATTCAAACCGTCTGGAAGCTTCCATCACAAACACTGCGTAAACCCTTTGAGATAAAATAAAACAATGAATGATGGGGTTATTTTATAGGTACTATACCCATTTTGCCTTCTTAAAAAAGATTACTAATTAATATATGATATACTAGTATTATCCCGCGGTTTCACCCGCGTAATTTTTATATTTTTACACATTATTACATTTTTATAACGGATCCCTATTTTTTTTTGTTGGAAAATGTAATATAGCCTATGTTGCTCAGTAAAGATGCAGCTTTGGTGAAAGAATTTTCGATATCAGTCCTGTAGTTTTGTGTGAAAATATTACAAACATACATACAAATTTATCCTCTTTATAATATTAGTATAGATAATAAATCACTAATTACATTAATTCCAAGGCTATTTCAAAGGATGATTCATTATGGTCCTTTACCAGCATAAAATTAAACGAATAGGAGTTATCGAAAGCAGAAACCGATTTTTTCCTTTATTTTGGTATCTTACACCGGGGCATAAGTGCGCTTTCCACTGTCGCCTGTGATGGGGCGGTTGGCTTATAAAATATAAAAGCAGGAGTCTTTTAAAATCTGTTTACATTATTATAAACGGTGAATGTATTTGTTATTACTGTATATGTTGTATCTGCTTGTCATTGAGCGCTCTTGTTTAATTGAATACTAAACACTCAATAGGTTAACCTCAAAGACTTAATAATAACCAAGCTCCTTTTGTGCAAATTGGCATTTCTTATAAACAAAATTGTAAATCTCGGAAAGCTTATAGCGATCTTTTCCTTCTTGGAATTACGTTTTCGGAATTGTAAAAATAATTTAGCATGTTTAACAGACACTGGTGGGCACTTATTTGATGGGATATTATTTAATCGAACAATGTAGAGAGTTTGTTTTACCAAATTCGTTCATCAATATTAATGATTGATACTGATAAAATACACGCCCTGTGGTATTCGGCTGAATAGAATAGTACCACCCTCATTTCTTACCGAGGTGTCGTAAAAGGCGACTAAGGTAAGTCGACCCGCCGTGTGGTATCCGGCTGAGTAGAATAGACCAACCTCATTTCTTACCGAGGTGTCGTAAAAGGCGACTAAGGTAAGTCGATCCGCCGTGTGGTATCCGGTTGAGTAGAATAGACCAACCTCATTTCTTACCGAGGTGTCGTAAAATATGACTGAGGTAAGTTGACGTCAGGCAGGCGGCCGGTCATAAAAACGCAGCCAAATCATGTGACAGCATGTTTATAGCATGTTGTGCCGACCCCACTTAGAGTGGGATAAGGGCAGGAGATGATGACTGATAAAATAAATACGAAAGTGTGCATGTGCTCCTATTACGTCTGAATAGAACACGAATGAATGTGATTTTTGCTAGCGAGATACCTAAATATATTTTGGTAGGGCGCGACCCCTAACCGCCGAGCGTCGTATCTCCGCATTCATTATAGCGCTTAATGAATTGGAAATACCAAATTAGTACGTAAATTGGAATAGAAATTCTTTATTTGCACAACTATATGCTGTAAGTGTTAATGGCCTTTATTGCCGAGGTTGCGAATTGCGGAGATTACAGCTTAAAACTGTACTAGAGTCGAAAAAAGATGTTATAAAATTACGTCTGCGATTCGAAACTAAGGTAGAGTACGAAGTAGAAGCCTCGCCATGTAGTCGAAGGCTGGTAGTATAAATATGATTATTTCTGAAGGCTTCGGAAATTTGGCAAGTTACCCAGACCGAATGAAGTCGGAAAAATGTTATCTTACCTTCATTGGCGAAGAAACTGAGTTTAAACAATTAATGAGAAACCGACGAGAACAGTTTGACGTATGAAATCACTTATCGTTGGTGTATATCACTTGTTATAACCGCCAGCTTTTCTCAATCTATCTGATCTATAAATCTTGTAATAGTCATTTGTTTCAATGCATATATTTTCCAGAGTAAGTTACGGAATGTTTTTTCATAAATTGTTTTTACGCGTTATGAATTATAATTTACTTTGTGACGTCTGCAATTTTATTTTTGTATTGTAGTGCGCAATGACGTCACACAGCTTTGGTAGATAGAACTTATATTGTTTTACTTTTTCTTTTAATATTGATTTGTTCGTTTGAAGAAACATATATCCACAAGGACATAAATCTGTTCAAAGGATTTCCACGAACTTATGTCGATTGTATTTAGTCTCCTTACAATCATTGTGCGGTAGACTGTTAAACATTGCTGACAATCTACACATATATATAAAGCTGAAAAGTTCGTTTGTTTGTTTGAACGCGCTAATCTCAGGAACTACTGAACCGATTTGAAACATTCTTTGAGTGTAATATAGTCCATTTATCGAGGAAAGCTATAGGTTATATAACATCAGGCTAAGATGAATAGGAGAAGAGAAATTTTTTTAAAGCTTTCTATACGGGCGAAGCTGCTGACACAGCTAGTCAATATTACGTATCGTTCTAAGATAACCTGTCAGATCGTAGTCCACTAGTTGGCCTTTGCTTTAATTATCTTATAGAAATGACTGGCCCGTTGGCGCAGTAGGTAGTGACCTTGCCTTCAGTTCCGCGGGTCACGGGTTCGATTCCCACCTAGAGCCAACATATTCTATAAATGAATTTGTTGTTCTTTGAGCCTGGGTGTTTATTTGTATTTAAGTATTTAAAAATATATAAGTATATATTCACCAGTTGTCTGCCTACCATAACACAAGTATTAAATTACTTACTTTGGGGACGGACGACCGTGTGTGTAAGTATCCCATATATTGATAAAAAAAAAGTGAACTGACTTAAACCCAGCTGTGCACAAAGGACTTTCAGCAGATATTGGCGTCTTGAAAAATATCCAACACGTTTGATGCTGTCGGAACATCAATCTTTGCTAAAGGAAGTTCGCATCGTTATAATATATTATTCATAGGGATCTTTCACGAAGTTTTACAAGAATAATGTTAAAGTTTATATTACTCTTCTTTTTTAGACTGCGTGTTAAAAAAATCTAATTTACTTACACTTTTACTTCTTACTATTCAAAAATATGGTTTATATTATTCTTTTGTACGTCAATCCTTTATGATTTTTGATCACCAAGTATCATTTTATTATATCTTAGAATTACTTATAGATCCAAACGTCAATTATTTATTCACTCAGTAAAAGAGTATGTTAACAATTTTTTACAAATAGAGTTGATGTAGAGATGTTAATTAGATTGCACCGAAAAACACTATTATTATATTATAATCAGTTTAATTTATAAAACTAGACATATTCTGCAATTCTCACATACATGTAAAAAGCATGGTAAAATAATCTTAATCTAAAACGTATGTAACACTGAACACCGCATGATGTTAGCTCTTTAACCCATTTTCATGCAAGAACAGAATAGAATACTCTTTATTGTATACCACAGAATTTACAATAGTACTAAATAACAAAAATCACAATATAAACTGTGTGATACAGTGAGGCGGCCTTATCGCTACCAAGCGAGCGAATAGTTAATAGCAGAAACCATGAACACTAAAATAAAATCAGTAGCATTTTCCTAAGAAACATCGCGACGGATTAAATCACCCGAAAACCGCAAAGTGACCCATTAGTCAAAGATTTGACTTCGCAATAAAATCGATACACAAGCTATAACTGAAAATGTACTTTTAAATCTATAAATAAGCTCCATTTATACAGTCAAACTATTTATACTAACAATTTATATTATATACTAACAATTGTTTAATATTCTTATAGATTCGGAAATCATTTCTACAGAGTAGAGCCTACAAGAAACTCGTCGACTTTGTTACATTTGGTAATCAAATTATCCTTTAACATTTTGCATTATATTTTTTTAATTTTATTATCTCTCTAACACTCATATAATAAGATGGTTTAACCTAAGTGCGGAGTTAGTAATATATTTTTTTTATTCGATTCTACTATTAAAAAAGGATAGCTATGCAGAAAATTTAATGAGAAATAGTTACCATAATTATATTAGCGATTTTTTACGGCTACATTCTCACTTACATGATGGCGGTAAGACACTTCACTTTAAAAAAAGATAAGTTTTGAAAAAAAAGTCGCAAATGTTAGGAAATAACTTCCGATAGAAGCGGATTTTATTTTTTCAATGACAGATATCAGTATGCTCAATACGTCACTGGAGCATTAGCTTTCTGGGATTTGACATCATCTGATAATGTAAGTTCCGGTTCTGAGAATACATAACGTTACTGCTTTAAATTTAAACAGAAATGATTTAAATCCGACTAAACATTAAACATAAATATTTAAATCGAAAAAAATTTAGCGCATCTAAAAATTCCGGAGACCAACATAGAAAGTAGTAGATTTAGATGTGAATACGTACATATTATCCGCAGACGAGTCAGGTTAGAAGTTGATTCCTTATCGCACGTAAGAGATTAATTCAAAGTTTATAGATATGACGTGATATATTCATTGAAAATTACATAAAGAAGAATCCAGTTTAGAACAGTTAAGAAAATTAGAACAGAAAAATATAAAATTAATATTCGATTTAAAAACTTAAATTTATTCATGATTGGCAGATACAATTGCAACTATCCGCGAACAGAACTGAACATTGCTCTAGTAGGTCCTATAAAGACGTGCTACCTGCCCGGCTGTCGATGGTCAACTGTTCCGCTTGCCAAGCTGCAGCCCTTATATAGGCATTTGTTTACAGCCTTATGAATTTACAATAAGGCCCGAGTGGAAATAAATTTCTGAAAATAAATTAGCTATGATGAAAATAATTTATCAATATTATACGGTACATTAATAATTCAATATTTGTTAATGAGGTATTAAATCAAAGTGAATAGGGTGGGACTGTTCACTTTCATCTAGGGGCATTATTTTGTCACTCGTAAATCTAAGCCCGTTTTAACTAGCAAATTCCTATTGGTCATAAAATTACCAAATGTGTAGTGAATGCAGAGCTTAAGCAATAACTTTAATTTCCAAAAATAAATATAAAAAGATAATAACAGAATTTATACTTAAAGGTACCTTTATGATTTCATATACAAAAATAACATATAATTTGAATTTGCTAATAGTATAAAGTAGGCGCGCACACATATCCATAAATTTTTCTCATGAATAAGATTGCTAAGTTTTTTCTTCAAGTATTATGAAATTCATGTAGGCTTTTGCTCCAAAGTTTCCAAACATATAAATCGATTATTTACACCGTTCCTTCACACAATATAATCAAAAGAGTTAATAAAAAACAACTTATGATTAGCCCAACAAAAACGGGTCTATCAGTGTAAGGTAGATATTTGGGCACCTCAGGTCTTTAATTTCAAGCTATGTGGCATACTGATCACTGATTGAGAGTCTGACTACTTGACAAATTGTTAATTACAAAAATGTTTCGACTAAATGAAAGAATGTCGATAGAACTTTTGGGGTAAACGTAACTATTCAACCCCACCCTAATGAAATAAACGGCCTTTAGCCTGTGATTGCTACAGAGTTGATTAAGATTGGAATCCCGAAAATCCTGTAAGTCTTTACTAATACGGATTTAGGAATTAGTGGAGTAATATAACGTATATATAAAAGTAGCGAGCTTTTTTCCGAGTGCAAACTGTTCATATTTAATTTTGATATTTACTAAGTAGTTGAGAAATTTCTTTGAAGTATAAAATCTTGCTAAATTCGATAAGATCAACAGTTACGTAAATTTCAATTAAATTTGTTTGGTTTCGGTTTTTAGTCAGACTCAACTTTCAAACTCAACTTTCTGAATTCTGAATATTGCACAAGTCCCAGCGGTTTCGAGATTTATCTAGACAAATTTTATAAGTTGAGCAATAAATTCACAAAAACACAAAATATAAGGGCAATATCGTGACGAAATCAGCAAATATCTCATTGATATTTGCTAATTTTCCATGGAGTAGATGTACATATTATTAATGTATTTAAGATTTTCTTTCTTTTTTAAATTCTAGACGGATGTATTTGTTGGTATTTGATGGTTTCAGTAAAAAAAAATGGTAAACTGCATTTACAATGCACACCACTTCAATTTTATTAATTTTAATATAAACCACTTATATTAAAATGTTATAACTTACTTTGAACGAACATTTGACATTCAGGGAATGACGTAGTTCGTTATATGCTAGTTATGCATTACAAAGTACCTAAATAGCGGCACGACATGACAGCTCATCAATTGCGACCTTTAAAACGCAATGTTACCACCAGTTTGAATGTTCAACATTTCACATATCACCCCATTTGAGAATATCACATTGACAGTGAAATTCGTGTCTATACATCCAATATGAAGTAGTGACCGTTGTTCAGCCATATTTGGCCGCTTAACTTAGAAATTTTGACACTTGAAGGCCGCTCTATGCAGCTTTAAAGAGAATACTTAATTTGACGGTTAAGGTAAAGGTTAGCGTTTTGCAGTGAAACTGATGTGCAAGTTTATAGTTATACATTTTTAATACAACCATGCCAGTTATTTACGGGCTTTGCCACATTGAAATATGATTTTTGATTATTCGATTATTTTGACAGTGCTAAATTTAATCATTTTCCTTTTCTATCCCACTATAAGTGGGGTCAGTACAACATGTTATAAACATGTTATAACATAATTAGGCTACATATTTCACGGCCGGCCGCCGGCCTGACGTCAACTTACCTTAGCCGTATTTTACGACACCTCGGGAAGAAATTAATGGATCGCTTTTTACATAGCAAAAATAATACATAATATTTAAAAAGAAACAATAACGGTTATATTAATACTATACTAAATATATTATACTAGCAATCGCCAGCGGCTCCGCTGAAAGATTTAAACCGTAATATAGTCTTTTGATAACCATAAAAATGGTTAAAGTGGGTTAGTCTTAAAAGCTAGACGTATGCTGTCGCGGACTTTTATATAGAACTTTTAGAGGGGAACAATTTTGTAATACATGGTAGTTTAAATAACTATCACCGTTTACTCAACGAAAGCTTTAAATTTTGCTGTTTTCGTACTATTTTTTATTGCTACTCCTCTCCTATTTATCTTAGCGTGATTTTTCATAGCCTTTATATATTATATAGCCTATATTATATAGTCTTTCTCGATAAATGGACTATCTCACAGTGAAAGAATTTTTCAAATCAGTCCAGTAGAGATTAGCGCGTTCAAACAGTCAAACAAACTCTTCCGCTTTATATTAGTATAGATTATACTAAATCCGAAAGAAAACAGTACTTCACTGTTTAACAGAGATTGCGCGACACGTAATTCAGCAATTATTGGTTATCGATTACGTTCCGATTTACGGCTCTACCGAAATCCCATTTCACCCAGTGACGTATTATAGACGGATTTTTTGTAAACATTTTAGCCGAGCGTACACACCACAACGTTTCCTGTTTTACGCCGTGTCAAGAATGTGTTTGCAATTAAAAAATATTAAGAACTTTATTTCTTATATATTAGATGCTCAATTCGCGTGAAATATTGCAATGCTTCATACATAAAGTGTCTATTGAACGCAAACAGCATGACGTCGATGTAAAGAATAGAGAAAATTTGTATCTCGTAAGTCGATAATCTCTATCACGCTTAATAGTAACAATCGGTTGAAATTTTCCATTCTATCGTTTTTATATCGTCACCTATGGTTAAACCTAGCTATCTCTTTCACCGCGATTGACCTTTAGATACCTAATCATAAACAAAAATAGAGCTTTTTGATTTTTCCTGTGCCGTAGATTTTTTTTGTTGTACGCTTAAACCTACTAGTTCGTTCTTCTTTTTAAATTTTTTTTAAGTTCGCTGATCATTAAAGCAATTTGGATACAATTCAATTTAATTGAGCAATTCATATTTAGTATTTCTCAAGATGTGGCCAAAATATTCGAGCTTTCTTTTATTCACTAATAAATAAATAATAAATGAATAAACACTTTTACACACACAGAATAAATAAATATATGGGACACTTACACACACGGTCGTCCGTCCCCAAAGTAACTTAATACTTGTGTTATGGTAGACAGACAACTGGTAAATATATATTTTCAAATACATACTTAAATACAAATATACACCCAAATTTAGGACTTCTGTTTTTGTTCGTGCGACTTAACTTAGCATTAACTTGTCCACTAAGTCTGTGAAATGTTAAGTGTCATATACTAATATATTGGTACGACCAGAGGAAATAGGGTGTTAAATATAAAGGGAAGTGTAGCTTTTCTATTGGTGTGTCTCTGTGATTTAAAGAAACGTACAAAGAAACAAATCTTTAATATTTAAATGAGTTAATCCTATATATATATATATATATATATATATATATATATATATATATATATATATTAAACTCGGATCAAATTTGAATCTCAGAAACGGGTCCAACGATTTTCCTGAAATTCAGCATGTAGGGGGTTTTGGGGGAGAAAAATCGATCTAGATAAATTTTTGTTCTTAAAAAGTGTCGTTTTATACCTGTTTTCGGCCTCTAAAATTTTTTTTAAATTTATTTATTTACAATTTAGCTGTCAAACGTAAAGTCATGGTGACCACCATTTGGGGAACGGGCGTTCTAGAGAGGTGAAAGGATTGCCCCACCTGCCCTATTATTTTTTAATTATTCTTTTCAATTTTTCTTTACATCATTTTAAAAATTACCGAGCAAGGCTGACCATTCAGGTACTAATATTGGTATGACCAGACAAGATAGGATGTTAAATATAAAGTGAAGTGAAAATTTTCTATTAGTTGAATCAACGCTACACCTGCTATGTGATTTAAAAAAACGAACAAAGAAACAAATTCTTAATAAACACACCTCAGAAAATCAAACAGTTTTCAAGAAATTAACGTATTTATATGAATTGCATTTCTGAGAAATAAGTCTTCATCAGAACTAAAATTTTGTGAGGGTTGCGATGTTACAAGTTTCAACACATATATTGCCGCAACGTTCCAGTTAAGCTCCAAATTTTCTTGTTAGCTGAGTTTTGCTCTGCAGTGCGACATTTACAGGTTTGGACTCTACTTAACAAAATATGAGTACATATAGAGCTTATATCCTACCCCTTATCCCAATGTAAGTGGGGTAGGCACAACATGTTATAAATATGCTGTCACATGATTTGGCAACGGTTTTCGTCCTACCTAACGTCAACTTACCTTAATCGTATTTTACGACACCTCGGTAAGAAAGAGGGTGGTCTATTCTACTAAATCGGATACCACACGGCGGATAGAGCTTATAAGCATCAACCAAATAATTAAACAATTCAAAAGAATATTTAAGTGTAACTTAGTGTATATCATGTAGGTCCTTATCTTTAATATTTAAAGGAGTTAATCTTGTATGTATATACATATTTTCGAAATCTCGGAAAACGACCCAACGATTTCCTGAAATTCAGTATGTATGGGGTTTTAGGGAAGAAAAATCGATCTAGCTAGGTTTTTGTTTGAAAAAAAATCGTTTTGTCCCTGTTTTTAGGCATCAAAAAATACTAAAATTTAGATTGAATATAAAACATTATTTTTGCCGTAAATTGTCAAGTCAGAGTAGCGTATTCGGGTAACGGGCAGTCTCTAGAAATGAAAATACCTAGCATCGAGCCCCACTTATCCAATTAATTTTCCTTTTTTTTAAGTTTCTTTTTTATATCTTTTAAAAATCACCTACCCAATTATTATTATTATTTTTTTAAGTTTCTTTTTCATATCTTAAAAAAAATTACCGGTCACCCAGGTACCCACTGATTAAATGTTTTTATATATACATTGCTAAAGCTGTGGTAGCCCAGCGGTAACACCGTGCGCCTCTTTCGAGGAGGTCTAGGGTTCAAACCCGGGGCAGGCACCACTGCGTTTCTAGTAAAAACTTATGTGTCTAATCGATAATTGCAATTTATCACACGCTTTTCGGTGAAGGAAAACATCGTGAGGAAACCTGCATATCTCTAGAGAATTCTGGGGATGTGTGTAACCTACCAATCCGCATTGGAGCAGCGTGGTAGGTCTTAGCTCCAATCCTTCTCTCCAAAAAAAAACACGGAGAGAAGAGGCCTATGCCCAGCAGTGGGATAGTAACAGGCCGTTACTTACTTACTTTTTTTTATATACATTGTAATATCAAACTATGACTTTTGTAAATGAATTATGGTGTCATAGACATGTAGAACAGTGTCAAAATTGAAACATTAGCAGATAGACTGACTGTGAGACATGTCCAATAAATAATAAGAGATGGAAGATAAGAGACCACTATTGTGTCGAAAATCACATAAAAAAGAGAGACATTAAGGTTACATCTTTTTTTCGATGGACAAATTTTAAGCTGGCCCTTTACTCTAGTATAATAGCTCTATGCATATATATATGTGATTTTCGTCATCATCTTCCTGCCCTTATCCCACTCTAAGTGGGTTCGGCACAACATGCCATAAACATGCTGTCACATGATTTGGCTGCGTTTTTACGACCGGCCGCCTGTCTGACGTCAACTTACCTTAATCGTATTTTACGACACCTCGGTAAGAGATGAGGGTGGTACTATTCTATTTAGCCGGATACCACACGGTGGGTCAACTTACCTTAGTCGCCTTTTACGACACCTCGGTAAGAAATGAGGGTGGTCTATTCTACTCAGCCGGATACCACATGGCGGGTCGACTTACCTTAGTCGCCTCTTACGACACCTCTGTAAGAAATGAGGGTGCTACTATTCTATTCAGCCGGATACCACACGGCGTCTAAGATAGGGTAAAAAAAATTTGGTACACGTTGATATAGTGACGGTGTTACATAATATCCGCATCAAAAAATATATTATGATTTTCGCATAGAAGCGCAATAGACTTAATTTTAACAAGAACACGTTATCTGTAATTTATCTTACATTTCAGCATCATAAAGTGTCGCTTCATCGAATAAACATATTGTAAAAAGAAAATTTAAAGGTTATTTTCTATAAATATCTTTTATCGCTAATTATGTATGGCTTGAATTCTAATATAAAATTGATTTCAATGATTTTTTGTATTCCATGTAGTAAAAATTGTAACACGCTAGGAAGAAGCAGTATATTAATATTATTTTTAGAAAAATTAATATTAAATAAAACAAAAGTCAGTTAGCAGCGACATAGTCTGTAAATTTGAATCATGTTTATCAGAGCTTCTTAAGTAGTGTCCTAGGATGCACCCAGGTAAGTAGATGAAATATAACGTCGTAAAAATTCCTAAAAACATAAGACTAAACTAAGTGAATAAAAATTGCAGCGTACAGCGACTGACGGCCATAGCGACGATCCTAATGGCGAATGCCGCATAGCTTGCGGAGGATGCGAGATTTGCTACGCGACTTTACAAATTGCCGAAACACTGGAACAACGGAATATAGATCGAAATGAAAAGAAAACCGAAAATAAAATTTTACGCGCCCCGGAATCGGAAGTGGTTAGTCGTGGTTAGTAGCGGCCATCGTGCGGCTCACTCACCAACACATGTCGAAATATTCCATAACAACGTCGATATACATGTGACCCACAACACATTAAATGGAACGCGTGCTGTGAACGCAATTCGCACGCCGTGTGCCGCGGCCAGCGAAGCGCGTCTCCCGTGACGCAACCGACATCCTCACCGCAATCTGGACCGGGTCGGCCTCAGACTCGAACACTGATACTATCCACCGAACGCACATATGTCATAACATACCTTTGGTCTTCGCCTTGCTCCTGGGCCCGGGGGCATTCCTGCCTCGGCCTGAGGACAGGCGTCAGCCCCCATTTCTCGACCAACTCTATACGAGCAATGGTGGCTGCTCGACGTCAATGTATCATCGGGTCGCAACAGGTCCGGTGGTGCAACGGAGGAACGGCAGAAAGGCCGGCTGGCCCGCGGCGCCCCCCGGCCGGTCGGTGGCGCTCGCGGCCGCCGCCACCTCACTCTCGGGCCATGCCGCGCTCGCGTGGTGCGGTCATCCGCCGCCGCTACGCCCGCTCGCCGCCCTCCCGCGCTCCTGCGCCTCCTCGCATAATGGGCTCAGAGCGCGCGGCGCGGTGGGCGCATCCCGCCGACTGCGGCACGCCCGCTCTACGCTCGAGCCACGCACCGCCGAATCCCTGACGCGCTCTTACGATCTCGGCCTCGCACTCTTCTCCCGGTCAACTGATAATGATCTATGACAAGTCGGCCGGACGTACGCGTATCTCGTCTGCCGGGCGGAGTCCTTACGTAATGCGTGAGGGACGCGTGCGATGGCGCCTCACCGAGTGCGGCGGGTCATCGTATTCATACAGAGCCGCGTGTCAACCGCGAGGCCCCAGCGAGCACGTACGTTGTCGTGGCGCGACGGCTGTGTACTGGCGCTGGCGCGGTCGCTCGCTCGTCCCGCTCCCGCACCGCGTCGCATCCCCCACGGGCGCCCGTGCGCTACACGCAATATTGACACCGCGTGCCTACCACTGCACCGCGGCTTCGGTCACCCCCGCGCCTCGCGACGCTCGCTCCCAGGCTGCTGCACGCAATCCCTTGAAAATTCCTAGAGGTTAGCAATTTTCAAGGGATTGAATCCAAACAGTTGAACACTTGAAGTAAATAAGGCACTAAGTACCTAAAAATTAAAATTCGAACTGAGTATGCAGTTTGGTTCTAAAAGGCCTTTAAAACCAAATTGCATACTTAGTTCGAATTTAAATTTTTAGGTACTTAGTGCCTTATTTACTTCAAGTGTTCAATTGCTTTCCTTTCCCTTGTTGCTTAGTTCAGTTTCCCTAGTTATTTCCTTTGATAGTTATATTAAGAAACATTATAATCAAATCAGGTTCCTGGTTAAATACAAATGACGACACAACCTTTAATTCAGTTAAAATAATATTTAAATATCACAATAAACAACAAATCTAAAACACCACTCTACGCACAAAACAACAACTGGAGGTATAAAAAAAAATTACATCATTGTAGTGACGAAACTGGCCCAGCGCGGTCCGGCGGCAGTGACGAACAGGAAGGGCTGAAGGCCTTCAGGTACGGCGCGCTCGGCAGGGAGGCATGGCGGCAAGTGCCTGCAACGCCGACGCGATGCAGCGTGCGGCGCCGATTCAACACAAGCTCAGAAACGAAACTCCACAAATATATCGTGTGAGCTAGATCCGCGACCTAACAACATGTTAACGGCCTTCAACTTATCGATGGACAACACTGCTACAGATTAAGACATCAAAAACTGTTCCTGCGGCCAGATAAGTGAAGACAGTTAATACGAAGTTAGAAGTGGTCACACCGCCGCGGCTTTATTACGTCGACTGATGAGACGAGGGATCATGTATTGATGTTATCTAGTGTGGACAGTGCAATATGGTATAATTTTTACTACTGTGAATGCGTAAAACGTAATGCATGAACTTAAATATTTTTAAGAGTATTTAGTTGCATAGGTACTGCATAAATCAATGTGTAAAAGCGCTTTTAATTTATGCTTATAATGTAAAAGTTTTGTTCAGTGTATCAATATTACTTATAATTTTTTACTTTAGAACCTATTTTGAAATTGTATTAATGTGATTTTTATTTTGTAGAAAGATAAATTTTAAAAAAATATTGATGTATTTTTATTCCCGTATGCTATCCTTTATTTCTACTTTATTATAAATGTCGTGACAAAAAAGAATACACTTAAGTTTTAAGTATAAGTATACTAAGTTTAAAGATTTTCAAAAGTAAGTAAAGGACGGAAAATGCGTTTACCATAAAAGGGAGTGACGTATAGTTTGTGCTCAGACTACAGACTACCTAGATTTTACTGGCATACAGTTTTTGTACTAATAAATGTAAAAGTTTAACATTCGAACTATTTTTCTTTCTATTCGCCCATTTTCAATTTAATAGTACCTAATAAAATTCCATAATAGTCCAGAAAACAAAAGAACAGATAATATTTGTCTGTAATTTATGCTAGTGCATATAACTTCAACAGAGACTTATAAAAAGTATATTTGGTAACCATACCCACTTTAAATGATAAATAGGAAGAAGGAAATAGTAAAAATAAAGAAAGAAGAAATTATTAATGATTGTTATGTTAAGTTACACTGAAGTTAAATTTGTTTTAATCTCGAGTATTACGTTCCGGACAGCGCGTGCCCGTTTTATAAATTAACAAGCATCTAGCGTAAAGAAAAAAACATTACCGCTAAATAAAATCGATATAATAGAATTCAATTTGTCTATGATTTTAAGTTGTTATAGTTTAAAGCTGTCGCTGTAGAGTGTAATTCAGTTTTGTTATAAATATAAAAGTGAATCTATGTAGTTAAATGTGTTGGTTTGTTTGACTAGAATTTTTGTACGGTGCTTCTTTTACGTGTTATCAAAACGATGATTATATAAAACCGTAGGGCAAGGCCCGCTATTATTGACGGGCGTGGGTAGAATACAGATCCTGACATCTTATATTTCGACGACAGCGCCATTTATCGAGCTGATTTATGTTTCAATTTGGACCAATCAATTCAATATTAGATTGAAGTAGGCGGAGGGGTTTATTTATTTACCCTGCCGAGTTGCATAACGTAGCTAGAGTTCGTGGTGTGAAGGTTCTAACTGACTAGCTCTCGTGGCTATCCAAGTGACAAAAGAGCTGCCTTAATTTATTTTTTTAGAAACTAATTTATTTAGTGCGGATATACCATTAGCATACTTTATCTCACTTTATAGTCATAGCATGCTTAAATAACTTAAACTAGCAATCTAAATACTAGTTAATAGCATGGTCTTCATTCTTCATTTTGTTACAGTTTTGTCCGGGCCGAGATTATGCAAAAATTCAAATTAAGAGTTTAGAATTACATTTTATATTCATTTAAATTCTTCAATTCAATTCAATTCCATTTTCATTGCGGTTTGCAATATGAACTTCCGCTAAGTTATGAAATTTATTTATTAACTTATTACTATATTTAAAAGTTGTAAAAAATAATTCAAAATTGCTATATCCCTATTTTATATTTTTTGCTGAAATTAATGCCTCTTCAGGTGACAAGAGGGCTGCCTCCTTTTTCGCGCAAAGAATCAGCTTAGCGATTCAGCGCGGAAACGTTGCCAGCATTCTTGGGACCATTCCACGTGGGCTTTGTATAGTCCTAGCGTGTAAATAATATCAGATATATATAACTTGTAAATTTTTGTTGTAAATTAAAATATTCATCATCTTCTTGCCCTTATCCCACACTAAGTGGGGTCGGCACAACATGTTATAAACATGCTGTCACGTGATTTGGCTGCGTTTTTACGACCGGCCGCCTGCCTGACGTCAACTTACTCAGTCGTATTTTAGGACACCTCGGTAAAAAAGAGGGTGGTCTATTCTACTAAACCGGATACCACACGGTGGGTCAACTTACCTTAGTCGCCTTGTACGACACCTCAGTAAGAAATGAGGTTGGTCTATTCTACTCAGCCGGATACCACACGGCGGGTCGACTTACCTTAGTCGCCTTTTACGACACTTCGGTAAGAAATGAGGTTGGTCTATTCTACTCAGCCGGACACCACATGGCGGGTCGACTTACCTTAGTCGCCTTTTACGACACCTCGGTAAGAAATGAGGGTGGTACTGTTCTATTCAGCCGAATACCACACAGCTAACTAAATTAAATTAAAATATTGTATTTTCAATTTATAGGTTTATTTCGAGTGGGGCGGAAGCTTGGTGAAGATCATAGGCCACTCTGAGATCTTCTGGTGTCTCACCTGACCTGTTCAGAGAGTCTCTGTACAAGCCCCTACCAGAAGGAGCAGCTCTACTTCTACAGGGTGCTGCCATGATGCCCTCGAAATCCCGATTCTCTTATCAGCAAGCAGCGATGTGGAAAACCACAAATTTAACAGGTAAAATACTGACATTATATTCACCTTGTTTTAATAGTACCTTTACAAGTAAACTTAACTCTCTCACTTAACTCAAGTAACCTTATTAATAGTACCTTTTAAGGGATGGTAGGTAAACTCCACGTATGGAAGAAGCCTTCTTCAGCTGTAGTCTCCTTTATTAGTGATTTTAGATTTTCAAATGATTGTAAATACAAAGGCATTCGCCGTGTGGTATCCAGCTGAATATAATAGACCAACCTCATTTCTTACCGAGGTGTCGTAAAAGGCGACTAAGGTAAGTCGACCCGCCGTGTGGTATCCGGCTGAGTAGAATAGACCAACCTCATTTCTTACCGAGGTGTCGTAAAAAGCGACTAAGGTAAATTGACCCACCGTGTGGTATCCGGTTTAGTAGAATAGACCACCCTCTCTCTTACCGAGGTGTCGTAAAATACGACTGAGGTAAGTTGACGTCAGGCAGGCGGCCGGTCGTAAAATCGCAGCCAAATCATGTGACAGCATGTTTATAACATGTTGTCCCGACCCCACTTAGAGTGGGATAAGGACAGGAAGATGATGTAAATACAAAGGCATTCAAAACGCGATCTCAAATAACCTTTGTTTACATCTATTTAAAAGTTTAAAAGAAATTTTTTATCTTTGTATTTCTTTATTGTTGAAAGTATACAATTTTATAAAGCGAATCTATTGTTAAATCACCTCTTTATACGTTTTCATCACCGTTCATTTGTATCTAATTGGCTGGATATGCCAGTTAAAGCAGAAAGGATTGTGTTCAGTTAATCATGCCTATATCTTTCGTATAATTTCATTAAGTACACTAATCATTTGTTATAATTAGAATATATCCTTTTTAAAATATGCAGGTACGTTGTGTTCTGTACAAATAATAATTGAGGGGGTTACAATAAAAAATAGCTAAATTCTAGAGTCACAATCAATATCAGCTAATTATAATTCACAGTGATTAAATCTGTGTTTAATATTTTTTATTTGTCGAAACTCCAAGAATTAAACACATAAAACAAATTCATCATTTTACTCAATTTTAATTATTTTGGATATAGCAAGGTTTGAATCTAATCCCCCCATATAATAAATGAGCATTTATTATATTATAATAAATGCTCAGGAATAAGAGCCGATCACTCATTACTCTACAAAATCTTATAAAACAATACAGCTGTAAAACAATAAAACAATACAACAATAAAACAAAGCTGTGTCTGTATTGATTTTCTAAAATCTTCTGAACCGATTTTTGTACGGTTTTTATTAAAAGATAGTGCAATTCTTCCGAAAGGTTTAGGTTAAATAGTACATTACAGTTTTATGTAAATAATGTCAAAGAGATCGCGCGGATGTAAAAAAACTCGCCCGCTGAGAGCTTTAGTCGCGTGCACCGCGTAAACCAACAAAGATACACTAAAGTAATGTACTAGAGAATTGTAGATCTACAAAATTACTACAACTAATTCCAGACAGTATGTCTGTATCTCTTACGGTTAACTCAAAATTTAATGTTCAAAATTTCAATTAAATACACTGATATACACGCGGGCGAAGTCGAAGGCACAGCTTGTTACGTATAAAACGTGTTAATAATAATTGTTTTATTAAATAATATCGTTTATGTAATGTTAAATATTGTTTTAATTGAATTAGGATATAATAGCAGTCCTTGATTACATAAAGTTCACTTCAAGAGTAATATAAAGTTACTTTAAGTTCTTATTTAGACAGAATGGCCCATTGGCGCAGTGGGTGCTCTTGCCTTCAGCTCCGCTGGTCGTGGGTTCGATTCCCGTCGAGGGCCAACATTTTCTATTAAATTAATTTGTTGGTTTTTCGAGCCTGGGTGTATATATGTTTTTAAAAATTATATATGTATATATTCACCAGTTGTCTCTTACCCATAACACAAGTATTAAGTTACTTACTTTGGGGACGGACGACCGTGTGTGTAAGTGTCCCATATATTTGTTTAATATTTGTAAGACAATACAAATACTCCTATTTAATTGAGATTTAGATATTTATCTAATTGATCTATTACGCATATTTCCAGGGGGGAATGGTTAGAAATTTGACCGTTAACGATTACTGTCAGATGCTGAATCGACAACTTAACAAATCCTCAGAGGCGCAGGAAGATCAACAAAATAATAACTAAGAAAAGGTAATCCAAAGATCAAGAATTACATAATTATAAATAGTTTTATAAAGTATTTTCCCAATTTGGGTAAAGCAAAATAAATTAATGATTATAAACATAAGTCACGATTTAATCACTCTACGCTGATGTATTAAATTTACGCCGTGTGGTATCCGCCTGAATAGAATAGTACCACCCTCATTTCTTACCAATGTGTCGTAAAAGGCGACTAAGGTCGCCGCCGTGTGGTATCCGGTTAAGAATAGACCACCCTCATTCACCGAGGTGTCGAAAAAAGGCGACTGAGGTAAGTTGACCCACCGTGTGGTATCCAGCTGAGTAGAATAGATCACCCTCATTTCTTACATAGGTGTCGCAAAAGACGACTGAGGTAAGTTGACCCACCAAGCGGCGGGTCGTAAAATACGTAGCCTAATCATGTGACAACTTGTTTATAACATGTTGTGCCTATAGAGTGGAACCACTCTATAGACACAACTCTCTATAAGCAGGAGGATGGCTGATGTATTAAATAAATAAAATAAATATATAGGACATTTACACACACGGTCGTCCGTCGCCAAAGTAAGAAACTTAATACTTGTGTTATGGTAGACAGACAACTGGTGAATATATACTTATATAATTTTTAAATACATACTTAAATACAAATATACACCCAGGCTCAAAGACCAACAAATTCATTTATAGAAAGCGTTGGCCCTCGGCGGGAATCGAACCCATCACCCACGGAGCTGAAGGCAGGGTCACTACCCACTGCACCAACGGGCTAGACAAAAAAGTATTAAATTTATTGATATAAAAAAACGGGAATAAGGTTACGTTATAGCAATAAAAGTTCAGACGTCATGACCAAGTGAGATAGACGGCGCGGCGGCACATGTTCCCAGGCGGGAACGACTTGTTGTCAAGAGACGTACTAGCGGCCTACATTCCGAAGGCCATTGCAGTCTTAGCACGCGTTCTCTTCAAGCATTTCTTTATAATGATATTGTATATCAGTCCATATTGAGAAATTGTATAAAAAGCTGTGACAGCGTGTGAATCTTTAGAGTCGAGAGAGCGCTATAATCAACTAATAAAATGCAATATCTAATGTTGCGGCACATATTTAACGATTTAAAAATTTGGCGGCACAATTTACACAAAAATTATTTACTTACTACAACACTGCATAAATAGTTTATGACAAAAATTTTAAATATACGAAATAAACTAACATATACTACAATAATAACTAAACGTTTATTAAGGGATTAATTACAAGCTAATAATAAAAATATTTTTCTTTTTAAAGGATATAATTTAATAATATTAACATTATTATATATTTGCAAAATTTGGCGGCGCACAAAAGTGCCGCGGCACAGTGGTTGAGAATCACTGATCTAAATAATAATAAGCCGTGTGGAATCCGGCTGAATAGAATAGACTTCCCTCATTTCTTACCGAGATGTAAAAGGCGACTAAGGTAAGTTGACACACCGAGTGGTATCCGGTTGAGTTTTATTAAACTCACCCTCTTTCTTACCGAGGTATCGTAAAATACGCATGCCTGGCGACGAAGTTGACGTCAAGCAGGTCGTATAATACGTGGCCAAATCATGTGATAACATGTTTATAAAATGTTGTGCCGACCCCACTTAGAGTGAGATAATGGCAGGAGGCTAATGATGATCTAATATATAATGATAATATACATATATAAGGTGTGATAGCCTAGAATGACAGCGTGCAACTCTTCAAGGGATTCCGGATCCAAACCCGGGCAGGGCCTATTAGTTTTTCTATTAAAAAACTTATGTGTCTAATTGATAATTGCTTTTTATCACACGGTTTTCGGTGAAGGAAATCCTGATGGATCCTGCATATCTCTAGGGAATCCTAGGGATATGTGAAACCTACCAATCCCCATTAGAGCAGCGTAGCTCCAATCCTTCTTTCCAAAAAAGGAGAGAGGAGGCCTATGCCCAGTAGATTTTTCCACCAGTAGCAAATTAAATATTTTTTGATTTACCATACAGTATTTTGTAATTTTGTAATACATGCAACAATTACCATTTACTCAGCGCACGCAATGAAAGCTTTAAATTTTGCCGTTTTCGTACTATTTTTAAATAATAATAAATACTAGTGACGATATTAATAACATGAGGCAATACTCTAGCGATCGAATATAATTCAAATTTAGTAGTTAAAATTATAATTAAAATTTATTCTTCCAATTTAAAAACCATGGTTTAGCGATCTGATATCTTATTCTGCTAACAACTATTATTTATTCTACTTCAGGAACCCTGTAAACTCCAAGTACAGCACAATAAGGATTGCAAGATACTGTTGGCTCTGTCTGTCTAATATAGCATTTCCGAAATTTAATAGAGGTGAGTATTGATTAAGAATAGTCCAAGTGTACTGAAAGTAGATAGTAGTATTAGCCTAACGCTTTGGAAAGAAGTTTTGGAGCTAGACCCAAAAAACTGATCCAAAGATTACACTATAGAAAAAAATCACCAGTGGTTTTTAGGACTTTATCCTAAACCGATAATCCCTTGTGGAATCTTTACTTAAGCATATTTATCTGTATAGAAAACTCATAATTACCTACCTAAGGCTTGAATTGAGACCCGTTATTAATTGACTACTTACCCACTATTTAACAAACAAGGTTTTAAAAATCAACAATGATTCCTTAATTATATAGTACCTGGATGACCGAACCTTGCTCGGTAATGTTTTTAAAGATATAATTAAAAAGTAGACGCCCGTGACATGTGGGATTCGAATCCGGGTTTAGAATATTTTCGGTCTGTCCGTCACCCATCGGCTATCGCAACATTAGGTTTGTTTTCATGTCCAAAAAAAGGGATAAAATGATTTTTTTAAATAAAACCTAGCTGGATCGATTTTACTCCCCCAAAATCCCCTACATGCAGAATTTCAAGAAAATCGTTGGAGCCGTTTTCAAGATTTCAAAAATATATATATATATATACAAGATTTACTCATTTATATGTTAAAGATTTGACATAATTAACTTATCAGTCGACTCAAGTCAAAAATTATAATTGTTTACTTATTTTAACATATATACCTAATATTAATTAATGTAGTGGAACTTACCTGCTATATTAAAACTGGCTAACTTAAATTACCTAAACTTTTTCAGTTTTGCTCTGAATAAAGATAACAAATTTTTATTATATAACAAAGGTTCTTTTATACACTTCATTTCTAAATACATTGTTTTTATTTTGTGAGTGCTCTTAAAGCGGGAAAAGGCTTCATTAATTTATGTTGTATGTAGTTATGTTATTAAAAAAATACTAATATCAAATTGATAATGTAACTGTATTTATTCTCCGCAGACGAAATCGTGGGTACAATCTATTGTTGTCATTAGTCATTGTTCGTCGTTGACTGTGAAACGTCAAAAACCTTAACACAGACCCTTGGGTTTTACTGGAGTAGCGGGTGAGTTTAAACTCATTTACTTCTTTTATAAATAAAGGAGAGACAGAGATATTTTCCATAATAATTAGTCACAGGGGCGTTAGCCTTGTTTAGAAACTTATGTGCGTTATTGAGAATAAACTCATATACTTCATTCATAAAAAAGAGAGAAATTATTTTATATTTACAAAGAGGGACTATTATTAAAGCTAGGACAATAATTAATCACTTAAGATCAGGAGTGTTAGCCTTCTTTAGACACTTATGTATTGAATTGAAAATAAACTACTTCATTCATAAAAAAGAGAGATAGAATTATTTTTCATTTACAAAGAGGGATTATTATTAAAGCAAGGACAATAATTAACGCGTAGGGCGTTGGCCTTCTTTAGAAACTTGTGTGTTAATAATAACAATAAACTTCATTTATAAAAAAGGGAGAGAAAAATATTTCTTTTACAAAGACGGATTCTTATTAAAGAAAAAACAAGAATAAGCCACTAAAAATCAGGTGCGTACGTCCTGTTTAGAAAGTTACGTGTGTAATTGACAATAAATTCATATACTTCATTCATAAAAAAGAGAGACAAAATTATAATTAAATCGAGGCCAAGAATCAGCCACTTAAGATCAGGAGCTTCAGCCTAATTGACAATAAACTAATATCCTTCATTTATAAAAAAGAGAGAATAATTTTTCATTCACAAGGATGGATTATTATTAAAGCGAGAACAAGAATTAGCCACTTAAAATTAGGGGTGTTAGCTTTTTTAGAAACTTATGTGTGTTATCGACAATAAACTCATATACTTTATTTATAAAAAAAGAGAAAACAATTTTTCATTCACAAACACGGATTATCATTAAAGGAAGAACAAGAATTAGCTACTTAAGGTCAGGATCGTTAGCCTTCTTTAGAAACTTTTGTGTGTTATTGACAATAAACTCATATACTTCATTTACAAAAAAAAGAATAATTTTTCATTCACAAAGACGGATTATTATTAAAGCGAGAACAAGAATTAGCCGCATAAGATCAAGAGCGTTAGCTTTTCCTAGACACTTGTGTGTAATTGACAATAACACTCCAACATAACCCTTTTACGTTGGTATCCAAGAAAAACCTCGTTCTATTGGGTTAATTTTAGGAATATGTTTTATGTGTTAAATGTTCTTAACACTTTTTAATACTAGCTGCTCACTTCTATAAACGCCTGTTCCAGAACCTTCTATACTACACGACCTCGAGCCGCATAGGTTCAGCGGGTTCCAGACTTCGTTTATGCACCTCGCTGAGGTCTACTATGGCTACGCGGGGTCGTTACTACGTGCTACGAACTCTAACATTGCCTCTACGGCGTAGCGATAGAGTAAGCTATATTATTTATGACGGTATTTTAGTAAATTTGATGAGACTGCTACAGATTCTAAGCTCTCTTAAAATTCGAAATTCAAATTAATATCATTAATATTTAAATGAGTGAATCTTGTATGTATATATACATTTTTTTCGGAATCTTGGAAACGGCTCCGGTTTTGGGGGAGAAAAATTGATCTAGCTAGGATTTATGTAAAAAAAAATTTTTCTTTTTTCTTTTTTCAAAAAAATTACCGAGCAAGGCTCGGTCAAGCAGGTACTAGAATATAATTAACGAGATATAATATCTGAAGAGGTAGGAATTAAGATCTTAAAAACAATGTTAAATTTAAATGTCCCAGACATAATATTGTCAGAAAACAATCCACGTTTTTTGTACCAACATGAAGATCAAAATATGTACATTTGTTTATCGTGCATGCAGAACGTACAATAATAACTGCAAAAATTTAGACATTATGCACGATAAAATGTTTACATTCAAGAAAAAATTACAATTTGTTAATTTTAATTTTAATGATCAATAGCCGATATTTATTTTGTACTTTAATTTAAGTTTAAATTTAATATTCATTTTGTGCTTTATTTTTAAAAAACATAATTATTTTTTTATTTTTTTCTCATTAAATTTTTTGTATCAGTGGAAACTTTGTTGATTTCTGTTTACAACATAAGTTAGATATATAATTATTTTCATAATTGTTTGTTTCCCCTGAAAATAAATAACTTTGTTATCTATTATAGTAACAATTTCTTTCTAGTCCACATATACTATTGTTTATCGGTTTGACACGTTAAATGCTGCGTCGGAATATATGCTCGACAGTTTAAACCCTTCTCAGCGCCAGTAGGTCACGTTAACAATCCTTTCAGCTATATAACTTGACTCGTGACCCAACTTAGCCCCGAGATCAGAAAGAAAACGTTGCCAACATAACTTTTTTTTTTAATTTAATACATGTCCGTGACTTTGTTCGCATTAAGTCCTCTTACTCTCCCTCAATTATGTATTCTCTTTGTTTCCTGTTTCAGAAGGAAACAATGGATATTTTTCCTACTATTTATTTTAGATAGGTAATTTAGTGTATTACGCCGTGTGGTATCCGGCTGAATAGAATAGTACCACCCATATTTCTTACCGAGGTGTCGTAAAAGGCGACTAAGGTAAGTCGACCCGGCGTGTGGTATCCGGTTGAATAGAATAGACCTCTCTCATTTCTTACCGAGGTGTCGTAACAGGCGATTAAGGTAAGTCGACCCGGCGTGTGGTATCCGGTTGAGTAAAATAGACCACCCTTATTCTTACCGAGGTGTTGTAAAATACGACTAAGGTAAGTTGACGTCAGGCAGGCGGCCGGTCGTAAAATACGTAGCCAAATCATGTGACAACATGTTTCTAACATGTCGTGCCGACCCCATTTAGAGTGGGATAAGGGCTAGATAGGTAGATAAGGGTAAGAAAGAGAATAGTCTATTCTACTAAACCAGATACCATACGGAAGGTCGAGTTACCTTAGTCCCCTTTTACGACACCTCTGTTAATGAGGGTGGTCTATTCTACTCGGTTGGATACAAACACGGCTATACATTGATCGTTAATGATGTTTATTACTTAAATAAATTAATACAAAAATAATAACTACACGAGAAGCTGTGATGGCCTAGCGGTGCGACCGTGTGAATCTCTAGAGACGATCATGGGTTCAAACCCGGGCAGACACCAATGAGTTTTTCTATTAAAACTTATGTGTCTAATTGATAATTGCAATTTATCACACGCTTTTCGGTGAAGGAAAACATCGTGAGGAAACCTGCATATCTCTAGAGAATTCTGGGGATATGTGTAACCTACCAACCCGCATTGGAGCAGCGTGGTAGGTCTTAGCTCCAATCCTTCTCTCTTATAAGGGAGAGAAGAGGCCTATTCCCAGCAGTGGGATAATAACAGGCCGCTACTTTACTTTTACTACTACACGAGTAATGATCCACAATTCGTTATCTTAACCTATATAAACGTTTATATTATCATATGAAAACTAGCTAGAGTAAATAGGTTACAATTCTATTTGTTATACAAAGTTCTGTGTAAACATAGGGGACCAAGTTGAGTTGGGGATTGAACAAACTCATCCATAATGTAATACCGAAATATGTTTTTTTCATCTACGCTCGTGGGCTCCAATTTAGGCATCCTTTGATGTTATTTTCACCTTTCTCCTCTTGCTATAATGTCGTCAAACAAATAAATAATAATAAATAATAAAGTGGTTTAGCATTTATATTGTATTTTATTCATAGAAGCAGGCGTTTGCGGAATTCCATAATGCATGACGATTTTGTAGTGGAGCTTATTCTCCTGATGATGCTTTGGTTTCGGGGGAAACGATTATAGGTTGTAGTAGTGAGTGTGTGTAGTGCTTGTGTGGAATGTTCGTATTGGTGGCTTTTTGTATAAGGTCCTGCATATATAAGGTCTGCGAATGTTGCCTGCTTCATACACCTAGCATTACAAATATTCTATCAACAAACGCGGATTACTTAGTAGCTGGGTAACCGGGATTTGCTCGGTAATTTAAAAAAAAATGCAACAATAGAAAAAGGAAAAAGTTCCGGGTGTGGGAATCGAACCTAAGTTTCAAAACTTTTTTGGTGCGCGCGTTACGATTAGGCAGTCACAGCTTTGCATTCGAAGCAAATGAGTTGCTATCTATTCCTATTTTCGTAGTTTTTTAAGTGCCCTAAATCAGGAAAAAACCCATGTGGTTTTTAATAAAACCTACCTAGATCGATTTTTCTTCCCCCAAACTCACTACATGCTGAATTTCAGGAAAATTGTTGGACCCGTTTCCGAGATTTAGAAAATATATTTATATAGACATGCAAGATTAGTAAGCTGTGATGGCCCAGCGGTGCGACCGTGTGAATCTCTAGAGACGATCACGGGTTCAAACTCGGGCAGACACCAATGAGTTTTTCTCTTAAAAACTTATGTGTCTAATTGATAATTGCAATTTATCACACGCTTTTCGGTGAAGGAAAACATCGTGAGGAAACCTGCGTAAAAAAAAAAAAGTAAAAGGTATGTGTAACCTACCAATCCGCATTGGAGCAGCGTGGTAGGTCTTGGCTCCAATCCTTCTCTCCAAAAATGGAGAGAAGAGGCCTAATCTATTTTCGTAGCTGTTTGAGTCGATCGCCAAGTTTATAACATACAATTCGGATTGGCATTATTCACTACTAATCATAAACATTCACCGAGCTATGAGATTATATATTGTGTTCAAGTGACGCTTTTCTATCTTCTCACGCCGTGTGGTATCCGGCTGAATAGAATAGTACCACCCTCATTTTTTACCGAGGTGTCGTAAAAGGCGACTAAGGTAAGTCGACCCTCCGTGTGGTATCCGGCTGAGTAGAATAAACCAACCTCATTTCTTACCGAGGTGTCGTAAATTTTTTTTTTATCTTGTCTATGGGTAACTTTAGTATATATCGCGAACTGCCCACGATTTCGTCTAAGCTGTGTGGTATCCGGCTGAGTAGGAGTCCACCCACATTTCTTACCGAAGTGACGTAAAAGGCGTCTAAGGTAAGGTGACACACCGTGCGGTATACGGTTGAGTAGAATAAACCACCCTTTCTTACCGAGGTGTCGCAAAAGCCGACTAAGGTGAGTTGACGTCAGGCAGGCGGCCGGTCGTAAAATACGTAGCCAAATCATGTGACAACCTGTTTATAACATGTTATGCCGACCCCACTTAGGGTGGGATAAGGGCAGGAGGATGACGCTTTTCTATCTTGTCTATGGGTAACTTTAGTATATATATCACTAACTGCCCACGATTTCGTCTAAGCCATGTGGTATCCGGCTGAGTAGGAGACCACCGTCATTTCTTACCGAAGTGACGTGAAAGGCGTCTAAGGTAAGGTGACACACCGTGCGGTATACGGCTGAGTAGAATAAACCACCCTTTCTTACCGAGGTGTAACAAAAGCTGACTTAGGTAAGTTGACGTCAGGCAGGCGGCATAAAATATCTAGCCAAATCATGTGATAAAAAGTATATAACATATCCTTCCAACCCCACTAGAGTGGAATAGGGGCTGGAGAATAACAATAAAAAATTGTAGTATGGTATGTTATATTTTATATTTTATTTATCTTTTTTTAAGCTGTGATAGCCCAGCGGTGAGACCACGCGACTTTCTGGAGAGGATCATGGGTTCAAACTCCGAATAAGCACCAATGAGATTATCTGTTAAAACTTATGTCAAATTGCAATCTATTCACTTTTTACGGTTAAGGAAAAACATTGTCAGTAAATCTGCATCTCGATTCTGGGGATATGTGCAACCTACCAATCTACATTGGACCAGCGTGGTGGGTCTTAAATCCTTCTGCAGAAAAACGGAGAGAGGAGGGAATCCAGCAGTAGCATAATAACAGACCCTTATTTTACCTATTTGTTTTCAAATCATTTATAGAATTAGGCGTTACTTTGCGGAGATCCATAATACAAAAGTAATAATAAAATTATTTTGCTATAATCCGCGATGAAGTAAAATAGAAAATATATAATGCTAAACTCGCAAAGCAAAATCGCTTTGCGATTTTGGTCGTGGAGTCTATCTCCTGAAGATGCTTCGGTTGCGGAGCGAAACGATTGTTGAGTTTGTGATAGTGAACGTATATAGTGCTTGTGTATCGTGGTGGCGGTGGTGGAGGTTTGTGCATGTGTTTTTTACGACTCCTGCATGTATCAGGTATGATAACCGATTGTCCACTCTACATTTAGCATTATATATTTTTTCTATTTTACTTCATCGCGGATTACAGCAAAATAATTTTTTATTACTTTTCTATTTGTTTTCGTTTATCTTATGCTATCTTACAGGTGGAGAAAGGACTCTTTGCTTCTGGACTTTGGAAATGAGCCCATCTCGCTGTTTCATCATTGCCTGTTGTTGTATGAACCAGAAATGTCCAGTAACACGAACAAACTGCTTCCCATAATTAATCAACCGATAAGGTAGGTCTAATTCGTATATAAATATTATTCTTTTCAACGAGAAAGACTATTGCTTACCAAGGGCAAGTTCATCACTTTATTTAATAACTTCGTCTTATTCTAATAATAGTTACTAGTAACCTTTATACTTGACAATGTCAAGAGTAATTATGGGCCGCTTGTCGCGATATGATTAATGTGTGTTGCCTTACTTTATGGTTGTCAATAATTCAAGATGTATAGGGATATTAGCAAAAGATATTAGCTAAGATTACAGTGTACATACTGAGACAAGATATGGATATTAGCAAGATATACATAATTAATAGTTTATGCATACTTTGTATAAGTAGCGGCCTGTTACTATCCCACTGCTGGGCATAGGCCTCTTCTCTCCGTTATTGGAGAGAAGGATTGGAGCTAAGACCTACCACGCTGCTCCAATGCGGATTGGTAGGTTACACATATCTCCAGAATTCTCTAGAGATATGCAGGTTTCCTCACGATGTTTTCCTTCACCGAAAAGCGTGTGATAAATTTATACTTTGTATAAAGTATCTAAAGTCTAAACGCATGGACACAAAACTTTGTTAATTTAATTCATTATCAATTGGGCACATAAGTTTTTAATAGAAATTTGCAATTTATCACGCGCTTTTCGGTGAAGGAAAACATCGTGAGGAAACCTGCATATCTCTAGCGAATTCTAGGGATATGTGTAACCTACCAATCCGCATTAGAGCAGCGTGGTAGGTATTAGCTCCAATTCTTATCTCCAAAAATGGAGAGAGGAGGCCTATGCCCAACAGAGGGTAAGTAACAGGCCGCTACTTTTAAATTATGCAAAAATCTATGAGTTACACAGCGGGCGCAGGAAAAATCAAATTTAGGTGTCTAGTCTCCATAATTAAGTTAAAAATGAGGAGATTTTTAAAAGGAAATATCGACCAAGAAACCTTATCCTCTGGCGGATGCCAAATGTTTATGTGCGAAGCATATACACACAACTGAAAGATGTTTGATTTAGAAATATAAGTCCATAGTATATATCCATAGTACCGCCGTGTGGTATCCGGCTGAGTAGAATAGACCACCCTCATGTCTTACCGAGGTGTCGTAAAATACGACAGAGGTAAGTTGACGTCAGGCAGGCGGCCGGTCGTAATAACGCAGCCAAATCATGTGACAGCATGTTTATAACATGTTGTGCCGACCCCACTTGGAGTGGGATAAGGGCAAGAAGATGATGATGAAAATGATGAGTATATATCCATAGTAAGTAACTCAATACTTGTGTTGTGATTGATAGAGGGCTGGTAAATATATACATACTATATAATAGTTTTAAATACATATATATATCCAGACTGGTGACCGAATGGTGGCCATCGGCAGTAATGTTCGATTACTGCCGATGGCCACGGGCCAGTCAAGTTAGTTTTTTTTTAAACTTGAATATATGCTGCTAGTTCTAATGGCTTTTACAGCTCGAGCTGACGAGGGCAGACGGGCGAACATAAAAGTATCGTCGGAGGCTAGAACGGCAGAGAGTGCAAAGTTGTACCACCGTCGACGCTCGTCATCATAAGGGTGATTCCTGTGAGGTCTACCACAGCTCTGCAGCAGAACTGGACCACCAGGTGATCAAATAATCTCTAAAACGTCATACGGTACCGCCTTTAAGCAAATTAAGCAGCACGGAATAATATGCCATTAAAATCCCTCAAAGAAATGACGATCGGTTAACAAGGGAAAAGATTATAGATCGTTATTTAATTGTTCAACTTACAACACAAAGACAAGTGATAAGATTTTATAATTTATCATATTTTTCAACCATTGGATGTCTATTAGTAGACGTAAATATCTTAAATTCTTTCCGCGTCACATTTCACAAAATCTTAGTTTATGGGAAGCTCGAAATTGGATATGAATTCAGTAGTATATTACGTGTAGTGCGACTTAAAAGTTAGTTTGAAATATCATACCGAAATGAATAAAAATTAACAATAAAAAATTCATATAAAACCTATATGTTTGAGATGATCAAATCATGTAAAAATAATCGTTATTCAAATAAGCTCTTTCAAGTACTTTTGAATCGTCAAGGATCAATATGAATAATGAAGCTATAACTGGTATTGATCTTTTAACCACGATTTCCTTAAACTTGCCCACCCTACAGTTTACTCAGAGTTAAACCAGTTTTCCTCGGGCCGCTAGAGGGGGCGCGTGGCCCCCAAGACATTAGCTTATATTTCATAATGAATAAAACGTCCTGACCATTAAATATTTATACATATAAAATTGCAACTATGACGTCCGCGTTAACTTTAGTTGAATCACCTGCAATGTACTATTTGTTTTTATTCTGTTGCCGAAGTAAAAAGTGGTTCTTTTCCTATATATTATTCTGGTATACAAACTTTAATAGTTTTATTATATTTCTCCAGCAGATTTCTCGTCAATGCGTAACATTCAAACTTTCGTGCCTATAAGCATAAATATCAAAACTGTTTATTTAGTTATGAATGTAATTTTAGCTTTGGCGTTACAGCAGTTATAAAACACTGTTAAAAAGAAACTGATACAGAAAGCCTACTATACTGTTGAGGATTATTTAGATGATATGAATGTGAGGATATATATACTCTTCGACCCTGTACAAGACAGAAATAACTAAATGTATATTTTAAAAAGAGCAACCGCCGTGTTTCTTGCTGGCTTTTCTTAATAGGAACAGCTTTCCGAACCAACAGTAGATTTGACGATTAAAAAGCACTTGTTTACGTAAGTTGATTTGAATAAAGAATATTTAAAATTTGAATTTGAATAAATATATAGAGTTGTGAACTATAAATTCAAAATAAAACAATATAGTATTAGAATAATTTGAGTATCTCACTGCTGAATATGTTTTCCCTGTCGTTGAACCAAGGCTTTATCTGCGAAGTTAACCAAACAGTCCAATGCGGTTTCACAGTTACCAGAATCAAATATTTTTGTCCAAAGGATAGAGCAGATATTAGCTCAGCAGTGAAATTAATGGCTTTTTAATCTAGTATACAAAATATACTAATATTTCTTATAGAACTTCAAATAATATTACCAAGAACCTTAAAAGACTTTTTAAAAGAAAGTAGCACTTTTTTTTTAAATTTTGATAATCATAAAAATTATTTTGCTATAAATTTAATAAAATATAGCTGAAAAAGGAAAACTGAAGTCGAGTATTCTAAAAAAGTAATCGTATAAAGTTGTCTAGAAAAGTACTGGTAAAAAGTGCTTCTCTAAACGATATTGGCCCTAATAACATAAATCAATTATAGAAAACAAATTTTTCACTTTCATTTTAGATATCCATTACCTTTAATGCTATTACTAGATGAAACGAAAGTGACAAGATTTCATTTCTGATTTAATTATACTATTTGATTTTATTTCAGACATAGCTTCTTAGCTTTGCCATTACATAATTTAAAAAAAAAAACTTTTATAAGGATACGTCAATGTATGTGTAGCCTATTATATTGTGAAGGATTATATATATGGCAAAAATATTATTGAATTGAATTATTTAATTTACTAGATAGAAATTATTGTTATACGTAAAATAGAATACTATAAATATATATAAATATGAATACTATAGATAATATAAATATAAAACAAAAAACCGAAAAAAAGATGGATGGATTGTGTGAAAAATGATATGCATGTTAAAGGAGTGGCACCAGAGTTGACGAATGATATAGGAGAATGGAAGAAGATATATTGTGCCGTCCCCACTTAGAGGGGGATAAGGGTAAGAGAATGATATTCCATGCTGGCATCTTATCATTCTAACATTCTTGAAAATTCTATTTGAGTAAGGAAATATCTGTTTTCTTATAAATTATATTTTATACCCCTTTTATACTTTAACATAGCGTATCCTTGTAATGAATCAAAATCTTATTACTTAAATCTTGACTTAACACGCTGTCAGTCTTGATAAGGAGCGACTGCTTAATCAACCCAACCGTTCAAAGATCAATAGGACGCGTATAGAATAAATTGAATGAATTGTTGAAGTGTCAATTTTCATCGATTTCTTTTTGGACTTGAGTCGAGCGACTTCGTAATAAATAAATTTAGTAATGTCACAGTGTAAACCTTAGTAATATGTATTATAAATATGAAAGTCTGACTGTTACGTTTTCACGGCGAATCCGCGGAACTGTTTAGTTCTTTGGCAGTGTTTCCGAATCGGTACGACATAAGTACTGTTAAAAAATGTCCAGAAGTGAGTATTAATTAACCCCTGAACTATAATTCAACTTGTATTACCGCACTCGTAATTAATACCATTCCCTAAAGCAAACGACACATCACACAAGATGGCTTGTTATTCCGTTGCTATCGCAACCTCCATTTGTTATTGAGCATTACGCCGGCACTCGGGTGTGTTCGTAGGATGCTCGATGACAGGGAGCCGCGGCGAGTTCGCTATCTATCAGCTACACTGGTAATACGCACTATAGTAGCGACCTCTTGTAATATCCGTTTACAGTATCAAAAACGTATTTTCCACCATTAAAAGGACGGCTACGCACTCGCACTGCGAGAGGTCGTGGGTGATGATTACTTAAGCTAAATGGCATTGTCGTTTGCCATACTATAAAAAAAATACATTGCATTAAAAAATAGATTTAAAACCATAAAAATTGGTCCACATTTTCACAGACTGTCCACAGGGTTCCGAGAAAAGTAGTTAAATTCCGAGGCAATCGGAATGATTGTTTTCTTCTTTTCCTACAAATAAATGCTGCTGGAGTTAGGAGCCTTCAATATCTTGTATCACCTAATCCAGCCGTTCCCCGGGACCCTTTTCAGGTCATCTGGGGTTTGCCCACCCTACATTTTACGGTACGGGGTCACCGTTCAAACAACTAAGGCCCCCAACGCCCGTCGATTTTTCATACAATACAAGTGTACCCCGCCCCTTGCCCCTTCAACTTCCCGGCACTCTCAGCTATATCGGTTATTGAAGTTATTGTGCGGATCTGCCAGCCGTTGATCAAATTAATTTAAACTTTTATCTTTGCTCTGTTTATTTGGTTATTGCTTAGATCTAAATATTGTCTTGTTATACTAACCAATTTGTTTGGGCCATTTCTACACTTACGCATGGTTTTTATTTTTAAATACATATTAATTGAATTAATGGAAGTTGGCCTATAAAAAAAAATTGCATATTTATAGAATTCAAGGGATAAACAATCGCCTGTTACTATACCCAGAATTCTATATAGATATGCAGGTTTCCTCACGATGTATTTGCTTCACTGAAAAACATCTGATAAATTGCAATAATCATTTATAGAATTAGGCGTTACTTTGCGGAGGTCCATAATACAAAAGTAATGAGAATATTATTTAAATAATAATTAATATAAATAATATTCTCATTACTTTTGCAATAATCAATTAGACACTTAAGTTTTAACAGAAAAATTCATTGGTGCCTGCCCGAGTTTTGAACTCAGAACCCCTTGAAGAGTCGCACGGTGTCAACACTAGGCTATCACAGCTTATATTATTATTGTTCATCAGATCATCATCCTCCTGCCCTTATCCCACTCTAAGTGGGGTCGGCGCAACATGTTGTAATCATGGTGTCACATGATTTGGCTACGTATTTTACGACCGGCCGCCTGCCTGACGTCAACCTACCTGGGTCGCGTTTGACGACACCTCGGTAAGAAATGAGGGTGTTTTATTCTACTCAGCCGGATACCACACGGCTATCATTCTATAAATTAGTTAATAATCGATATAAGCATTCAATTCATTGGACTGGCCCATTGGCACAGTGGGTAGTGATCCTGCCTTCAGCTCCGCGGGTCGCGGGTTCGATTCCCGCCGTGGGCAAATATTTTCTATAAATCAATGTGTTGGTCTTCGAGTCAGGGTGTATATTTGTATTTAAGTATGCATTTAAAAATTATATAAGTATATATTTACGTTGTCTGTCATAATACAAGTATTGATAAGTACTTACTTTAGGGACGGAATACCGTGTGTATGTGTCCCATATAATAAAAAATATATCACGCATTTAAAAGTCATTTTTGAAGCTTTATAACCTTTTTTTTAGGTAAAGATCAGCGCCCAGTTCCTACCCTGCATGAAAGCCGACATAGCACGTCCAACATAGTAGTGCCAGAGTAGACCGCCCAGGCTCGTGGTTACTTCCAACATTAAAAGTACGTTTAGTTAAGTAACAGTTTCTTGATAACTTTCTTAATGATGATTCTTAATGACGCCTAGATTACGCCTCCAAAAGGTCCGTAAATCATTTGTCGGTACACGTTTTTATAACAAAATTTCTCAACATTATCTAGACTTGCCTTTACACAAGTTTAGAAATTATTTCAAAACGATGTTGCTACATAAAGCTTACTATACTATTGAGGATTATTTGAGTGATAGCATAACTTAACTGCAGTCAGCTACGCATCCAGCTGCAACGATTATCTTGTAACCATCAAATTGTAATAATGTTTTAAAAGATTAGCCGCCGAGTTTCTTGCTGATTCTTCTCGGTAGGAGCAAACTTCCGAATCAGTGGTAGCTTCTTTAAAACATTTGACGATTTAAAAGTACTGTAAACAGTCCACTTGAATTAAGAATATTTTGAATTTGAATTTGAATTTGATATACTATCGCTGGTGAAAGACTACTGCATCTTTGGTGAGAAGAATTCGAGTTTAAACCCATCTCTATCAAACTGCGTCGTATTTCCTATTACTAAGGATCTTCGGATCCCTTCGGATATTTTTGTGGACCATATGCCGCCATACACTACAGTTGTTGCGACATATTAAGCATCACTACATAGTATAAAGCAAAGTCACATTCTTTGTTTGTCCATATATCCCTATGTATGCTTAAATCTTTAGAACTACGCAACAGATTTTGATGCGGTTTTTTAATAGATAGAGTGATTCAAGAGGAAGGTTTATAGGTATAATAACATTCAATACCGAGTAGAGAAATATTGTAATTTTTGAGGTTTCTAATGTGATGACGTAAAGAGTTACATTTTTTTCCGCTTACATGCCAAATGTCTATGTGCGAAGCATCACTACATATTATAAAACAAAGTCCCTATATCCCTATGTACGCATAAAACTTTAAAACTACGCAACAGATTTTGATGCAGTTTAATAGATAGAGTGATTCCAGAGGAAGGTTTGTACGTATAATAACATTCAATACGGAGTAGAGAAATACTGTAATTTTTGAGGTTTCTGTAAATAATTACATTTTTTACGTGTTTGCTTACATTGCAAACACAGGCTAAACTCTACGAGATTTATCAAAATAATGTACTAAGTATTTGTACACCTTGAAAAGGTCTACAGAAAAGTCCGATGCTATATGTCTATCTCTTATGGATAACCCACAATAGCATTTTTTGTCATTAACTTTTTACGAAAAATAATGCCTTATGTTCAAAGCAATTTTTATACAATATAGCATTAATTTCAAAGATAGCAGGAAATCTTCTTAGTATAGGGAGAGGGAAAATGTTTTTCTCCAAATTTAACGCTTGCGGGCCACGGGCAGTAATGAATAAATCAAAACTACTGGATCGATTTTAATAATTTTTTTTACACTGAGTGACATGGGCTATATATTTTATACCCGTGCGAAGCAGGGGCAGGCGGCTAGTTGTACATTAAAGAGTCGAGGGTGGCGTGCATTTGAACAAACGCATCCGGCTATGTCCTCAATTATTGCAGTATACTTTGACAAATACATCTCTATGTAGCCAAAGTATCCCAACGCCTGAATAGAATAGTACCACCCTCTTTTCTTACCGAGGTGTCGTAAAAGGCGACTAAGGTAAGTCGACCCGCCGTGTGGTATCCGGCTGAGTAGAATAGACTAACCTCATTTCTTACCGAGGTGTCGTAAAAGGCGAGTAAGGTAAGTCAACCCACCGTGTGGTATCCAGTTAAGTATAATAGACCACCCTTATTTCTTACCGAGGTGTCGTAAAAGACGGCTAAGGTAAGTTGACCCATCGTGTGGTATTCGGTTAAGTAGAATAGACCACCCTCTTTCTTACCGAGGTGTCGTAAAATATGACTAAGTTAAGTTGATGTCAGGCAGGCGGTCGTAAAATACGCAGCCAATTGTGACAGCATGTTTATAACATGTTATGCCGATCCTACTTAGAGTGGGAAAAGGGTAGGAAGATGATGATGATGACTTTGACAAATACACCTCAATATAGCCAAAGTATTTGAGAATTCTCTGTAGGCATATAGGTCTTTAGCTCGCTTTAAACTGTTTCAGGATTGATACCTTGATTCTATGGGCTGCCAAGGAGGTTGGAGTATTTGCCTCCACCAGCTTCGGACTAATCTAGCAGCCATCAATGCGGAGGTGGTGGTAACAGCCATCACGCTGACCCAACGCGGATTTGAAGGTTCTCCGGAGATATACCGGTTAGGAAAGCCAGGGGTTTAAATATGTGACCCCTAGCATGTTAAAAAGGTAAAGCTTTGTTTTGATAAATATTTCTACCGAATATGAGAGCGTGTACTCTATCCATGTAGACATCTTCTTCCTGCCGTTAGCCCACTCTAAGGGGTCGGCACAACATGTTATAAACATGCTGTCACATGATTTGGCTACGTATTTTGCGACCGTCTGCCTGACATCAACTTACTAGTCGTATTTTAAACCTCGGTAAGAAAGAGGATGGTCTATTATACTTAACGGGATACCACATGGTGGGTTAACTTACCTTAGTCGCCTTTTACGACGCCTCGGTAAGAAATGAGGGTGGTACTATTCTATTCAGCCGGACACCACACGGCGTACCACGTCATCCTATGCGACTATTACGATTTAATATATCGTAGTTTGTATTTTCTCTGTAAATCTTCGGGGATAAATTGTATTGTCGTCGCCTCCTCGTGATGTAATCGTTAAATATAAAAAGGCTATTGTGGGACGAGTTCCTAACACGTGCCAGGGAGTGAGTGAGAGGGATGATATTTGGGCATTATCGATCCGTTCTAGCAACATGACGCAGGGGATGGCTTTCCCCAAATTTTCACCAGGTACATTATAATTGCATACTGTTCGGATATTTTTTGGCAAAATATCCGTTAACGGTTATATTTTTTGCTATAAATTCAAGCGATTTCAATCGCGGTGCAAGGGTTATGTAAATAAGATGATTAGACTAACCCTAATATAAACACAATCGAGTTTATTAGTTTTCGGCAAGACCATGTATTTTGACTGAATAAGATATAGGCTGTGTGATTTGATATACCTATATACATAAAGTCGAACGAAATTCTGTCTACGTTACGCTCTTACGACCAATCCGCTGGTATATTGCTATAAAATTTGACACCATTAAAATTTATATGTGTTAAAAAATCTGACTTAATTTTTACGGGAACAAGGAAAATATATTGCATTATTGAGGATACGTAAATGCAAAATTAATGAGAATATAATTTTGCTATAAACCGTGATAAATATTTCTGGCAAAATATTTATCGCGTATTATAGCAAAATAATATTAACATTAATTTTGTATTATGGACCTCCTAACGCCTAATTCTATAAATTATATAAAATATACGTAAATGCTAAAATTGCGCGAACGAAATCGCGGTTGCGACCAGTAACCTATATAATTTACATACAGCATATAGTTTAACTATAAATTCATTTCAGGGGCAGGAGAGGTGACACGAAGGATTGGAGTGGATTGCAGTTAACATTATTATTATGCAGTAACTTCCACCTGTATCTCACGTGCTAGGAAATTATAAATAGTATTATTAACCGTAAACTGCGAAGTTGTAAGCTAGTCAATATACAATTTTCTTTTAGCTCATGCAATATTATCTCCTCATAGTCGGCGATTAAAAACGAATAAGCGCGATCACGATGATCAACAGCTGTATTCACGAATCATCGTCTATGATCGCCTACAACCCGGGAATAGTCGGTTTTCAGACAAGCATCAAATGGAATCGCTGAGTGATACGTATGATCGCATTTATCGGTTGATAATACGGGTAATCATGTGGATATTTGCGCGATGATTGTACCGATTATATACGATCACCTGATCAACCCCATATTGATTGTAGGCATAATACAACCCGATATAGAGCTTCTTCGGGGCTATTAATAAAAGCTTCCGCTAATCAACGTTATACACCATATATATCAATTGAAACCATAACTCTAAAAATATGTCATTTAAAAAAACATGAAGAAAAACGTTTGACATATTTCAATGTAAGCCCAGCGATAAAATTAAACCGCTCTGCCGCTTTCACTTTTAAAGACCTCAAAGAACGTTTGCGAAAGCTTTGACAGAAAAATTGGATGTTAAGACAAAAAAGTGGAAGCTTTTATTCGAGCCTTACAGTTGAATGCAACTGTTATTTTGGTTTGAACGGATAGAGACAAGCGTCTACAGGTTTCTTTTGTGCTAAATTCTCGCTAACTATTGATTTTTTTAAGTTCCATGATGGTTTGAAGTCTTTTAAATAAGGCCAATGAAGTAAGAGAAATATTATGAAGACATAATTGACATTTATCACAAATTGAAATTGAAAATTTATTGTAGCAATATGAGTAAAATATTATCTTATTTATCTTATATATACTTAATGTAAAAAATGTCCCGAAAAGCTGTCTGTGTATGAAATTGATTTTCTTAAAATCTACTTAACAGATTTTTGTATGGTTTTTTATAAAAGGTAGTGCTGTTAATTTGGAAGGATTAAGTTAGGGTACATTACGCGCAATTGTAAAAAAAAGTGAGTTGAGAGCTGTAGTAGCTTGTGCTGCGTAAACGAACAGAGATATACCGAATTAAGATACTAGTAAATTGTAGGTCTACAAAAATACTACATAAAAGTCCCGGATGGCATGTCTCTATCTGTTATAGTTAACTCACAATAACTACTTTTATATTCAAAATATCAATCACTGTTTTCCAACCTGATGAAGCCGCTAGGCACAGCTAGTTTTTTTTATATAATATATTTAAAAAAAACAATATATTATGATATACCTATATTTGTTTTAATTAATCACTTAAAATTCACAAAATACAGAATAATGTTAAATTAACATTTAAAATGAATGTAATCTTTATTCAAATAAGCTTTTGCACGCACTTTTGAATCGTCAAGGAAAGATTTAACGATTTACATTTAATGACGCAGTCCAATCCAATTTAGGATCAGAATAAATTTTTATATTATTAACCTGTGAAATTTATTTATAACCTATACCAAATCCTTACCAAATCATCATCCTGCACTTATCCCACTCTAAGTGAGGTCAACACATGCTATAAACATGTTGTCACATGATTTGGCTACGTATTTTACGATCGGCCGCCAGCCTGACGCAATCTTACCTTAGTCGACGACTACTACTTAGTACGACACCTCGATAAGAAAAGAGGGTGGTCTATTCTACTCAGCCGTATACCACACGGCATCAAATCCTTAAAAAGATATCATAATAAAAACGATACGTTAAAGTATGTGACAATTACTAAAAAAGTTTATTTAGGATAGGAAAATCAATATTATTAATCATTTATAAAAGAAAATAATATATGTAAAACGAAGCACATCGTGTATGTACACGATAAGATATATTTTTTGCCTTCGGACTATAGAAAAATCATTTTATAATTACTCTTGTAGCGTTATCAAATATATATAAATAAAATAATTTTTAATTGAATTAATACTATATAAAACATTAGTAAAGAAAAAAATAAGAAAACAATTATATTCATAGAAGAAAATATATTGCGTGCATGACGCGGAAGTGAGATTTGCATAAGTGTATCTATTTACATCAGAATTACAAAATTCTGTCAAAATTGTAAGTCAAGCTAAATTATTCAGTTTTTGGGCAGTTGTTTTATAATTTTATATACTCGTACTTTATATTATACACGGTACATCTTAATAGATATACGAATAAAATTTGTAAAATTTAAAAAAATATATGACAAATCCATCAATAAATACAAGTAAAATACACAATAAGTAACTGCAAATAAGGAGTATTATCGCTACGTAACGATCTCCTTCAGCAAAACTTTGAAATTTGAAAATCGAAAGTGTGAAGTCAAAAGAAAACTCTAACACTTTTAACATAGCGGAAACGGAACGGCGTAAGATTTTGCATATTTATTGTTCAATAGACCAGTGCAAATATATATTTTTTTTATATTTAATATATATAAAATAATATATAAATTTTTGTATATAATGTGTTATAAATTTATTAAAGTAATTAAAACAAAATATTAATGTGTTCTGTCAACGTCAAACACCAAATTGTCGGTGATTTATGATGGGACATAACAAATTGATGCGTCGAACATAGAGAAAGAGATATCCAAATCTGCATTTTGGTTATTGCAATGACCGACGAATGTGTATTTAGAACATTTAAATCTTGTGCAAAATATAAAAAAAACGACGAAATAATCTAAGGATTAATATATATTCCATATTATTTATGTTTGGTAAGGTCACCTCGGGTGATATTACTTGACACGTGTGTATTTACTTTAATTGCATTCTTATATACATAGTGATATTCTATTGAGCGACTAGTAGTATATATAAAAAAATATAATTTTATTATATTACAAAAATTGTATATCAAATCAAGTTTTATTATTTATATAATTGATTAAGTATATAAACAATATATATATAAGTATATAAGTTTTTTCCATTTTATATATAAAAAAACACTTTCAACATAATTCAACAATTATTTTAATACTAAGATAAACCACATTTTGAAGGCAAATCTGTTTGTACAGAACTTGAAACGTATGATTACAAGCTACAATTATATCTCGGTGTTGCTATTGTATTGGCCCTATGTAATTGCAATGCGGAAAGGGTATGAAGGGGAACGGGGGATGATTTTCATTGATTCCCGGACGTTAAAGCGAAAGGAGAGCCTCTCTTGTAATTAAAAAATTAAAGTATTAAAGCTAAAATAAATGCAATAAAATTATCGTTTGCTTGCTCAGTGCGGTGAAAGAAGCTGTGTATCCTGTTTTCAAGACTCAAACTGCCTGCTAATGTAAGTAGCATTTTTATATATTACCCAGTACATGGGTGTGACGTAATAGCCTAATTTTAATCCATGGCGAATTTTATAATCATTAATGCGAATTGAACTATATACAGCAATTATATATTTTGCGATGCGCGATTTACGGTAATATATATTTCGGTCATTATATATTTCTTTGAGTATATACCTGATACAATTAATCGATAACTAAGACAAAGGATGTTATGTAAGTCGAATAAATTTATCTCTACAATAAAACTATGTATGCATTCGTGATTGAGGATGGTTTCTTGATGATTTCACTGGAAAATGGATATTAACATCGTATTATTTCGGTTAAATGAAAAAAGTCGTATTGTTAGCTTTATTGATTTTCTGTTCGGAGCGACGCAAGCGCCATCGCGTGTTACGTAATCCTCTAAAGTCGCAGTACAGTTATGTAATATTTTGAAAAAAGCATTAAAGCGACATTTAATTATAGTAATTACGCGATATTATACAACGATAATGCTATATCACGTCAATTAGATCAGATGCGCTTTATCATATTGCGTTAAACAGTGATTACATAATTCTGCATACATTTTGGACATTACTAGCTTCTGCGCGCGACTTCGGCTAGCTGCTTTGCGATATTGAGGTACTAAAGCCTCTGATATTTTAGTTATTCAAATGCATTTATACCAAAAATCAAATCGAACCTTTAACAAAGGAGAATCAAACATCCTTTCATATATATAGTATGAGTATAGTGATTTAACTTTTTTGTTACATACGATAACTCCTTTTTCTTTTTTAACAGACGTGATCTTTTCACGGGAAGCCCAGGCGTCGCCTTGGTCGAGTTTTAGGACCTGACTCGCGTCTTCTCCACGTATCGCTGGCAGAGATCTCGTAAGTTCTTCCACTTACACTTTTTAAAATTCGTAATGTCTATTTGTTTATTACAAGAAATCTCATACGCGTCAACTTCGCTGTTAAACCTTAACTGTGTACTATGTATTTCATTGTTCCTTATATGCATATGAGCTTCGATTGTATCAAATTTGGTCAATTTGTAAAATCATCACAAAGACAGTGAGCCATAGACAGATGTTTGCATTTTTGATAAGTGTAAAGTGTAAGTCTAAAGTGTGGATTGAATTCAAATTGGATTCTTGGATTTTTAAGAAATCGGATCGGAATTGGATCTAATCAATAATTTATATTCGACAAGTTTAATAAGCACTCATAGCTAAATGGTGAAATCTTCAAATCAACAGCATCACGGATTCACAGCCTGGGCATGACAATTTATACGATTACGTTTTTTTTACGTATACTTTTTTTTAATGATTACGTTTTTATTTTTTTTATTTTTTTGTGTTTTTTTTGCAGTCGGTACCTTAGGCCACATTCCAGGTGAGTTCGTAGCCAGGCGCTAGCCTTATTATATATATAAAAAAAGAGTTTTCTCGTGCAATTAGCAACATGCAAAATAGATGCATACCGACTGTCTTATGCATCTGTATAACCTTTAATCGGAAAAATAAAAGCTCGAGCGTCCGACTTTTCCAGCATACCTCTACATATCTCTACAAAAACTTTAATCGTATCATTATTCGTCTATTTATTTAACTAAAATTTATTTATAGATTAAATTGTTAAATTTATATAAATTATCTTTTTCTTTTTCTCTATATTACCCATATTTCACTTCGTGTCCTTTTCCTTCCGTTACTCAAAGGTTGACTGGAAGATATCCCTTTTAGGGATAAGTCCGCCTTTATACATGAGCTTTTTTTCTTTTCCTTTATCTTTTCTAATTATAAAAAGAAATAATTTAATTTTTTTTATAATTTAGATGGTTTTTTAAATTACGACGGAGAAATAGTGCTATCAATACTAGAAGCTAAGAGTTTTGAAAACATTCGCAGTGGCAATAAAATATAAGTTTTCTAAAGCAGATTTATGAACGACTTTAATGTCTCGATGTTATTTATAACGGGCATCACAACGGACAAGTGAAATTTAATACTTAATACGAAAGAAGGTCAAAACTAGGGAGTCAAGTGTATTGTGGATTAAAAACACTGTTAAAAAGAGGCTGATCCAGAAAGCTTACTATACTGTTGAGGATTACTTGGAAGATAAGAATGTGTGGATATAGCTCGCTTAGACCCTGTACAAGACAGTAATGACTAAATGTAACTAGTCATAAGAATTATATTTTTAAAAAAGAGCAACCGCCGAGTTTCTTGCTGGCTCTTCTCGGTAGGAACGGCTTTCCGAACCAGCAGTAGAGTTGACGATTCAAAAGCACTTGTTTACAAGTTTATTTGAATAAAGAATATTTTGAATTTGAATTTGAATTTCTATATACAGTAACAATATGGTCGCTTACTTTGGTCCGAAGTTATTTTAGAGGTGAACAAATTTATACATATCGTATATTTGAGTTAATTTTGTACTTATACAATATATTGTATATGTTTACGTTTAACCAACTAATTAGGCTTCTTATAAGGTGCTTTTGTTAACTAGTTATCTGGCACTGCGTTGCTCAGTCTGTATTCAAATTTCCTTCGAAATAGAACTCAATAGTAAAAAAAATGGTCTGATCGCCACCAAATATTATAGGATTATCCGCTGGGTACTAAAGATTAAACTAATAAATTATTAAGATAAAAATTTCATTAAAATCGGTCCAGCTGTTTCGGAGTCTTTAAGGGATATACAGACAAACATTAATTTTTATATATTAGGAGATGAGCCTCATAATAAAGCACCGAGTCACATATCGGGCGAAAAGATATGCGGTCACAGTGTTTTTGCGTGAAAAAATCATATACCTAATTGTCTAAATATATACTCTTATATTTTCAGAAAATTAAATTAATTAAAAATTAATTTATAGATATACCAACGAAAATGATCAAAGATCAAAATCAAAGAGAAAAATATTTAAAATTTTGAAACTTAATATTTTTTGTTTTTTTAATCCGCAGCTAGTATTAAAACTGCATATTAAAATATTCAGAGTTAACATAAAAAATGGTATTATTTCGTATATATGTTCAATATTATCGCATAATAGAGTAAATTCAAATACTAATTAAAATTTACAAAATTACGAAATTAGTATCACAAGCAATTATTAAATAATAAATAATGTTTTAAATTATCTGCATTATAAAAAGCTAATAATTTTAGGTGTATATTTAACACACACCTACGCACTCACGCACACCAGCAGCGCCACACACGTAGACCGACGCGCACACACACACACACACACACACACACACACACACACAGAGAGAGAGAGATAAAGAGACAGAGAAACACTTATATAAATTCTGATACCTATCAGAATGATAATATACCTATATTGCAATGCCATCGTCGCCAATTGTTGAATCATTTGTACTGTGAACATGAATGAATGTGAAAAAATGGTATCCATACCATGTTTTGTAATTCTATGACACCGAGCGGCCAGCGAGTAAGAAATAAAAATCATCTTCAGTGTCAGATACAAGTTAATACCTATACAGAAAATATTTTTTTTTCTCATAACATGTTCATTCAATATAATCATACACACACATACACACACACACACACACACACACACATACACTCACTCACACAATATATACAATACGCTTACAGGTGTTAACACATTTTTATTTATTAATTTGATTTTGCTATAACATGTATACATATATAGAGCTATGGAAGAAAAAAAAGAATTTATGAAAGAAAAATAAATAAAAATATATATATATATATATATATATATATATATATATATATATATATATATATATATATATATATATATATATATATATATATATATATATATATATATATATATATCCTTGACATAATTTATAATAAATAATTGAATAACAATAATATAATAAATAATAATATAACAATAATATGTATATAATAATTAATAAGTGAACTCTAATTTTACTTTGTTAAATAATTTGCATGTGAAACTTGACTAAACATGTTCTAAAATTAGTTATAACATCTACTTGTATCCATGTTTTAAGCAAATAAATGATTTTGACTTTGACTTTGACTTTGGAACTTGCTTCCAATCACTAAGATTAAATAACATGTAAATTGTTTTTGAAAAATAAATGAATTTGAATCAGAAATATAATAATAATAAAATACTTTATTGCAAATAAAAAAAAATAGAAACATGAAAGTTAAAATTAAACTAAAAGAAGTGCAAAGAAATATAAATTATGGATATAATTAAGAAATAGAAAAGTGTTAGAAGAAATAGACATATATTAAGAAATATAAATAATGTATGAGGGTATTCGATTAATCGTTTACTTTGCCCATCGTGACCTACAAAACAGAGGCGTCAAACAGTCTCCGTTCGGAGCGTCGCACTGCCGTATCATTCCCGACCACACCCCTGTACCGCAATCCACAACTTGACACCCTCTTTCCTATGCCGGAATACGTGAAGACGTTCCCCTGCGCGACTTATGGATTGCCGACAGTTTACGTAGGACAACGTTAGCTTTTGTAAATGTTTGCCAGCGACGGTTAATAAAACTTTCAACGGTCACTAAATATAAACTGACACTTCTAAATCTAGTGATTCTTATAATATAAATAAAATTAAATAATAAAAAAAAAGATTTTTTTTTAAAGCCCCTTACCCCCTTACACACTGAATTTCAGGAAAATCGTTGAAGCCGTTTCCGAGAATCCGAAAATATATATGTGTGTGTGTATATATATATATATATATATATATATATATATATATATATATATATATATATATATAGTTATATATACACATATATAATAGATTAACTCATTTAAATATTAAAGAAGATAAATCCATAAGAGAAATCTTTGTGCAAATATATTGAATTGGATTAATTTGAATATATGAGTTTTGTATAATTTAGCCGGTATCCAGCTGAGCAGAATAGAACAACCTCATTTCTTACCGAGGTGTCGTAAAAGGCGACTAAGGTAAGGCGACCCACCGTGTTGTATTCGGCTGAGTAGAATAGACCAACCTCATTTCTTACCGAGGTGTCGTAAAATACGACTAAGGTAAGTTGACGTCAGACAGGCGGCCGGTCGTAAAAACGCAGCCAAATCATGTTACAGCATGTTATAACATGCTGTGCCGACCCCACTTAGAGTGGGATAAGGGCAGGAGGTTGATGAGTTTTGTATAATATTCTACTATTTTTTATTGTCTTTTTCAGCCGTTGCACTTCCGCTATTGGATATACATCTATTGCAGTGTGAATCCAGTGATATCAAGAAGTAACAACAAGGTACTTGGTGTGCTATTGATAATTTTCATTATTTTATGAATGACGTTCCTGATTCGATCACGCAGAGTCACTATGTAAAGCTCCCATTTATCGCTTAAATACTATAGACTTACTATAGATAAATCATCACTGTGTCAAGCAAAATTTATGTAGTAATACAAACTTAAAGTTAAAATCTTTAATATTTAAATGAGTTAATCTTGTATGTATATATATTTTCGGAATCTCGGAAACGGCTCCAACGATTTTCCTAAAATTCAGCATGTAGGGGTTTTGGGGGAGAAAAATCGATCTAGATAAGCTTTATTTTAAAAAAATGTCGTTCTATCCCTATTTTCAGGCTCTCAATATTTTTTTAAATTTTCGTTTATTACAATCACAATTTTTCGCTGTCAAACGTAAAGTCATGGTAGTTCATTTGGGGAACGGGCCGTCTATAGAGGTGATATTACCCAGGATCGAGCCCCAACCGGCCATCATTTTTCTTTCAAATTTTTCCTTTTTTTTGCTTTTTTATCTTATATTGTACTAGCAATCGCCAGCGGCTCCGCCCGCATGGAAAGATTTAAATCGTAAGTAGTAGTAGTAAGTGTAGTTTAAGTAAGTCTTTTGATAACCATAAAAATGGTTAAACCCACTCTAACCATGTTTATGGTTAACCTTAAAAGCTAGACATATGCTGTCCCGGACTTTTATTTAGAACTTTTGTAGGGGAACAATTTTGTAATACATGATTTTTTAATAACTATCACCGTTTACTCAGCGCACACAAGGAAACCGTTACATTTTGTCGTTTTTCGTACTTTTTTTTATTGCTGATCTTCTCCTATTCATCTTAGCGTGATGTTATATAGCCTATAAGATAGTCCATTTATTGATTTTTATGATATATTTATCTTACACTCAAAGAATTTTTCAAATCGGTCCAGCAGTTCCTGAGACTTGCGCGTTCAAACAAACAAACACTTCAGCTTTATATATTAGTATAGATATATAAATATTGAAGTATAGCATTAAATCACGTAAAACAGAATCTACGTAAGACAGTGATTATTACGCGACCGACGTCATTAAAACTCAGCGCTATAAGCTGATAAGAGTTGACGTTTTTCCCTCCCTTAAAACAATCTCCATACCGAAAAACATGTGCTGCGAGGATGTAGTCGTAAAACAAACAGGTTCAGATTTATAATATCCAAACCTGAGAAACATATGGGCTGAATTCGCTTTTGTGCTTTTCGGTTTAGCCAAAAAAAAGTTACTTAAAGTCATAATTATCTCATCTTTGTTAATATATAAACTCCGTGACAACGTGGACATTTATATTATATCGTTATATTTTTAAACGGTTTACAGTATTTTAATTTTTATTAGATATAAATTCATATTAGGATCATAAATAAATGTATTTTTAATACAAGGTACTTTAGGTTTTATGCCTGTAGAGATTAATATATTTAGCATGTAATTTTCAGAGCAAACACCTTAATTTAAGAGTAGACGCAGATAATTACTTTTGTTACGTAAACCAGAAATTAAAAAGAAATAATTTGTTCATTATTTCGTACATTACAAATGAACTCGTAGAGGTTATTTTTTATATAAGTAGCGCCATCTAGTGGCGTGCTTTAATGTACTTTCTTGTGCAGCACTTTCACAAGATGGCTCTGTTCTACCGTTTGCGTATTTGTATAAATGTAGTAAATTTATGACAACAGATATATTTTATAGTTACAACGCGCCATCTAGTGATGGATAATGTGTTGTGTATCTGCTAAACTTGTGAATAGATGGCTGCAGTTACGCCTCATATTTAATAATTGCAACATCAAATAACACTGCCATCTAGCTGCACGAAGATACTAACTGCACAAATTTAGTGCTGCAAAGTGCAATCATTTTGCAGCAGGGGTCATCTCGCATCATTTTGCAACCTTACAAGAATTTCGGATTCACCTTTCACCTACATAATAGTTCCTTTAGCTGACACTAGGTGATGCTTACTAAATAATTAATGAAATATATAAAAAGTTGGCAATATTAAAAAAAATAATGTGATAAGATATGATAATGCGTTGTTATATTTACATTTTTTTTAAATATAGCACTATCTAACATATTGTCTTATTTTGTGGATATTTTGAATCGATTTTCTATAGTCGTCATTTACAAGTTGTGTATAAGTTAGTTTAATACCACAAATATATTGTATGATGTTATAATGCAGGTTATATTCTAGTATTCCTGATAAGACGATATTTCTAGTATGTCTATTTAGTAGGCCATATTACGATTATTTAGTTCTGTATGAATAAGATATTACAGAATGTCACACGTTTTACAGTTATAAAACATCAGGTGGAGAAATTTTTCGATCTGCAGAGATACTGAAGCCTACATTTCTGCCGCCTTCATCACAGCAGAATCACACAGGTTTAAAATTTTATATCTCCTAACATTTGTGTTTGTGAGAAAAATTAAAATATATTGAGGACTTTACTATATTATTTGTTGAAAATAAGCTATAGTTAAATTAAACTATAGGATTCCGTAAATCATAATTTAATAATATTATATACATTTTTAAAGCTATCGTTGATCGCAAAAAAGTTGTTAACCGAAGCCGATAACCGAGACTACTCTTGATAGGTGGTAGCTGATTATTTAGATTTTCTGTTAAAAATTATTTGTTTTTAGTTTTAAAACTTTTTTTGTGGACAAATACATCTTAGGGAATCATACATAACAGTAACTGACGTCTCACGCACATTTATAAGTAAGATAAAATGATACCTCAGGAACTGCTGAGGTGTTTCGTTTACATACTGTTAGTTTATAAAATGAATATGATACAAGCGAACCATAACAGAAATCGCTTTGCACAATTTACAAAAATTTTATTAATTTGTAGTATTTGTATTAAATTATGTTGTTTTTGTGGTGCAGTTGTTTATTATTTTAAAAGTTTTTTAGGATCTGTATTCTGTAACCTTTTAAATAATGAGATCTATTTAATAGATCTAGGCCTCATTGGCTTTTCATTATTAAATATTATTTACGCACGTTTGATGTATTTTTGTATTCAGATTTTCGAATTTTAAACATTAATTTCTGACAATCGATGTATCGTTGTAACATATAAAGGTAACAAGCTACCAATTTATCGTTAAATTTAAGTGTGTACCTACTTGTTGTAATTGTGTAGATACAGTGTTCGAAACGGCAATTATATAATACAAATTGACATTTTATTTGAATAAAACTACAATCTTTAATAAAATACCTGCTGGATGCTTCGTGCTGATTCGTAGATTCTTTAGGAAATTATTGTTAATAGCAAATAAACATTTTTATCAAATCGGACCGTTGTTTTCGGGTTTTGCCACAAACAAAGTTACAACAAAAGCCACAACAAAGTTACAATACCAAGTTACAATACAATAACTGTTACAGCACGTGACTTTAACTAAATCTACGTAGTTTTGGTAGTTTCAAACCACAGGAAGCATCTATGACTTTTTTATTTGTTCATGTCGGTTTTTTACGGCTTCAAAGCAAAAAAAAATTGAATTGCAAAAATAACAAATAATACAATGAACATAAAATTGAAATTGCGTGAAATTAATTGTTGCTTTATTATATTGTATAATTCACAGATATACTGTGAATTATACATTAATCAACTTTATCATACGTCATGCTCTACACTATCTGAGTTGATCGTTGATCGTGATCATTTATTAGCACAATCATCATGCAAGTGGCCACAAGATCGTCTGTATAATCATACGATACATACTATCATACGTATCACTCAGCGATTCCCCTTGTTTGTCCGAAAAACCGACAATTTCGATGATTGGCGACTACAGCGGAGTATGTCTTCTAAACGTGATCAAGTTTAATAGTTTATAATCGCCGGCTATGAAGAATAGCAGTAAGACTCACTACAGTCAATAAGCATTTTAAATGTTAACCGCATGTATGTTTCAATTGAGGCGTTACTATTGAAAGTGGGGCAACTCCAACATAAAGTAAAAAAAAAGTTTTTAACTAACATACTAGAAAAAAATATGTGATGCGCGTGCGTGGACCTTATTCCTGAAAGAAACAGTTGCTTCTGTCACTCCTGTCCTGCAAATATTTTCATCGCAAAAACCAGATCGATCAGGGGAAAATTAAAATTCCTATTCCAGATCAGCGGATTGACCGTAACAGACATGCAGACTTTCCCATTTATAATAAATATTAGAAAGGATAGATGTAACGATATTTTTATTAAATTTCTAGCATTTTTATCACATTTTCTCACCTTTTAAACATTCCCTTTCACAAATAATTGAAGACCAAAATTATCTAAATCGGTCCAGCGGTTCTCGAATTTTAAAGGCACAGCAATTCATTTTTATACATATAGATTACAATTAATTAATTTCCTCATTTCGTTGTCCAATTTTCAAATAAAAATAAATCTTTAATTATACACCTAGCAAAAAACATCATTACTTACTTGATATCTGATATTAGGTCTGCGAGAAACCTCGGTCCGTTTATATGAGAACAATTTTCGACCTATCAGGACACGTTATTTCGGTATATGATTGTCTTTATAACTTGTCCCATTTTCAAAATGAACGCCTTAATTATCCATGCACGACGCGCTACGAGAGCGACGGACCGTTTTTCATTACTTTTTATTTCATTAATTTCTTGTTAAGCAATTAACTCAAGTCAAGTCGAGTATAAATGTTGCCGTTTTGACCTTTACATCTATACATACTATAACCGAATTTCTGTCTAGGTCCTTCGCTTAGGCAAAGTAACTGCTTTCAATTACCAACGTAATACAATGTAGTAATACACTTAAATTTACTGTATTTTAGACCGATAGATCGATTACTCAATGGTCATTTATTTAATCACTCAGTTTCTAACTTTCGATTGGATTGAATTTTGATTAGCGAATTAACTAATTTGATTGAACTACATTTCACGTAGTACATTTTATTAAGTTTTTGCTATATATATATCATCAATCTTATATTAATGTAGTGTGTATAAGTTCTTTATTTTCTTATTAGTCTTTATTGTTTTATATTTTTATTTTTGTTCTTTAAACAATCATGAATTTTATAATAGAAAGTAACTTTACTAAAATAAATAAAATTTAATGTTATTCTTACTATCATTATGCTCTTGATATGAAATATTACGTATGTAAGTAATGAAAAAAAAACAAAAAACAAAAAAATATAAAAAAGACAAAAAAACAAAAGAATAAAAAATAAAAAAAGAACAAAAAAGACAAAAAAGAACAAAAAAGAACAAAAAAGAACAAAAAAGACAAAAAACAAAAAAACCAAAAAGAGACAAAAAAAAACAAAAAAAAATAAAATACAAAAAAAAAGAAAAGAAAAAAAAAAGTTAAATATCTACACTGATCTAATGTTATATCGTAGTAGTAGAAGTAGTGCTTGGATCAGTTAAATATGGAATCTACGTATATGTAATATATCGTACTATCGTACGATATATTAGTAATATATCGTAGAGCTCTTTATGCATCAATGCAGTAGATATCGTAGCACAGTATAGAATAGCATACAAATGTTACGGTTATTTTGGTTCGTAGCGAAATATATTCCTCTCTTAATTAGGTCCCGTAGCAATGTAAGGTTAAGTTAGTAATCGTTGCATATTTTATGATGCTTGTCTACTGTTATGATTCTACGATGCTACGATAACTTAGCTATCGTAGCACAGTATATGCTGCTAATAATAATAATTATTATTTTTATTTTTTATTTATTTATTTATTTGCATTTAATATGTTACATATTTGCCCGGTTAGGGCGTTGCAAAAATTAATTTTAACATGTCAATATCTAAATAATCAATAATTTCAATAAAAAAAAATAGTGTTTAATTATATTAATATAATTAATATTTATAATGTCGTAATTTTAATAATGTTCATATGTCAAATCTATGTATCTCAACAGGTGGGCCTTAAAATGAACATGAGTAAGACGAAAATCATGTCTACCTCACATTTTCCGCTCCATCCGATCATCGTTGAGAACTCTGTACTCGAAATTGTAGACGAGTATATGTATATACCTGGGACATACGGTCCGGTTAGGTAGGTCCAATTTCGAGAAAGAGGTCAATCGTTGAATCCAACTCGGATGGGCAGCGTTCGGGAAGTTACGTGAAATCTTTCCGTCCAATATTCCTCAGTGTCTGAAGACTAAAGTCTTCGAACAGTGCGTGTTGCCAGTGATGACCTATGGCTCTGAAACTTGGTCGCTGACTATGGGCCTCATAAGAAAGCTCAGAGTCGCTCAGCGGGTGATGGAGCGAGCTATGCTCGGAGTATCTCTACGTGATCAAAGACCCCCCACTAGATGGACAGACGACCTCAAAAAGGTCGCGGGGAGCCGCTGGATCCAGGCGGCACAAGATCGTGTGGCGTGGAAGTCCATGGGAGAGACCTATGTCCAACAGTGGACGGCTATTGGTTGATGAGAGATATGTCAAATTGAAATTATTATTTTTATTATATGTCAATTTATTTATACGCCTTATTATCTATCTATTATATTTAATTATTAAAAAATTCCGATAAATTATTAAAACTATTTTGTGCCAGCCATTCTTTTGATTTTGTTTTGAAAGTCATAATATTGTTTTCGTTTTTTATAATATTCGGCAATTTATTATATATTTTAACTGATCTAAAATATAAAATACTAGCGGCCTGCCCCTGCTTCGCACGGGTATAAAATATGTATCCCATGTCAGTCAGTGTAAAAAAAATGATTAAAATTGATCCAGTAGTTTTGATATGGCGCTGTATTTAAAAAATGATTTTCCCTATTTTCCCGCTTTTCTATTGAAATTTTTCCTAGATTTTCGTTGCTATAAACCTCACGGAGCCCGAGACCTTTCCAACGAATGCAAAACCGTGGAAATCGGTTCGTGCGTTCTGGAGTTATATCGTCAGGAAGGAAAACCCGACTTATTTTTATATAGTAGATTTCTGGCTATTTACATATTACATATGAAATTGGCGTTTTTTCGTACTGGCCACTTTGATCTCAAATATTACCTTTATGGTTAGGAATTCCAAATTCAAATTCATACAGCTATTTACTTATGCATTTGTGTTACAAACCCCCTAATTCATTTGTTTTTTCTTCTTTTGTTTTTTTCTTTGTGTCACTCTGTTTACAAAATGAAAAACATGAAATATCGCATTATTTACGAGTATGAGTTCCACCGTGGCACCAGTGCTGCAGAAACGGCTCGAAGGATTAATGATGTGTATGGTGACGGTGTCGCAAAAGAAAACACAGTGCGTTTTTGGTTCCAACGTTTTCATTCTGGAAATTTCGACCTGCAGAACAAGCCTCGTGGACGGCCGGAGACCAAAGTTGATAATGAAAAATTGAAGGCTATTGTGGAAGCGGATCTATCGCAAACCACGTCCGAGTTAGCTGCAGGCTCCGGTGTTAATGATAAAACTATTCTAATCCACTTGAAGCAAATTGGGAAGGTGAAAAAGCTAGAAAGGTGGGTACCTCATGAATTGAGTGAAGCAAACCGACAAACGCGCGTCGACTGCTGCGTTACGTTACTCAACCGGCACAATAATGAAGTAATTTTAAATCGAATCATTACCTGTGATGAAAAGTGGATCCTCTACGATAATCGGAAGCGCTCATCACAATGGCTGAACCCTGGCGAACCAGCCAAATCCTGCCCTAAGCGAAAATTGACTACAAAAAAGTTGCTTGTAAGTGTTTGGTGGACTAGTGCCGGTGTCGTTCACTACAGCTTTCTTAAATCTGGCCAGACGATTACGGCAGATATCTATTGTCAGCAACTGCAAACCATGATGGAAAAGCTAGCTGCTAAACAACCGAGGCTGGTCAATCGCTCTAGGCCACTGCTGCTTCAGGACAACGCTAGACCACACACTGCACAACAGACGGCTACCAAATCAGAGGAGCTTCAATTAGAATGTCTTAGACATCCACCGTACTCTCCGGACCTTGCTCCAACAGATTACCATTTTTTTCGCAATTTGGATAACTACTTGCAAGGAAAAAAATTCAACTCCGATGGGGCAGTCCAAACCGCCTTCAAAGATTTTATTGATTCCCGCCCGAATGGTTTTTTTAGTAAGGGGATCAATGAACTACCTATGAGATGGCAAAAGTGCATACATAGCAATGGTACATACTTTGATTAATTAAATATATTTCATTAAAAAAAAACGACTTTATGTTCCTCCCATAGAAAACGCCAATTTCATATGTAAGGACCTAATATTATATTTAGTATTACTTAGCGGAATAAAATATGCTTCGATTAATGAGGTACACTATCACCATCGACTGTATCGTTATTTACTATTAGATTGTCGATTATCTTTATTAATTATCGGATAAAGTATAAGCTGTTTAATTATAATTCCATCTTAATGAAATAATACATTCTTAATAAATATTGGTGTTGTGTATGATTGTGTTTTTTTTATTAGTGAAGGCAAACCTTTTTCTCTTTATACTCATATATTTATATATAGCAATACGTTCATTGTTCTACATTTTAAAATTATTATAAGTATTCCATATATCTTTAGATAAACGAGAATATATAAAGGAATTTCCGTGCGTTTAAATGGTATGTGATAAACTTATACTTTCTAAGTGTCGGTTATGATTGAATTTTATATATAAGATAAATTAGCTATAAGAAGCGTTATATTGAAATATATATAAGTAGATTTTCACTTTAAAATTCTTTTATAGTTGTTAAGGATCTTCTATAACTTTAAATATGTTTTAAATCTTTACAAAGCGAACGGCGGTAGTTTATAAGTAGGCACAATTATTTCTTATTCACAGGTGTATAGGCTATAGAAATCCTGTTAATTCAACAGGAATAGGGTAACATTAAAAACGCCATCTTATTATCAATCTATGAAAGGTTTATTCGTCAGAAAAACAGACGTTTCGAGAAAACACATTCATAAACGCAATAAGTCTTTAGTTAGAATTATGACATGCATTGGGTTAGTTTTTATTTAATCCGATAGAGATTAAGATCGTAAGCCATACAGCCAATGAAAAAAATATTTTATTTCTTAACACCATTTTTAATATCTGCAAAGTCATTACAGTTAATAAAGTGAAGATATTATATTTTTAGATACATATTTTAAAATATTATGTTCACAAAAACATAATTTAAGAAATTTTCATATATATTTGTCATATTTACACTAAAAACAATCCAGTGTTGTATTTATAGGTAAATAAAAAAGAAACAAGTTGACAAATCATCAACTATTTTAATACCATTATAAATGTTATTATTAAATAAGCTTTCTAGTACATTCCTATTAAAAGTTTATCATATTTATATTGAATAAGTTATATTGAATACCAATTATTATTTTTTTCATATATATGGGGTTTTTGTCACAATTAGGCCCAATATTGGTAGTATTTATATTGGTAGTAAAGAGGGTGGTTTATTCTACTTAACCGGATACCACACGATGGGTCAACTTACCTTAGTCACTATTTACAACACCTCGGTAAGAGGATCTCAGAGAATCATCAGGAGGATAGGTTCCACGAACAGAATCGTAATGCTTTACTGACACTTAATTTTTTAAACCTACACTTAATTTTTTAAATTATTATATATACATATCCGAGCATACATACATATATGTATATATTGTTTAAGATTTTATGTAGTAACAAAAAAAATGTCAACAACTTACATGATTGTAAAACAAAATTGGTTCAGTAAACAATTGTATCGCAATGGACTGGAGATTGCTCACTGATTGCTTTTCCAGCTGTGCGGAAACGTTTCACAACCTGTGCATTGTTCCGATTGCATTTCTTTCACAGACTAATTAGTTCCGGTTACTGTGTGTGCGTCAAATTCAGTACCAAGTTTAAAATAGGCTATAACATTTTTTATTCTTTCAAACTCTCTCTTAACAAAAATCATATTAATCCTTTCTTAGGTTCAGACGTATAAGACGGATGAACAAATCTTTATCTTTAATATTTAAATGAGTTAATCTTGTATCTTCTATACTGATATATCAAGCTGAAGAGTTTGTTTGTTTTCTTGTTTTATTGTTTTTTTGTTTGTTTGTTTGATTGTTTGAACGCGATAATCTCAGGAACTAGTAGACCGATTTGAAAAATTCTTTCAGTGTAAGATAGTCCATTTATCGAGGAAGGCTATAGGCTATATAACATCACGCTAAGATTAATAGGAGAGGAACATCAATAAAAAAATAGTAAGAAAACGGTAAAATTTAAAGCCTTCCTCTCGTGCGCTGATTAAACGGTAATAGTTATTAAAAATCATGTATTACAAAATTGTTCCTCTTTAAAAGTTCTAAATAAAAGTCCGCGACAGCATATGTCTAGCATTTAAGGTTGACTTACTTCAACTATTTTTATATCTTTTGAATTGTTGTCATTTTAATTATGATTATTACTTTTGAATTGTTGCACTTAACTTATGTACTTAGCAAGTAAGAATTTAAATTATTAGTATAAGCAATTTGTTAGTAAACCTAAGTTAAAAAAAATGATATTTCAACTGTCAATTATAAAGTTGTTATAATTGACAGCTCAGCGGATAACGGGCGGACTAAAGAAGTAAAAATATTCCGGATCGAGACCCACCTACCGTATTATTTTATCATTTTTTTTTCGAGTTTGATCTTTTTTATGTCTTTAAAAAAAGTCTCGACCGAGCAAGTCTCGGTCACCCAAGTACTACGTTTTCACACAAAAACTTCTGGACCGATTTCAAAAATTCTTTCAATCGATTTAAAAAAAAATAGGGTTCCGTAATAAAAATGTTATAAGGTGTATAAAATTTGCTATAAAAATCAACAAACAAAGACGAAAAATTTTACTTCTTGTTGCCAACCATCGTCTTATAACAAACCTTCAAAACATAGATTTGGCATTTCTTCCTCCAAAGACTAGTGTTTTACAGCCAATGGATTCAAGCGTGATTAAAAACCTCAAGGGTCACTACAGAAAGATTATTGATGGAGCTAGTAGAATCTGAATCTTTTATTAATATACTGAATGCAGTAAAAATCTAAAGCCTGGGAAGAAGTGACATCCGTAACTATTCAGCATTTTTTTGACTGGACTTTGTAAAAGTTCTTTGAATTTTCTTTGAAAATTTTTAGTTAAAAGTCTATTCTTTCCAAATTACATGTGTGAATTTATAGAATTAGGCGTTACTTTGCGGAGATCCATAAATAAGTAATTTTTATAATATAATAAAATTATTATTACTTCGTTTTGTGATTTGTCGTGGAGTCTATCTCCTGATGATGCTTCGGTTGCGGGGCGAAACGATTGTTGAGTTTGTGATAGTGAACGTGTGTAGAGCTTGTGTATTGTGGTGGCGGTTGTGGAGGTTTGTGCATGTGTTTTTACGAATCCTGCATGTATCAGGTATGAAAACGGATTGTCCACTCTACATTTAGCAATATATATATTCTATTTTACTTCATCGCGGATTATAGAAAAATATTTTTTTATTACTTTTGTATCTGTGAATTTGCTTTACTATTTTGAAATTTAATTTGAATAAGTGCACTTAAAAGAAAAAAAATTTATAAACATTTTTTTTTAATAAACGCGGCGTTATTGGCACAATAATTCTTTTATTTTTGTAATATCGAATATCGCGAATATCGAATGGTGTGTAAAAAATATAACATATTACGTTAATGCATTAAAAATACAAAAGTAATAATAAAATTATTTGCTGTTGACAATCTGTTTACGTACCTGATACATGCAGGATTCGTAAAAACACATGCACAAACCTCCACAACCGCCACCACAATACACAAGCACTAAACAAGTTCACTATCACAAACTCAACAATCGTTCCGCCCCGCAACCGAAGCATCATCAGGAGATAGACTCCACGACAAAATCGCAAAGTGAAGCATTAAAAATGTATAAAGACTCACGCTTCTGTGTTGTCATCCCTCGATTCGGAGCGCTCGGCGTTGGCCTGACCGCGTCGGTGCCTGGCGCGCTGCTCGTCGCCGAGTCCATACAGGCCGGCAACGGCCGCCATCGTACTGCGCCGCCTTCACACCATGTTAGCGCCCGAACAAAGTCCAAGACAACGCCTCGCCGCAACGTGACCGGGCGGCGATCAGGTACATCTCTTGACACTATCACCCGCGATCCCGCTTTAAAACTCTCTATGTATATACTAAGTTAAATCTTTATCTAATTCGAAAAATTTGGACGCCTTCATTGGTACAGTACGTTCTAATCATCACAATTGAATTATTGTATCTCGTCATAAGTTGGTTTTATTATACTCTACATTTTCTATTTATTGTTAGGGTTTTTATTGGCCATTTTTGGCATTTCTGGCTCGAGTGCTTTTGCTTATCGTGTGGGAACTGAAACTATAAGTTTAAAATTTTATTTTGAAGATCAAAGTTTATATTTTGTACATTAAACTTTTTGGAGTTTCACGTGCGCGTTGATTATACTAACTTTTAAATGTGTATGTTTTAAGTCGTTATGATGAGAACGATATGGTCATTTTAATGGATTTTTATCATTTTATCCGAAAAATAATATAGCTACGTATGCTGCTTCAAATATTATATTGTTTTACGTCATAGTGATACCAAAGTATTACTATAGCACCTAATATTTCTAGAATAGTTCATTTAAATGGAATTATGATTTCTTTAAATTGAAATTTGTATAAATCATCTATATATATAAAAATGAATGCTTGTCTGTATGTCCCTTATAAACTCAATCTCTAATGAAATTCAATCTCTTTCATGAAATTTTCAGTTAGTCTTTAGATTGACCCAGCGAATAGTTCTGTAAAATTTGATGAATATCGTAGTATCTTTTTAAATTGCCAAGACAATTTTATTTCGAGAGGAGGTCGAAACCAGACTGAGCCTCAGCAACGCGTGGCCAACCACTAGTTTTAAATATTTCTTTTAATGACATTGAGGTGCCTTGATAAACTATCTATATAAACGAAATAATAGATACATAAATATGGAGTGGAGTTATTTTTATGAACTGAATGAGATTTTCTCAATGATTTTTCATTACGTTTGATGTATTGACGTATTTATCAACGATATAGATTTATTATTATTACTGTTTTTGTTTTATTATATACTGATGAATTTTATATCTAAGGCAAATTATTTTATAAACAATCTTTATTAATATTATAAATTTGAAAGTCTGTCTGAATGTCTGTCTGTTACGTTTTCACGGTGAACCGGTTAAACCAATATCGATGAAATTTTGCGCGATTTTTCCTTTACACCGGGGTAACTAACACATAGAAATCCTGTAAATTCAACAGGAATAGGATGACATTAAAACGCTATCTATTATCAACCTATGAAAGTTTTTTTATTTACGATGTGTCAAAGTCAAGACAAATCTGTATTTAAATAAGTAGTTTTTAAGTCACGTTGGTTTATGTCAAAAGAGGTATCTTCAGAGAGTTTTGACATATATTGGTTTCATGTGAATAAATTTACGAGTTATTACAAAGTAAAAGAGGTTTTTTAGTAAGGTAATAAATTACTAATTTTATAAATGCGAAATTCTATCTGTCTGTTACGTTTTCACGGCCAATCCACTGAACTAATATCGATGAAATTTTGCACAATTCATATTTATACACCGGGGTAACATATAGGCTATAGAAATCCTGTAAATTCAACAGGAATAGGATGACATTATTAAACGCCGTCTATTATCATTATATCAAGGTTTTTTATTCACGATATGACAAAGTCAAGTTTGTAAGTTACAGAGATAGGTTTTATATAGGAGATTGATGACCGCTCACATTAAAAGTTAAGAAAGAATTTTTTTTAAATGATTTTTTTACAATCTATGCCAGAGCAAATTATATATACCGAATTTAATGTTAGTAAATAGTTAATAAATCCACTAGTAATTGCAAAGTTTTCTTTGTTTTATCTTTAATATTTGAATGAGTTAATCTTGTAAGCATCGATTAACCAACGATTTTCCTGAAATTCAGCATTTTGGGGGAGAAAAATCGATCTAGCTATGATTAATTTAAAAAAAAAACGTTTTATCCCTGTTTTTGGGCATTAAAACATACTAAAGTTTATATTCAATTGAATTATGCCATAAACTGTCAAGTCAGCGTAGATTATTCAGGGAACGGGCAATCTCGTGAAATGTAAATACCTAGGATCTATCCCAACTTCCAAATTTGATTTTTTCCTTTTTTTTACGTTTCTTTTTTTATTTTGTAAAAAATTATCGAGCAAGGCTCGGACAACTAGGTACTCTAGTTTAACTTCAATAATCGTAACAAATATTTGACAATTCGTAAGTGTTGCAATTATAAAAAAAGGAATGAGAATATTATTTTGCTATAATCCGCGATAAAAGAAAATATGTGTAATGCTAAATGTAGAGTGTACTATTCGTTCTCATACCTGATACATGCAGAATTTGTAAGAACTCATGCACTAACCGACACCGATGGCATAACAATACACAAGCACTGCACACATTCACCACCACAATCTCAACAATTGTTTCGCCCCGTAACCGAAGCATCGTCAGGAGATAGACTCCACGACAAAATCGCAAAGTAACGCCTAATTCTATAAATTGTTGCAATTATAAAAGCCTGTTTAATTCAAGAACATTTTGGAATTGGAAATTGAATTTGCGGTGAATTGTTAAGCACAATCGGCGTGTACAATATAAATTGAAATACCGTTCTCTCTATTAAGATCCCGTCAGTAATATAAACTCATCTGCCAATTCTCAAGTGTAAATTGCATCGTATAATAGCGTCAATTTGATTTATAGAAATTGCTTTGCGATTTAGTCGTAGAGTCTATCTCCTGACGATGCTTCGGTTACGGGGCGAAACGATTGTTGAGATAGTGGTGGTGAATGTGTGCAGTGCTTGTGTACACAGCTGTGTTATCGGTGCATGAGTTTTTATAAATTCTGCATGTATCAGGTATGAGAACGAATAGTACACTCTACATTTAGAATTACATATATTTTCTTTTATCGCGGATCATAGCAAAATAATATTTTCATTAGTTTTGTTTTTTTAGCGTCAATATGATTTCTATTGCAAATAAACTTGTTCTTATTAATAAAAAAAATCTCAATAGTTATTTAAAGAAAATGGTTGGTAATTTTATGATAGGACATAGAAATGTAGGTGGTCTATTCTACTCAACCGGATACCAGTCGACGGGTCATCATACCTTAGTCGCCTTTTACGAAATCCTCGGTAAGAAATGAGGGTGGTACAATTCTATTCAGCCAGATACCACACGACGTTGCATTTTTTTATTTATTTAAAATAATTACCCATCAACCCTGGTACTATATTATATTTTGGAAATACGTACTGCTACATACGATAGAATATGAAACATTTTAAGAAAAACAATTTCTATATTTCATAGACTTTCCATTCGACTAATGTACAAATGTCTCTACTCTCCTTTATGGAGAGGTTGGGAGTTTAGACCCATAACACAACTCCAAGTTTCGATTAGCTTCACATTTCCCAAATAATTTCTTAAGATAATCGGGTTTCCCTATGAAGTTTTCTTTTATCGAAAAGCGCATACTAAATTATAAAATATCAATTCTCAAATATTTATAAATATAAAGTAACGGCTTGCTATTATCCCACTGCTAGGAATAGGCCTCCTCTCGCCGTTTTTGGAGAGAAGGATTGGAGTTAAGACCTACCACGCTGTGGAGCAGCGTGTTATCGGTTATTATGGTTATGCGGATTGGTAGGTTACACATATCCCTAGAATTCTCTAGAGATATGCAGGTTTCCTCACAATGTTATTTTTACCGAAAAGCGTGTGATAAATTGCAATTATCAATTAGACACATAAGTTTTTAATTGAAAAACTTATTGGTGCCTGCCCGGGGTTTGAAACTATGACCCTCTCAAAAGAATGGCACAGTGTCACCGCTGGGCTTCGACAGCTGTACAGTAATAATCTTTATAAATATAAATCCATTGATGTTCGATATTTTCTAAAAAATTGAGAAAAACTAATAAACACAAGCCGCTTATTTCACCCGGGAAAAATAACCTTTCAATTTGAGGGAGGTAATATTAAGGGGTCTAATAAAGTGAGAAAATTAATAGCATCGTGAGATTTATGTTTAAGTTTTATTTCTTTTTATAGGAGTAAATTAACTGTTTAAGATTTTACGAATTGTTAAATGGTGCATGCGTCGTAAGCAAATAAAATAGTTTAGTTTTAATTCTCAATGAAGTGAACAGTGTGTTCTTTTGAGAAAATTTGTCTTTAACCCGAACCCGATATATTGAGAAGGGATGGCAAGGGATAACTATACAAGTGTTAAATATGAATGTGGATGCATATGTGACTAGAGGAGGCCCAAAAAGAGATTGAGTGGAGTATGACATACATTTAAAAGTAATAGTGCCAGAGTTGACGAATGATAGGAGAGAATGAAAGCCGAACCCACTTAGAGTGGGATAAAGGTAGGAATACGAGATCTCTATCAAAGGGATTCATTGACCTTTGTACACATTAAAAATATTTTATGAAATGAAATAAATAAATGACAAATCTTACATACTGGGATTAAAAAATCCTGTTTCACGTTCGAAAATAATAAGTATAGTTGTAACAGTCTCAACTCTACATTCGAGTTTTAAAAAATAAATAATTATTAAAATTTCAATATTTCATACATGATATTAGTTGAGTTTTAGCTCGACTATTTTTAAGAATAAATAATAAATACACATCCAGGGCCCGCTCTCGTTCAAGATGCAAGATCGTGCCGATCTTTGGAAAGGCTGTGATTGAGACTTGACCATTAAGAGTGTAAGCGATGGTTACATCACTTAGCTCACCTCAAACGATTATAGTGTCTGAATGTTACTTGGTAAAGGCAACTTTGCTGAGTAGTGGTTGGCACTCTACTGAACACGCTCTGGTGGGTACTGGTGGGAGACTTGAGGTTTAGGCCGGCAGTGATTTCGGTCATTGCTGTGTGCCTGGCCCAAAAGTCTACACTAGGCTGCATCTTATTAGGACTGGGTCTAGGCCCGTAGTTAACTTCGGTTGCTGCGGTGTGCCTTTATTCGGCTTTGATTTGACACGACCAGAGTTACTTTGGGCGTGTGCCTTTGTGATACGGCCGGTGGTGATTTCGGTCATTGCTGTGTGCCTTGTTCGACTTTTGGACGCATAGGCCACTTGAAGTAGTGCCGGTACAGTGGTAGCTGAAATGTTATTGTTTGATGAACGGACATCGGAAACGTTGTTCTTAGTCTCTCAATAGTGACGGAACCACGGCTGAATGTTGCTGGGCGTTGCGGAAGTAGCTTTATGTTGCTGAAGTGATACGCCGCGGCAGTAATGGATCGCTATGGACTGTGTTCATAGTAGCGCATGGACCCGTGGTGTTTCGTCCTTTTTAGGACGTCCTCTTAGCTTAGTTAATGATACCACGAATGACCATTATATCATGGCATTATTGCTTAAGAGCCGCTGGTCGGGTCTTTGTTAACAAGACTGCGGACTAGCTTTAGACAGTGTGGCCTGCATATCCCTTATCTTACATCTTACGTGGCATGCCGCGTTAAACAATAAATAACTTTTTGTTGTATATGGTGGTAGTTGACCTTGGCGCATATATATAGTAATTTATATATAATATCGCATAATAGTAATTTATTATCAATGTTACCAGGCCTTGTGCCTTTGGCTAATGCCATATTTTATAGCTCCCTCTATTTATTATTTGGGCTTCGTTCTCCTCTTTCCTTGATTATACACCAAGGCACTCGTGCCTAATATGTCAACTGTGGTTTTGTTGACTCCCGACAATAATGGGTTTATCCCATGATCGTACGCCGCAGGCGCACTATAAACAGGTACCCCACCTATGGGGGGGGGCTCATATCCTATGGACGGAGCCCACCGTTGGTAGCGGGTGTGGAGCTACTGACTATCCCTCTCCTTTTATATTTTTCCAAATCGGAAGAATATAATAGATGGGAGAGAGATACCACATTATTTAAACTTCTCTACGGAGTTGTTTAAGGGCTAGGTGTTAAGATCGAGTGAGTGATCTATCTGTTGGCTATAACATATCCTATTTAGATAATAATATCTTAGAACTTCCCATCGGGATGGTTTAAAGAACGATCTGACGATCGAGCGATCCTTCTGCTGGCTAAGAAATGTCTTATTCTGTTTATATTCACATAGTTTTACGTCCCATATTAATGGCAAACAAATATTATAGTAAATATAATATATATGAACTAAAACCCTTTCTGATGGCTATATCAATGAAGAAATAACATAAGAGACATTCAACCTTCTGAATGTCTCGCATTTTTTTGTTAAATTTTATAGTAACCCGTTCATGTATTGGCCATATAAGAATCGGCTCGTGTAACGAATATATATCTATTGAACATATAAAGTCTGTTCATGTAGAGTACATGTAAAATCTGTTCTTGTATTAGATGAATATAGATATAACCTGTTCGTGTATCGTACACTTATATTCAATAAATTATATTAATTTATGCTTGCTTTACGCCTCCAATCTGATGACAAACAACCGTTTATATTATTACAAATGATAATTGATAATGAACCTCCCTGTTGAGCAAAGTGATATAAACTACGAATGTAGGGTCTGACAGCTCGTTCATATATTAAAGAATATGATATATTCAAATATTATTATAAAACTATAATGTAAATATTATCACATTATTTAATTCTATTTAAGGTTGTATTTGACTCCTTTGGGTTAATGGACACACAGCCTCCGACGCTCTAAAAGAATTTGAGTTATTACAAATCACAACGTAGTACGGGTCCTAGCCACTTAGACGAATCACGTGCCAATATATATTAAAAGTGCTAGCGCCTTCGGGTATTTTTATGCATATCGCTGTTGGGGTGCGAGCGCTCTAGCAGTGGTTAAATATTTTAAATAATACATTTTTAGACAGACGGAGGAGGGGTCAGTTACAATTTGGTGCCGCAACCAGGATTTAAATATTATTAATAATATTTTTACACGGGATGAAGTGGTCATAGTTACACAGTGCATAATTAGTGGTATTTTAAACTCATTAACGATCAGATAAATGTTTCTAGTTCAAGCTTGTTACACGTTTTCGCAGGCAAAATAAAATAAATTGTGGGGTTGAATCGATTAGTATAACACTAAGCTTGTTTGGGTATTGCTTCGCTTTGCGATTTTGTCGTGGAGTCGTCGTGTCTATCCTGATGATGCTTTGGTTGCGGGGCGAAACGATTGTTGAGTTTGTGACAGTGAACGAATGTAGTGCATGTGTATTGTGGTGGCAGTTGTGGAGGTTTGTGCATGTGTTTTTACGAATCCTGCATGTATCAGGTATGAAAACGGATTGTCCATGTTTAAATTTAGCATTATATATATTTTCTTTTACTTCAGCGCGGATTATAGCAAAATAATTTTATTATTACTTTTGTATTATGGATCTCCGCAAAGTAACGCCTAATTCTATTAATTATTTGGTATTTTAACACTAAACTTGACGCAAACGAAGTCGCTGTTACCCCTAGTATAATATAATGCGAACTATCGCTCGTTTCCTGACTCGCAGGCCGTTTTAATTAGTGGAAAACCTTTTTATTCTCTGAAAGAATGACTTAATAGATGCCTATTAAGTATTTAAATTGGACGGCACTTCTGAGGATTTAAGTGCTGGAATAGCCTTAAATTTACCGTAATTGGACTAACCATTACTAGATAGCTATACTGACATTATAAACGTGAAAGTGTGTCTGTTTGCCTTACTATCTGTTACGCTTTAATGACCAAACGACTGAAGTAATGTTGATTGAATTTATGCCCATTGTCCTTTTTTATTGGTTTTCTTTTTCTCCATAAATAATTCTTGCTTTTTTGTTTGCCTTAATTAATAATAATAATAATAATAATAATAATAACTTTATTCACGAAAAAAACTACATTTTACACTTAAAATTACTTATATAACAATAATATCGTGAAAAGGTCGTGGGACTCAGCTTAAAGCTGCTTTTCAGCCCACGCCTTGTACCAATGCTGCCAACATTGTGTTTTTTTAATTTAATTAAACCGAATAAAATTAAAATTTAATCTAAGTAAAATCCTAATAGTGCATGAGCTGTTCGAACGTTTTATTATTTCCTGCAAACCACAAACCAGCGCGTACCCACTCTGAATATTAGTCACATTAATAGTAATAAAATAAGATATGAAATTGTAAATATTTGATATGCTGCGAAAAAATTTATCATATAAATAAATAAATAGGTAAATTAATATTTAATTCTAATGTTTGATTGCCTTCCAATTGGTTTCTTTTTTTTGACAATCAAAAAGCCATATAATATTGATAATTATTGATAACACTAAATTTATGTCTCACTTTTCGTAGCTGAATATGAAAGTTGTTGTCACTCGTAATTAAAATACAACTTATTTATAAGAAAAAAAACGAGGATAAGTCTGTTTGAGACAATCTTTGAATCGAATTGCCTATAGAATATGTTAACTAAACATTTTACATACATACATTATCTTATTAAACCGCTGTGTGGTATCCGGCTGAATAGAATAGTACCACCCTCTTTTCTTACCAAGGTGTCGGAAAAGGCGACTAAGGTAAGTCGACCCGCCGTGTGGTATCCGGCTGAGCAGAATAGACCACCCTCATTTCTTACCGAGGTGTCGTAAAAGGCGACTAAGGTAAGTTGACGTCAGGCAGGCGGCCGGTCGTAAAATACGTAGCCAAATCATGTGACAACATGTTTATAACATGTTGTGCCCACCCCACTTAGGGTGGGATAAGGGCTGGGAGAAAAAGACATTATCTTAGTAAAATCAGCACCGAAGCTTCAATACAAAAACACTTGTTGCATTAACCCGTAAAACAGTTTTTGCGATAAAATCAACATTTTATATCCTTCGGCATCTTGCCTTGGTATTTCTGCCATAAACCTGAAGCATCTGATAAATAATAAAATGTTGACCGAGAAATTTACTAAGAATTTGTGCGATATTGAGAAAGAAATACTAATATACGTAAATAATATCTTTAAAGCAGAAGCTTACATATAAAATTTCTAGTGTGCTGGAAACTAGCGGGGCTTATAAAATTCAGTTCTGTATTATAAAGGCGAGTTGAACGTCATAAAATCCGGCTTAGAGGAAAAGACGCTGACATAAAATTTCATATTTTGTTTGCACATTTGTGAAATGATAGCGAAATAATAATGATAGGTGAAGCGCGTCTCAGGGAATATCACTTATTTAGAAAATAAATTCACGTGAAGTATTCTTATTACAATAAAGAACAATTCTTAAAGCACGCTATTTACAGGAAAATATTATTGTAAAGTAGATTTTAAACTTTCGCGTTTTATACTTATATATACAACGTCAATCTTTATACAAAGGTAACTTGAGTTTATCGCGATGTGACCCAGTTGATTATCTATGTTCAGACTAAGAATAGTATCAGTTGATATTATTCTTTGATATTTAAATGAGTTAATCTTATATATCACTACATATTATAAAACAAAGTCGCATTCTTTGTTTGTCCATATATCCCTATGTATGCATAAAACTTTAAGACTACGCAACATATTTTGATGCGGTTTTTTTAATAGATAGAGTGATTCCAGAGGAAGGTTTGTACGTATAATAACATTCAATACGGAGTAGAGAAATACTGTAATTTTTGAGGTTTCTGTAAATAATTACATTTTTTTCCGCTTACATTGCAAACGCAAGCTAAACCCTACGAGATTTATCAAAATGATGTACTAAGTATTTGTACACCTTGAAAAGGTCTACAGAAAAGTCCGCGATGGTATATGTCTATCTCTTATGAATAACCCACAATAGCATTTTTTGTCATTTACTTTTTACGAAAAATAATGCCTTATTTTTGAAACAATTTTTATACACTACAGCATTAATCCTTATCCAATTAAGTGCCTTAAATACATTGTCGATTTAATATAAATCAATATGGCTGTTTACAGCATTTAATTTAAGTGAACATTTTCGGAGATATTACAGATTTAAAATGCCGCGAGGACGCCGCGCTTCACCCTATACCACTTCGAATTTAGCAGCTATATGTCGTTCTTTCAAGAGTTTGTTCAATGACAAGGAAGCTGTGAATATTGTATATAAAGACATTTTATAATTAATTGTAAAAATAAAATACATACGGAAAATGTAAAAAAAATAAGTAAATATGTACTATATGAATTTAGATATTCCAAAGATAGCAGGAAATCTTTTTGGTATAGGGAAAGGAAATTGTTTTTCTCCAAATTTAACGCTTGCGGGCCACGGGCAGTAATGAATAAATCAAAACTACTGGATCGATTTTAATCATTTTTTTACACTGAATGACATGGGATATATATTTTATACCCGTGCGAAGCAGGGGCAGGCGGCTAGTATTACAATAAAGTACAGTTCTTAAAGCACGCTATTTAGTTGTGAAGATATTTGGGCGCTGGTAATAATACAATGAAGTCGTCTTTTTCTTAGTTTTAATCGTCAGTTTTGGTAAAGGTAGCAAGTCCGTGTAGTAAGGCAGCAAGTAAGTCGGTTACAAGGTAGTTAATTGTCAAATTTTAATTGATTGATTGATGCGACAGATATAAATAGTTTTGTTGTGGCTGCGTTCACAACAACAGGAAAATATTAGTGTAAAGTAGATTTTAAACTTTCGCGATTCATACTTATGTAAACATCGCCGAATCTTCGAACCTTATACAAAGGTAACTTGAGTTTATCGCGATGTGACCCGGTTGTTTATATATTTCTTTGATATTTAAATGACTTGATTAAGTAAATATAAAATTATATAAATATAAATTTATATATAAGATTTTATATATATATTCGGAATCTCGGAAACGGCTCCAACGATTTTCCTGAAATTCAGCATGTAGGGAGTTTTGGGGAAGAAAAATCGATCTAGCTAGGTTTTATGTAAAAAAAAAATCGTTTTACCCCTGTTTTTGGGAATTAAAAAATACTAAAATTTATATTGAATATAAAACACTATTTTTGCCATAAACTGTTAAGTCTGCGTAGTTTATTCGGGGAACGGGCAGTCTCGAGAAATGTAAATACCTATCGATCCCCAACTGCCTAATTATTATTTTCTTCATTTTTAAGTTGCTGTTTTTTGTTTTAAAAAATTACCGGTCAACCGACTAATAATTAGTGTAAAGTTAAAAGTAGTAATTAAAATTGTCTTAGTCCTAAGCCCTTATAGTAGCGACAGACAAGTAGTCATCATCTTCCTGCCCTTATCCCACCCTAAGTGGGGTCGGCACAACATGTTATAAACATGTTGTCACATGATTTGGCTACGTATTTTACGACCGGCCGCCTGCCTGACGTCAATTTATCTTAGTCGTATATTACGACACCTCGATGAGAAAGAGTGTGGTCTATTCTACTTAACCGGATACCACACGGTGAGTCACTTACCTTAGTCGCCTTTTACGACACGTCGGTAAGAAAAGAGGGTGGTACTATTCTATTCAGCCGGATACCACACGGCGGATTGTCTCAGTTAGGTAGTGTGACAAAAAAAATCACCAATTATTAATCCCGTCGAAATCCAATGTTATCTGAATTGAAAACGCTCCAACGAGTATCGTGGTTTTATTAAAGCAAGTGAAATAAATGGCATTCATTCGGCGCTGCGGTCGGCAGCTTGAAACGTGATTTATACGCACCTATAGGAGACAAATGCTTTTAAATAAAACCTGCACAGTAGGTGCGAAGTTTAACTCGTTACCAGAGCGTATTGTTCGGATGGAGTATTGAAATGGTTTTATGTATTGTAAAACTGTGAGCTTTTACATGTAAAAATTTATGACAATTGAGTTATTAGGGATTACGCCTGAATAGAATAGTACCATCCGGCTGAATAGAATAGTACCATCCTATTTTCTTACCGAGTTGTAAAAGGCGACTAAGGTAAGTCGACCCGTCGTGTGGTATACGGCTGAATAGAATAGTACCATTCTCTTTTCTTACCGAGTTGTAAAAGGCGACTAAGGTAAGTTGACTCGCCGTGTGGTATCCGGTTAAGTAGAATAGACTAGCCTCTTTCTTATCGAGGTGTCGGAAAATACGACTAAGATAAGTTGACGTCAGGCAGGCGGCCGGTCGTAAAATACGTAGCTAAATCATGTGACAACATGATTATAACATGTTGTGCCGACCCCACTTAGAGTGGGATAAGGGCAAGAAGATGACTATGAATTATAAGTGATTATTCGATATTTCTAACAAATTCGATGATAGAAGGGAAGATTATTCTTCTAATATCCTTTATTTTAATGATTGCAGGTTTTAATACAATTTGTTTAAATTAGCAGCAGCGAGTTGCCTCTCTAGCGGCTGTCAAAAAGTTTTGTCCTTTATTTTAAGTGATTTTAAATTTGAAAGTCAATGGACTATTGTCAACTAAGACGACATGTATCACATCATAGACGACTGGTGAATATATTATACTTTTCTATTTTTTAAATACATACTTAAATACAAATATACACCCAGACTTAAAGACCAATAAATTCATTTATAGAAAATGTTAGCCCTCGGCGGGAATCGAACCCGCGATCCGCGGAGCTGTAGGCAGGGTCACTACCCACTGCGCCAACGAGCCAGTTAGAATTTATACGTACTATATACTTTATACGTATTACGGTTAAAATAATAAAACAATAAATATCATATAACACTTTATTACATTATATAATTATTAAAATAACTGTTCCAACAACGTACGAGTAAAAATTTTTTTTTCCCTTTTTAGTATTTAATTTACAGATTAGAAAATATTTATTTATATATTACTACCATCATTTATTTTACCAAAATTATTTAATAGATTAAATAGTTCAATTTATATAAACTTTTTCTTTTTCTCTATATGACCCGTACTCTCTTTCTTCTTTAATTCTTGTCTTTTTCCTTTTATTACTCAAAGGTTGACTGGAAGAGATCCCTTTTAAGGATAAGTCCGCCTTTATACATGTGTTTTTTTTTATTTTTCTTTCTCTTTTCTAAATATATGTATAAAAAGAATAAATAAATAAATAAAATTCATCAATCGTTAACCAGATGATTGTTTTAAAAATACATAAAACACCACAAGTTATAGTATAAACAGCGGCTCGTTTTAGTCATAAAAGAAATCAAAAGCACATTAATAAAAATGCCAATGATAAATTTATAGCCCTACGTTTACCGTTAAACTTTGTTTTCAGTCAGCCAAACGGAAAATTGAATTAATTATAACAGGGTGAACATCATTTGAAGTGCATCCGGAACAATGTCGTTGTCTAGCTTAACTGGAATTTGCCTGCTCGTTATTCAATGGAAGTTGAATGTTTATGTTTCAATGTATTCACAAATTTCACATTGCGCTGGTACATTTTAGTTACGTTTGTCTTTTGTTTGTAGTTGTTTCCCCCACCGTGTCTTTCTGTTTTTCTATTTGCATAAACTCAAAATTAATGAATGGATTTTCATGCGGATTTATTATAGATCAATACATAGAGTTAAGGAAAGTTAGTTAAGAAAAGTTTAAGAGTGCCGTGTGTCCGGCTGAATAGAATAGTACCGACCTCATTTCTTACCGAGGTGTCGTAAAAGGCGACTAAGGTAAGTCAACCCGCCGTGTAGTATCCGGTTAAGTAGAATAGACCACCCTCATTTCTTACCGAGGTGTCGTAAAGGGCGACTAAAGTAAGTTGACCCACCGTGTGGTATCCGGTTAAGTAGAATAGACCACCCTTTTTCTTACCGAGGAGTCGTAAAATTCGACCAAGGTAAGTTGATGTCAGGTAGGCGGCCGGTCGTAAAATACGTAGCCAAATCATGTGACAACATGTTTATTACATGTTGTGCCGACCCCACTTAGAGTGGGTAATCCATTAGGACAAGAAGATGATGAGTTAAGAAAAGTTTAAGTGTATATAAGGTTTTGTTTTATTTGCTTGATACGGCGATAAGTATAGAAAATGTCGAAAATAAGCAAAATGCTTTGGAGCTTTAATAGAAAAAGCTACAAAGCAAGACTAAGAAGATAAAATATTATACCACATAGTTTAGATATGGTGGGATTACTTCTCTTTTATAGATGTCTAAAATAGTCCGCAATTACATATCCTTTAAAGATAGCGTACAATAATTCTTCTAACTTCTAATAGAGCGGTTTGGAAAGCAATTTAGACGTATACAGGTTTATTCTTTACGGACTTAAATAATTTACTAGTCAGGGGTTGCTTTCTGGTTGGGGCGATGGCGGACGTACCAAACAGTGGAAGCCAAAGCCTCAGCATGAGTGGAGCCCTGCCTATCTCATCTCTCTATCGATCCCACTCTCCCCTGAGGGTTGAGAGGAATCAGGGCAGCCCGGGCGATAGTAGACATATCTAAGCTGTTAGACCGGTCCGCGCAGCATATCTTCACCAGCCTTGCCCTCCTACTCCCTCCTACTATTTTCCTAATTAGGTTAAGTAAGGTAAACCCTAACTGTGCATATAAACTAAGTCAGGTGGGGGGGCGGTATACGTAACAGCGAAAGCCGTCACCCCAACCTGAGTGGAGTTTGGCCACATGGTCGGCGTTTCTCCACAGTGATCATCCCAAAACAACAGTGAATCACTATAAACCTAAAAAAAAATAATTTCCTTTACGCATTTCATGCTCAACAAACTGATTTCTTACATCGTATAATTTAAATAAATATTCCAATAAAAGCGCTCATAAGAGCTGATGCATGGATCTGAATGTTGGGCAATGAACAAATATGGATGAAAGAAGAGTGTATGGAAATGAATATGTTAAGGTAGATGTGTGGACAAAACAGGATAAAATACGAAATGAGTGTATACGAGGACGTTTGAAATTTGCACCTATTATAGAGAAGACAAGATGTTAAGACATATAATAAGGAGAAATGAATATGTAACGGCCTGTTACTATCCCACTGCTGAGAATAGGCCTCTTCTCTCCATTTTTGGAGAGAAGGATTGGAGCTAAGACCTACCACGCTGCTCCAATGCGGATTGGTAGGTTACACATACCTCCAGAATTCTCTACAGATATGCAGGTTTCCTCACGATGTTTTCCTTCACCGAAAAGCGTGTGATAAATTGCAATTATCAATTAGACACATAAGTTTTTAAGAGAAAAACTCATTGGTGTCTGCCCGGGTTTGAACCCGTGATCGTCTCTAGAGATTCACACGGTCGCACCGCTGGGCCATCGCAGCTTTAATGGAGAAATGAATAAATTATAAAATATATGGGACACTTACACAAACGGACGTCCGTAAAACGGACGTCCCCAAAGTAAGTAACTTAATACTTGTATTATGGCAGACAGACAACTGGTGAATACATACTTAAATACAAATATATAACCAGACTCGAAGACCAACAAATTCTTTTATAGAAAATGTTGGCCCTCGGAGCTGAAGACAGGGTCACTACTCACTGCGCCAACGGGCCAGTCAATGTCACCAAACGATCATTTAAATATGAATGCGAATGGATTTGAGGCCGAAAAAGAGATCGTTGGATTGTACGAAGTAGGATATGCATATAAAAGGAAAAGCGTCCGAGTTGACGAATGAGAGAAAATGTTCATAGCTTACATATTCTATCGATCCCATTTAGAGTGGGATCAATAATTAAAGGTACGAGAATTGAACTTACGACCCTATGGTTATTGTCATTCGTTCGTACTTTTTCAACAATCTCTTAGTACAAATTACCTGGGATCAAATATAGGTGTACACTTTCCTTATCATATTGCCCTGCGGTGTTATTGATCTTGAATCTATGTCTATGTTAGCATGAATATTTAACATGAACTTAAAGGTTTACACTCTTTAAATTCCCGCCAAATTTTGGTATTAGTAAATCTAATAAAACTATGATTGATTGGATAACAGATAAATAACTTAATATACCTTTCAATAGTAGTATTGCGTTAAGATTACAGATAAATAACTTTATTTACCTTTCAATAGTAATATTGTGTTAAGATAACAGATAAATAACTTTATTTACCTTTCAATAGTAGTACTGCGTTAAGATAACAGATAAATAACTTTATTTACCTTTCAATAGTAGTACTGCGTTAAGATAACAGATAAATAACTTTATTTACCTTTCAATAGTAGTACTGCGTTAAGATAACAGATAAATAACTTTATTTACCTTTCAATAGTAGTACTGCGTTAAGATAACAGATAAATAACTTTATTTACCTTTCAATAGTAATATTGTGTTAAGATAACAGATAAATAACTTTATTTACCTTTCAATAGTAGTATTGTGTTAAGATAACAGATAAATAACTTTATTTACCTTTCAATATTACCTTTTAATAGTAGTATTGCGTTAATTAAATTAAAGGTTCTCAATTTTGTTTAAAACAAGAATTTGTGGATGTTTCCGTTGATCAAAATAATGTTGAACATTTTTTAACAAATCGAATTATATAGGTTACACAAGGTTCTTATATTTATTTTAATAATATACATAATTTTGAATAAATTTAACCATATAAAAATACTGATATAATCATCATTATCTTACCCCACTCTAAGTGGGGTCGGCACAATATGTCTTCTTCTTCCATTCTCCTCTATCATTCGTCAACTCTGGTGCCACTCCTTTAATATGCATATAGACCCCAAAGCACAGACGGGGCGGCGGTGGACGTATCCAATAGCGGAAGCCGTCACCCCGACCTGGAGCGAGTTTGGCCACATTGTTCGGCGTTTCTCGCCAGTGACTCATCAAAATATCATCAGCGAGTCACTGAAAATAGGGGGAAAAAAAAAATAAAAAAAAAAATAAAAAAAAAATCCATATAAAAATACTGATACAATATTAAGTATTATTATTATTAAATAGTTATTGTTTGAACGTCCACAGTATGTCTTCAAGATATGACCTACGGAGAGGTGTTAATCCAATATATTTCAATCACTTGTCGGACTTCTACAAATATTAAAGACTACAGACTAATCAGTGCAAATACGTACAATAACATATCTTCAACGGTATTTCATATACATATTAAATATGTTTACCGTTTGCTCATATATTTTTATTTACACCGACTTTCTGTGGATTGTATTACCTTAGTATATATAAAGATTTGAATTTAATTTTTATCTCGAACTATTTAGATATCAAACTAAATTTGTCTAAATACTCTTCAATCGACAATTAAAATCAAAAAAATATCAGGTGAGCCATTACAAAAATAGTCGCGAATTAATATTTTAATTTAGTACCAAGGGTTGCTCGGTAATATTTTTAAAAGATATAAAAATTGCAATAAAAAGGGCCGGTTACATGACGGATTCGATCCCAGGTATTTTAAGTTTTAAAGTACCCCCTTTCCCCATTGAGCTATGACTGGCCCGTTGGTGCAGTGGGTAGTGACCCTGCCTTCAGCTCCGCGGGTCGCGGATGCAATTCCCGCCGGGGGCCAACATTTTCTATAAATGGATTTGTTGGTTTTCGAGTCTAGGTGTATATTTGAATTTACGTATGCATTCTGGTGTGCCGTGTGGTATCCGGCTGAGTAGAATAGACCACGCCACGGGTAAGATAGGACTAAGGTAATTGACGTCAGGCAGGCGGCCGGTATAAGCTTCTGTTTCTATTTCTATTTTATCACTTTTTAAGTGCCCGAAGACAGGGATACAACGACATTTTTTTAAAAATAAACCTAACTAGATCAATTTTTCGCTCCCGAAACCCTAATATAAGTTTTATGAAAATCATTGGAGCCGTTTTCGAAATTCAGAAAATATACATATACAAGATTAACTCATTTAAATATTAAAGATTTATGTATGTTATACGTATATTAAAACCACCAAAAAAGTTATATTTAAAAAAAAGTTTATCCACAATGGTTTAGTTTAACTAGTTAGTCCAATAAATTTTTAAAACTTAATTCTGCCGGTTTTTAAAACTAACAATTTATTATATGTAAAATCAATCAACGTCTAAAAATATTGTCATGAATAATATTTGCTTTTTTGACGGTATCGGGTTGGTCAACTAAACTGTGACATTGTTATTTAAATTAATTCGCGTTACAGTGAACCGGTTAGGCAAATATGTCCGACGGACGTTTTCATTCATATCGTTCGATAGAATTCCGATATTGTATTCCATTTTTATATCACGAATTTTATTTATAATTAAAATAACCCGTTGTCACAGGCACGTTTACGAACATCTTCTAAACTACTGAATCGTTTTTAATGAAATTCTCTTTCTCTGTGAGTAATCTTACTTTAGAGAATTAAAAGTTTTTTAATGCTTAATGGCTCTAATTTATTTCTATGTTCTATAAATTTTCGATAGATCTGAATATTGTTTTTTTTTGTCACGATGTGTCAAAATCGAGTCAATTTTATTTATTTTCATTTTATTTTATTTTAGCCTGTAAGTTAAAGAAGTAGGTACTATATCAAGAGGTGAGAATGAGGAGAATGTGTGTATGTATGGTGGAGCACTTTTAGGTTTATAGTCGGTGCGAGTCCAAAATACCCGCCGCTCGTCCCTGTCAGGCGGTCACGACCCATAATAGGTTTTGTTGACATAATAAAATATACACTAAGTATAATAGTATATTCTTAACAACAATCAGAATAACATTAAACAACAAATGATTAGTACGAAAGAAAGAAACAGATTTTCATTGATGGAAATAATAACTAGTAATGTCAATATTTTAAGCTACGAGTACCTTAGCTTAAAGATTTTAAAGTAACTTAACTTAAAAATAGATTTAAAGAAACCAAAATTTTTAAACCAAATACAAAATAAGTGTTTTCTGATCTATCTATCTATTTAATTTCGGGGACGCCTGTCGGTGCAGGGCAGGTGGTCAGCTCCTATTCCGGACTATTCCACCCATTTCCCCATGTTCGGACAAGGGTTTCACTGCTGTCCCGACAATAGCGTTTTCTGATAATATATTGTAATAATATTATAAACAAACAATTTCGTCAATATTGCTATCAATGCTTGCAAACCGCTGGGCTCTAAGGATGTTTGTTATAGATCATAAGTTAGATTACCCTCCCTCCCATTATCCCCTACCCCCCCTTCAGTGTTTAAGAACTTTCCCCCAAAGCACAGACGGGGCGGCGGTGGACGTATCCAATAGCGGAAGCCGTCACCCCGACCTGGAGCGAGTTTGGCCACACTGTTCGGCGTTTCTCGCCAGTGACTCATTAAAATACCATCAGCGAGTCACTGAAAAAAAAAAAAAAAAAAAAAAAAAAAAACCGATGGACTACCACAGCTTAAAATTTCTTCTTGGGCCCGTATTTTGCGTCACACTTTAGTCTGATAAAGTGAAACCGAGTCAGTTTTGGTAAACGATTGTATATTATTCTATAGTGAATTTTCACTTCGTTTGCGATAAGTTTGCTAAGGGTGCTTATACAGGAAGCCTATTATACCATAGAAAAATATTTAAACTCCTCGGAGCTCGCGCAAAATGCAATAATGTATTCTTATTAATCATCCATATGAATAAATGCGAAAGTCTATCTGTCTGTTATATTTTCGTGGTTAATTTTCGACACCTATATAGATAAAGTTATTGATTTATAAAAAGATTTATAAGATAAATCTTATATGAAGTGAAGTAACGGCCCGTTACTATCCCACTGCTGAGAATAGGCCTCTTCTCTCCGTTTTTGGAGAGAAGGTTTGGAGGTAAGACCTACCACGCTGCTCCAATGCGGATTGGTAGGTTACACATATCTCCAGAATTCTCTAAATATGTATATGCAGGTTTCCTCACGATGTTTTCCTTCACCGAAATGCGTGTGATAAATTGCAATTTATCACACGCTTTTCGGTGACGGAAAACACCGTCAGGAAACCTGTATATCTCTAGAGAATTATAGGGATATGTGTTACCGCTCCGCGTTGGAGCAGCGACGTAGGTCTTAGCTACAATCTGTCAGGAGTATTACATTAATTGTATCACTCCATCAGTGTTCTTATTATTGTATAAAGTTTGTCATGATAGTTAGTACTTGTATTGACACCATCTTTGTGAGGATACCACGAAGAGTCATTGTTGCTTCCTTCCGTTTTTATTAACTTGAGAGTGATCAGTCCTCCCAGTATTCAGTTGGTCTTGTAATGTTGTAGGTACAACATCTAACATGAAGTCGTGAAAGTGAAAGTTGAGTTTTGTTTATTAGGCTTTCCCGATAATTCCTTCTCTCCAAAAACGAAGCCGAACGAAGCACGATACCCAATAGTGAGATAGTAAGGGTTTACAAAGATTCTTATTCTTTCTATCTTATGTTCAAATCTTATCTTCAAATGGACTATCTTGTCTTTAAACGGAAATTGAAACAAACATTGTAGTTTCAGTCCACTCGGCGCTGAGATAAAACAAGCCGTAGATTTAAGTTTCCTTCCTTGTTAGTTTAACAACTGAGGATATCTCAACACTAAGACAATATTTATTCAAATTTAAACGGAACACGCCCCATTCTAACCATTGTACGTCAGATATTGTTTAGTTTATTACATGATTAAATAACAGTACATAGTTGACAGGCCTTGCTCGGTTATTTTTAACAGATAAATAATGCAATAAAAAAAAGAAGCAGAAAAAACGCCGTGTGACACGCGGGAATCGATCTGTAACAGTCTCATCCCTACATTCGAGTTCTAAAAATAAATAATTATTAAAATTTCAATATTTTAGAAAAATCTATAAATATAAAAATAAATGTTTGTTTGTCACGCAGTAACGTTTTTTCGCACCTATAATTGATGCTCTATTCATAAAACATCAAATCCAGAAAAGTCAAATTTTCGCAATTGCCCGAATGTCACGTCATCCGGCGTACAGAAGAGCAGAGCGCAGAAGTGATTTGTTAGGTCGCTTATGAAATGTTGTTATAATGATATTGTAGATGTGTACTGGGGCGATACAAGATATTAGTTGAGTTTTAACTTGACTATTTTTAAGAATTGATAATAAATACACATCTAGGCCCGCTCTCGTATAATGGTTCAAGATGCAAGATCGTGCCGATCTTTGGAAAGGCTGTGAATGTGACATTAAGAGTGTAAGCGATGTTTGCATCGCTTACCTCACCTCGAACGATTATAGTGTCTGAATGTTACTTGGTAAAGGCAACTTTGCTGAGTAGTGGTTGGCACTCTACCGAACACGCTCTGGCGGGTACTGGTGGGAGACTTGAGGTTTAGGCCGGCAGTGATTTCGGTCATTGCTGTGTGCCTGGCCCAAAAGGCTACACTAGGCTGCATCTTATTAGGGCTGGGTCTTGGCCCGTAGTTAACTTCGGTTGCTGCGGCGTGCCTTTATTCGGCTTTGGTTTGACGCAACCAGCGTTACTTTGGGCGTGTGCCTTTGTGATACGGGTTTGGTTAGGCCGGTGGTGATTTCGGTCGTTGCCGTATGCCTTGCTCGACCTTTGGACGCATAGGCCACTTGAAGTAGTGCCGGTACAGTGGTGGCTGAAATGTTATTGTTTGATGAACGGACATCTAAATGTTGTCTTTAGTCCCTCAATAGTGACGGAACCACAGCTGAATGTTGCTGGGCGTTGCGGAAGTTAACTTTATGTTGCTGAAGTGATACGCCGCAGCAGTGATGGATCGCTATGGACTCTGTTCATAGCAGCGGATGGGTGTGGTGTTTCGTCCTTTTTAGGACGTCCCCTTAGCTTAGTTAATGATACACGAATGACCATTATAGCATGGCATTATTGCATAAGAGCGGCTGGTCGGGTCTTTATTAACAAGACTGCGGACTAGCTTTAGACAGTGTGGCCTGCATATCCCTTATCTTACATCTTACGTGGCTTGCCGCGTTAAACATAAATTACTTTTTGTTGTATAAGGTGGTGTGTTGAGCTTGGCGCATATCGTAAGCGAGTGCACTATGTGTGACTCCATTATATGGTATTGGGTGAATAAGGGTGAATGGCATTCATGTAATGCTCTGCAATACACATATTCCACTTCGGTGGACACACACCTATATGGTGTATATATTAAAACTGATCAAGTTGCTTTGCAACATGTGTGCCATTTCGATGGGTTTCCACTTTGTGGAATTTATACGTTTTATTCGTATTATACTGTATGTGGTTTTTACCATAGAACGCACCGTTACGATGTGTGCAGGCGACACGCGCCTTACTGAATATAAGAATTGGTAATTTATTATCAATGTTACCAGGCCTTGTGCCTTTGGCTAATGCCATATTTTATAGCTCCGGCTATTTATTATTTGGGCTTCGGTCCTCGATTACACACCAAGGCACTCGTGCCTAATATGTCAACTGTGGTTTTGTTGACTCCCGACAATAATGGGTTTATCCCATGATCATACGCTGCAGGCGCACTATAAACAGGTACCCCACCTATGGGGGGGGGCTCATATCCTATGGACGGAGCCCACCGTTGGTAGCGGGTGCGGAGCTACTGACTATCCCTCTCCTTTTATATTTTTCCAAATCGGAAGAATATAATAGATGGGAGAGAGATACCACATTATTTAAACTTCTCTACGGAGTTGTTTAAGGGCTAGGTGTTAAGATCGAGTGAGTGATCTTTCTGTTGGCTATAACATATCCTATGAAGTAATAACATAAGACATTCGCGAAACATTCAATTATCTGAATGTCTCGCATTTTTTTATCAAATTTTATAGTAACCTGTTCATGTATTAGCCATACAAGAATCTGTTGGACATATAAAGTCTGTTCATGTAGAGTACAAGTAAAATCTGTTCTTGTATTATATAAATATATAACCTGTTCGTGTATCGTACACATAAACTCAATAAATTATATTAATTTATGCTTGCTTTACGCCTCCAATCTGAAGACAAACAACTGTTTATATTATAACAAATGATATTCGATAATGAACCTCCCTGTTGAGCAAAGTGATATAAACTACGAATGTAGGGTCTGACAGCTCGTTCATATATTAAAGAATATGATATATTGAAATATTATTATAAAACTATAATGTGAATATTATCACATTATTTTATTCTATTTAAGGTTTTATTTGACTCATTTGGGTTAATGGACACACAGCCTCCGACGCTCTAAAAGAATTTGAGTTATTACAAATCACAACGTAGTACGGGTCCTAGCCACTTAGACGAATCACGAGCCAATATATATTAACAGTGCTAGCGCCTTCGGCGCGTTTTTATGCATTTACGCTGCTGGAGTGCGAGCGCACTAGCGGTGGTTAAATATTATTAAATAATAATTTTTACACAGAAGGAGGAGGGGATAGTTACAGATCCCAGGTTTTGAACTTTATTGGTTCGCACGTTACCATAGGGCTGTCACAGCTGACAGCTCAAATATCTTTTGCTTTCCGTATTATTTTAGTAATTTTTTACTGTCCAGAAATTGAAATAAACGAGTTTTTTTAATAAAACCTAGCTAGATCAATTTTTCTCTCCTAAAACCTACTAATTGCTGAATTTCACTAAAATCGTTTAAGCCGTTTCCGAGATTCCAAAAATATATTTATATATACTACACTACTATCTGTCACTATCTGCTTAAGACGATCTTACTTAATCCTGTATGTATCCTGTAAAAATATGTAAAAATATATACTTTTTTTAAAATTAAAGTTTACTTTGTATTATTAAAAAAATCAATTTTTACTATGGGCTCATTAAAAATCTCAGAGTCACACAGCGAGATATGCTCAGAGTATCTCTTCGTGATCAAATCAGCAATGAGGATTAAAGGAACTAGAGTCCTCGATATAGCTTAGCGTGTCGCGAAATTAAGTGGCGATGGGCGGGGCACATAGCGAGAACCGATGTGGTCTCAAGGTGATTAAATGGCGACCCCGCATAGGAAAACGAGGTGTCGGTCGACCCTCTACGATGTATTGACGACCTCAAAAAAGAGTCGCCGAGAGCTGCTGGACAAGCGGCACAAAATCGTGTGATGTGGAGATTCCATGAAGATACCCATGTCCAAAAGTGGACGTCCATCATCAATATAATACTTTTTATTCATATACATTTAGCTTCAGCCCGAATTCGTTTTCATGGACTTAAATACAAATGAAAGAGACCAAAAAAAATCATACTTTAATATTCTAAATAGCATAGTTTGACTGCAGATAAATGTTTTATTAATACTGAATAATTATAATCTTTATATCCAGTACTAAATTTAAGCGTAGTAATAAAATCATGTACGAGTGCCGTAGGGAAGCTGTGGTACCGTACAAGTCTAAACACGTTTCCGAGATTGATACGTGGCGCATCCGCCCCATATTAAAAAAAAGTATCTGGTAAATAAAAAATATCTGGCCTTGCTCGGTTATTTAATCGGTAATAAATATAAAACGAAACTTAAAAAAAAAAAAATATTGGGTAGGTGGGGCGCCATCCTAGGTATTTTCATTTCCCGAGACCGCTCGTTCCTCGAATAAGCTATATTGACTTGACAATTTACGGCAAAAATAGTGTTATTATTAAATTTCAATGTTAATGATTTCTTTTATGGCCAAAAACAGGGATAAAACGATTTTTTTTTAATAAAACCTAGCTAGATTAATTTTTCTCCCCCAAAACCCCTACATGCTGAATTTCAGGAAATACGTTTCCGAGATTCCGAAAATACATATACATACAAGATTAACTCATTTAAAGTACCTGGGTGACCAAGCCTTGCTCGTTTATTTTAAAGATATAAAAAAATATTCAAAAATAATAAAAAAAAGAAAAAAGGTGCCGGTGACATGTGGGATTCGAAACCGGGTTTTGAACAATTTTCGGTCCACCCTTTACCCATCGGCTATCGCAACATTACGTTTGACAGCTAAAAAACTTACCTTCCTTTCTACATTATACCATATTTTTAAAGCCCAAAAAGGGATCAATCGAATTTTTTTTAATAAAAAGCCTAGCTAAATTGATTTTTCTCCTCCAAAGCCCCCTACATGCTGAATGAATGAAAATCGTTGGAGCCGTTTCCGAGATTAAGAAAATATATTTAAATACATATACAAGATTAACTCATTTAAATATAGGTGTTTTTGTAAAGCAAACTAAGAATTGTTAATAATATATTTATTGTATTGTGTCTTTCTAAAGAAAGCGATCAGCACTGAGGATGTTAATATTATGTTTTATCTATGACTGATTTAGCAACCTTATGACTGATGTTTTAGCAATAGCGAACACACAGGAGCCTGCCCGGAGCTTGAACAAAGGCATCAGACTAAACCGCGTGTTTCTCTTATGCATGCATCCAAGTCTTGTTACAATATTTTAAAGTTCCGGCAAGCCTTCAAAGCCTTCAAAATATATGTTTGAAATTATATATTCATATTATAGCCGACAAAAATAATCGGAAGATAAATTCGATTAGGTGTTAAATTTTAAATCCCCCGACATTGAACACAAAAGAAGCTTATAGTTATAAAGGAACTTATTAAAAAGTATAGTAATAGTCTTGTAATAACGAAGATCTGTATAAATAAATAACGCTACCAATAAAAATCAACATCATGTAAATTGCAGAAGCCATGAATAGCTAAGACTGCCATCGAAAGTGGTTATGTAATTCGATAAACCATTTTCGCTGGTGTTCTAGCTATTTGTAAGGCTGCTATGTACTGGAATACACACCTTTGGAAGATCTACTATTTGGACGGACCTCGAAAAGGATTCAAGCAGCACAAGATCGTCTGGGGTGAAACTTTACTGAAGACAACCTAGCACGACTGTCGTCATCGATGTTGAAGAAGCCTCGGACGGTTTTAGGCATTTCGGTGATTTCAATGTTCAAATTCAATGAAACGCCATTATGTCTCAAACTGTTTAGGTGACAATATTTCAATTCAAGACTACAACTATCTCGCATTTTCATCGTAGATGTCGAGGATCTGTATGTACTCTTATAATGGTTAAAGTTGATTTTTGTAAGGCAAAATAAGAATTGTTAAAGAAACTTAAGTTAAGCCAAACTAAAAATTTTGAAATTATGCTTGTGTATAAGAATACAATCTTAAATTGCTAAAACAGTTATTTATTTTATTTACTTATTTTATTACATATTTTTATTATATATTTGCGTACATTTGTACGAGTACTATCGATAAAACATATTAATCATCCTGAGTGCTGATCGCTTTCTTTAGAACGATGTCTGTACAATAAAGATAAAGAGTACCAGGTGACCGAGCCTTGCTCGGTAATTTTTTAACAGATATGAAAAAGAAAAGAATAAAAATGGATGGCCATACCTGGTATTCTTGAGACGAGTCACGGCTTTGTGAAGTTAAATTATTTATAAGCGTCTTTTCCAAAGATCTTTTAGGCATTATTAAGTAAACAGGTTAGTTAATAATTCAGAGCCCGTGAACCCCACCAACCAAACCCTTCGTCATTTTATAAAAGCTGAATGTTTGTAAGGTACCGGTACACAAGTAAGAACGATAGCAGATTATGAAAATTTGGTCATAGTGGCTTTGGGAGATATATTTGAGTAGCGCGCTACACAAGGTTGCAAAATGCCGATCTAATTTCGTCAAATTGTAAAGTGTGATTTTTTGGTGTTACCTTCAGAATAATATTAAAAATCACGTCAGTTAATGACAGACACTTAGCATAGTGTCAACCCCTTGCCAGACACCCTTAAAGTTTATGAAATTTGAATTCTATTTACGTCATAGTATAAAAGCTGATTTTAATATTGCTATATAATGCTGAATTTCAGGAAAATCGTTGTAGCCGTTTCCGAGATTCAGAAAATATGTATATACAAGATTAACTCATTTCAATATAAAGATATTAAAGATAATTTAGGGGTTATCAAGTTTACTAGTAATTTGTAAAGCAAATTGCTAGTAACTTTAAAATAATAATAATAAAAAATTATTAATGTATAGAAACCGGCTATACTCGTATTTTATCGGATGAGACCACAGAGATTGCCACAAAAACACACCGTATGGGCTTGAAACTAAACGGGTTAATTCGATAAAATACGACGTGAGTATAGCCGGTTTCTATACATTAATTATGAATACCACTCACGATAGTTTAAATTATAAAATAAAAAACTAAAAAAAACATTCACTGCACAAAGTGTAGCGTCCCGTGAGTGTTGTAACTAATCAAGTTTGCCGGGCGACTGCATCTGAGTAGAATCTGAGCACAAACATTAATCCCTTTAAGATTACTTAGACCGTGATTCCAGATGTGGCCGACCCACATTCGGATGTCTTGCTCTGAAACATTGATACTCGTATCTATACTAATATATATAAAACTGAGCGTCCAGTTTGCTACACGTGTTCAAATACAAAGTAAACTAAATGGTGGGGATTTAACTCGTTACTATATAATTCTGTTTGTTTGGGTAAAGCTTTGCGATTTTGTCGTGGAGTCTATCTCCTGACGTTCCTTGGGTTACGGGGCGAAAGAATTGTTGAGATTGTGGTGAATGTGTGCAGTGCTTGTGTATTGTTGTGTTATCGGTGTCGGGTAGTGCATGACTTGTTACAAATTCTACATGTATCAGGTATGCGAACGAATAGTACATTCTATATTTGCCATTACATATATATTCTTTTATCGCGGATTTTAGCAAAATAATATTCTCATTAGTTCTGAAGAGTTTGTGTTCTTTTGATTGTTTGAAGGCGCTAATCTCAGGAACTACTAGACCGATTTGAAAAATTCGTTCAGTGATCAGTAACATCACACTAAGATGAATAGGAGAGGAGCAGCACTAAAAAAAATACGAAAACGGCAAATTTAAAGCTTTCCTTGCGTTCGCTAAGTAAACGGTGAAAATTATTCAAAAATCATGTATTACAAAATTGTTTCCCTCCAAAAGTCCGTGGCAGCATATATCTCGCTTTTAAGGTTAACCCGATTTACCCATTTTTATGGTCATAAAAATACTATTATATATTACGGTTGTTCTTTCCACGCGGGCGGAGCCGCTGGCGATTGCCAGTAATTTAATATACACCACACGCACAGTTGCGTAATATTAATGATTGTTTTTAGTGGCATCGGCGCCTTTCGTTCGCGTAAACTTTAATGTTAACATACCTAACGCTAATCAATATAGCTTAAATTTAATGTTAACATATCCCACTCTAAGTGGGATCGGCACAAAATATTTTAAACATGTTGTTACATGTTTTGGCTAGTTATTTTGCGGTCGGTTGCCTGCTTGTCGTTAACTCATTTTTGTCGCCTTTTATGACACTTCAGTACGAAAGTACCTGGGTGACCGAGACTTGCTCGTTAATTAAAAAAAAAAAAAAAAATAAACTTCCAAAAAAAAGAGAAAATAATTGGGTAGGTGGGTCGATCCTAGGTATTTTCATTTCTCTAAACCGCCCGTTCCCCGAATAAGCTACGCTGAGTTGACAATTTACGGCAAAAATAGTGTTTTCTATTCAATGTAATTTTTTTAATGCCCAAAAATAGGGATAACACAATTAAAAAAAAAATAAAACCTAGCTGGATCGATTTTTCTCCCCCAAAACCCCCTAAATGCTGAATATCAGGAAAATCGATGGAGCCGTTTCCGAGATTCAGAAAATATATATATATATATATACAAGATTAACTCATTTAAATATAAAGAGTACCTGGGTGACCGAGCCTTGCTCGTTTATTTTAAAGATATAAACAAATATTCAAAAATAATAAAAAAAGAAAAAAGGTGCCGGTGACATTTGGGATTCGAAACCGGGTTTTGAACAATTTTCGGTCCACCCTTTACCCATCGGCTATCGCAACATTACGTTTGACAGCTAAAAAACTTACCTTTCTTTCTACATTATACCATATTTTTAAAGCCCAAAAAGGGATCAATCGAATTTTTTTAAATAAAAAGCTAGATTGATTTTTCTCCTCCAAAGCCCCCTACATGCTGAATGAATGAAAATCGTTGGAGCCGTTTCCGAGATTAAGAAAATATATTTAAATACATATACAAGATTAACTCATTTAAATATAGGTGTTTTTGTAAAGCAAACTAAGAATTGTTAATAATATATATATTGTATTGTATCTTCCTAAAGAAAGCGATCTATGAGTGATTTAGCAACCTTATGACTGATGTTTTAGCAATAGCGAACACACAGGAGTCTGCCCGGAGCTTGAACAAAAGCATCAGACTAAACCGCGTGTTCCTCTTATGCCTGCATCCAAGTCTTGTTACAATATTTTAAAGTTCCGGCAAGCCTTCAAAGCCTTCAAAATATATGTTTGAAATTATATATTCGTATTATAGCCGACAAAAATAATCGGAAGATAAATTCGATTAGATGTTAAATTTAAATCCCCCGACATTGAACATTTCCGTAGAATAGCCTAAGGTTAATGGCAACTGTCCCAAAATTTACATTAAAAAAAATGTAAAAAGCGAGAGGAGGTTTCTAGCCCCGCACTCGCTACCAATGGTGGGCTCCATCCATATATATGCCCCCCCCCCAAAGTGGAGTTAATATTATTTACAGTAGTTAGTAAACTAACATAGGCACACTTAAGGTAAGACATTACAAAAGAAGAGAAAGCTTATAGTTATAAAGGAACTTATAAAAAAGTATAGTAAGATTCTAGTAATAACGAAGATCTGTATAAACAAATAACGCTACCAATAAAAATCAACATCATGTAAATTGTAGAAGCCATGAATAGCTGAGAACACCATCGAAAGTGGTTATGTAATTCGATAAACCATTTTCTCTGGTGTTCTAGCTATTTGGAAGGCTGCTATGTACTGGAATACACACCTTTGGAAGATCTACTATTTGGACGGACCTCGAAAAGGATTCAAGCAGCACAAGATCATCTATGGCGAAACTTTACTGAAGACAACCTAGCACGACTGTCGTCATCGATATTGAAGAAGCCTCGGACGGTTTTTGTCATTTCGGTGATTTCAATGTTCAAATTCAATGAAACACCATTATGACTCAAACTGTTTAGGTGACAATAAGTCAATTCAAGACTACAACTATCTCGCATTTTCTTCGTAGATGTCGAGGATCTGTATGTACTCTTATAATGGTTATAGTTGATTTTTGTAAAGCAAAATAAGAATTGTTAAAGAAACATAAGTTAAGCAAAACTAAATATTTTGAAATTATACTTGTGTATAAGAATACAATCTAAGGTCGCTAAAACAGTCATTTATTTTATTTGCTTATTTTCTTACATATTTTTATTATATATTTGCGTACATTTGTACGAGTACTATCGATAAAACATATTAATCATCCTCAGTGCTGATCGCTTTCTTTAGAACGATGTCTGTACAATAAAGATAAAGAGTACCAGGTGAACGAGCCTTGCTCGGTAATTTTTTAACAGATATGAAAAAGAAAAGAATAAAAATGGATGGCCATACCTGGTATTCTTGAGACGAGTCACGGCTTTGTGAAGTTAAATTATTTATAAGCGTCTTTTCCAAAGATCTTTTAGGCATTATTAAGTAAACAGGTTAGTTAATAATTCAGAGCCCGTGAACCCCACCAACCAAACCCTTCGTCATTTTATAAAAGCTGAATGTTTGTAAGGTACCGGTACACAAGTAAGAACGATAGCAGATTATGAAAATTTGGTCATAGTGGCTTTGGGAGATATATTTGAGTAGCGCGCTACACAAGGTTGCAAAATGCCGATCTAATTTCGTCAAATTGTAAAGTGTGATTTTTTGGTATTACCTTCAGAATAATATTAAAAATCACGTCAGTCAATGTCAGATACTTTTAGCATAGTGGCAACCCCTTGCCAGACACCCTTAAAGTTCATGAAATTTGAATTCTATCTACGTCATAAAATAAAAGCTGATTTTAATATTGCTATATAATGCTGAATTTCAGGAAAATCGTTGGAGCCGTTTCCGAGATTCAGAAAATATGTATATACAAGATTAACTCATTTCAATATAAAGATATTAAAGATAATTTAGGGGTTATCAAGTTAACTAGTAATTTGTAAAGCAAATTGCTAGTAACTTTAAAATAATAATAATAAAAAAGTATTAATGTATAGAAACCGGCTATACTTGTATTTTATCGGATGAGACCACAGAGTAGTGCCACAAAAACACCCCGTATGGGCTTGAAACTTAACGGGCTAATTCGATAAAATACGACGTGAGTATAGCCGGTTTCTATACATTAATTATGAATACCACTCACGATAGTTTAAATTATAAAATAAAAAACTAAAAAAAACATTCACTGCACAAAGTGTAGCGTCCCGTGAGTGTTGTAACTAATCAAGTTTGCCGGGCGACTGCATCTGAGTAGAATCTGAGCACAAACATTAATCCCTTTAAGATTACTTAGACCGTGATTCCAGATGTGGCCGACCCACATTCGGATGTCTTGCTCTGAAACATTGATACTCGTATCTATACTAATATATATAAAACTGAGCGTCCAGTTTGCTACACGTGTTCAAATACAAAGTAAACTAAATGGTGGGGGTTTAACTCGTTACTATATAATTCTGTTTGTCTGGGTAAAGCTTTGCGATTTTGTCGTGGAGTCTATCTCCTGACGTTCCTTGGGTTACGGGGCGAAAGAATTGTTGAGATTGTGGTGAATGTGTGCAGTGCTTTTGTATTCTTGTGTTATCGGTGTCGGGTAGTGCATGACTTGTTACAAATTCTACATGTATCAGGTATGCGAACGAATAGTACATTCTATATTTGCCATTACATATATATTCTTTTATCGCGGATTTTAGCAAAATAATATCCTCATTAGTTCTGAAGAGTTTGTGTTCTTTTGATTGTTTGAAGGCGCTAATCTCAGGAACTACTAGACCGATTTGAAAAATTCGTTCAGTGATCAGTAACATCACACTAAGATGAATAGGAGAGGAGCAGCACTAAAAAAAAATACGAAAACGGCAAATTTAAAGCTTTCCTTGCGTTCGCTAAGTAAACGGTGAAAATAATTCAAAAATCATGTATTACAAAATTGTTCCCCTCTAAAAGTCCGTGACAGCATATATCTCGCTTTTAAGGTTAACCCGATTTACCCATTTTTATGGTTATAAAAATACTATTATATATTACGGTTGTTCTTTCCACGCGGGCGGAGCCGCTGGCGATTGCACAGTAATTTAATATACAGCACACGCACAGTTGCGTAATATTAATGATTGTTTTTAGTGGTATCAGCGCCTTTCGTTCGCGTAAACTTTAATGTTAACATATCGCTAATCAATATAGCATAAATTTAATGTTAACATATCCCACTCTAAGTGGGTTCGGCACAAAATATTTTAAACATGTTGTTACATGTTTTGGCTAGTTATTTTGCGGTCGGTTGCCTGCTTGTCGTTTACTCATTTTTGTCGCCTTTTATGCCACTTTAGTAAGAAAGTACCTGGGTGACCGAGACTTGCTCGGTAATTTAAAAAAAAATAAAAAAGAAACTTCCAAAAAAAAGAAAAAATAATTGGGTAGGTGGGTCGGTCCTAGGTATTTTCATTTCTCTAAACCGCCCGTTCCCCGAAGAAGCTACGTTGAGTTGACAATTTACGGCAAAAATAGTGTTTTCTATTCAATGTAATTTTTTTAATGCCCAAAAATAGGGATAACACAATAAAAAAAAAATAAAACCTACCTAGATCGATTTTTCTCCCCAAAACCCCTACATGCTGAATATCAGGAAAATCGATGGAGCCGTTTCCGTGATTCAGAAAATATATATACATATATATATATATATATATATATATATATATATATATATATATATATATACATATATATATATATATATATATATATATATATATATATATACAAGATTAACTCATTTAAATATAAAGAGTACCTGGGTGACCGAGCCTTGCTCGTTTATTTTAAAGATATAAAAAAATATTCAAAATAATAAAAAAAGAAAAAAGGCGCCGGTGACATGTGGGATTCGAAACCGGGTTTTGAACAATTTTCGGTCCACCCTTTACCCATCGGCTATCGCAACATTACGTTTGACAGCTAAAAATTTACCTTCCTTTCTACATTATACCATATTTTTAAAGCCCAAAAAGGGATCAATCGAATTTTTTTTAATAAAAAGCCTAGCTAGATTGATTTTTCTCCTCCAAAGCCCCCTACATGCTGAATGAATGAAAATCGTTGGAGCCGTTTCCGAGATTAAGAAAATATATTTAAATACATATCAAGATTAACTCATTTAAATATAGGTGTTTTTGTGAAGCAAACTAAGAATTGTTAATAATATATTTATTGTATTGTATCTTCCTAAAGAAAGCGATCTATGAGTGATTTAGCAACCTTATGACTGATGTTTTAGCAATAGCGAACACACAGGAGCCTGCCCGGAGCTTGAACAAAGGCATCAGACTAAACCGCGTGTTTCTCTTATGCCTGCATCCAAGTCTTGTTACAATATTTTAAAGTTCCGGCAAGCCTTCAAAGCCTTCAAAATATATGTTTGAAATTATATATTCATATTATAGCCGACCGATGTTTGAAATTATATAAAAAGCGAGAGGAGGTTTCTAGCCCCGCACTCGCTACCAATGGTGGGCTCCATCCATATATATGAGCAAAAGTGGAGTTAATATTATTTACAGTAGTTAGTAAACTAACATAGGCACACTTAAGGTAAGACATTACAAAAGAAGAGAAAGCTATAGTTATAAAGGAACTTATTATAAAGTATAGTAAGAGTCTAGTAATAACGAAGATCTGTATACCAATGGTGGGCTCCATCCATATATATGAGCCCCCCCCCCCAAAGTGGAGTTAATATTATTTACAGTAGTTAGTAAACTAACATAGGCACACTTAAGGTAAGACATTACAAAAGAAGAGAAAGCTATAGTTATAAAGGAACTTATAAAAAAGTATAGTAAGATTCTAGTAATAACGAAGATCTGTATAAACAAATAACGCTACCAATAAAAATCAACATCATGTAAATTGTAGAAGCCATGAATAGCTGAGAACACCATCGAAAGTGGTTATGTAATTCGATAAACCATTTTCTCTGGTGTTCTAGCTATTTGGAAGGCTGCTATGTACTGGAATACACACCTTTGGAAGATCTACTATTTGGACGGACCTCTAAAAGGATTCAAGCAGCACAAGATCGTCTGGGGTGAAACTTTACTAAAGACAACCTAGCACGATTGTCGTCATCGATGTTGAAGAAGCCTCGGACGGTTTTTGTCATTTCGGTGATTTCAATGTTCAAATTCAATGAAACACCATTATGACTCAAACTGTTTAGGTGACAATAAGTCAATTCAAGACTACAACTATCTCGCATTTTCTTCGTAGATGTCGAGGATCTGTATGTACTCTTATAATGGTTATAGTTGAGTTTTGTAAGGCAAAATAAGAATTGTTAAAGAAACTTAAGTTAAGCCAAACTAAAAATTTTGAAATTATGCTTGTGTATAACAATACAATCTAAGGTTGCTAAAACAGTCATTTATTTTATTTACTTATTTTCTTACATATTTTTATTATATATTTACGTACATTTGTACGAGTACTATCGATAAAACATATTAATCATCCTCAGTGCTGATCGCTTTCTTTAGAACGATGTCTGTACAATAAAGATAAAGAGTACCAGGTGAACGAGCCTTGCTCGGTAATTTTTTAACAGATATGAAAAAGAAAATAAATAAAAATGAATGACCATATCTGGTATTTTTGAGACGAGTCACGGCTTTGTAAAGTTAAATTATTTATAAGCGTCTTTTGCAAAGATCTTTTAGGCATTATTAAGTAAACAGGTTAGTTAATAATTCAAATATTTAATCAATAACATAAAAAACAATCGAACACTCATTGGCATATAGAGCGAGAGCCCGTGAACCCCACCAACCAAACCCTTCGTCATTTTATAAAATCTGAATGTTTGTAAGGTACCGGTACACAAGTAAGAACGATGGCAGATTATCAAAATTTGGTCATAGTGGCTTTGGGAGATATATTTGAGTAGCGCGCTACTCAAGGTTGCAAAATGCCGATCTAATTTCGTCAAATTGTAAAGTGTGATTTTTTGGTATTACCTTCAGAATAATATTAAAAATCACGTCAGTCAATGCCAGACACAGCATAGTGTCAACCCCTGGCCAGACACCCTTAAAGCTCATGAAATTTGAATTCTATTTACGTCATAGTATAAAAGCTGATTTTAATATTGCTATATAATGCTGAATTTCAGGAAAATCGTTGGAGCCGTTTCCGAGATTCAGAAAATATATATATACAAGATTAACTCATTTAAATATAAAGATATTAAAGATAATTTAGGGGTTAACAAGTTAACTAGTAATTTGTAAAGCAAATTGCTAGTAACTTTAAAATAATAATAATAAAAAAGTATTAATGTATAGAAACCGGCTATACTTGTATTTTATCGGATGAGACCACAGAGTAGTGCCACAAAAACACCCCGTATGGGCTTGAAACTTAACGGGCTAATTCGATAAAATACGACGTGAGTATAGCCGGTTTCTATACATTAATTATGAATACCACTCACGATAGTTTAAATTATAAAATAAAAAACTAAAAAAAACATTCACTGCACAAAGTGTAGCGTCCCGTGAGTGTTGTAACTAATCAAGTTTGCCGGGCGACTGCATCTGAGTAGAATCTGAGCACAAACATTAATCCCTTTAAGATTACTTAGACCGTGATTCCAGATGTGGCCGACCCACATTCGGATGTCTTGCTCTGAAACATTGATACTCGTATCTATACTAATATATATAAAACTGAGCGTCCAGTTTGCTACACGTGTTCAAATACAAAGTAAACTAAATGGTGGGGATTTAACTCGTTACTATATAATTCTGTTTGTCTGGGTAAAGCTTTGCGATTTTGTCGTGGAGTCTATCTCGTGACGTTCCTTGGGTTACGGGGCGAAAGAATTGTTGAGATTGTGGTGAATGTGTGCAGTGCTTGTGTATTGTTGTGTTATCGGTGTCGGGTAGTGCATGAGTTGTTACAAATTCTACATGTATCAGGTATTCGAACGAATAGTACATTCTATATTTGCCATTACATATATATTCTTTTATCGCGGATTATAGCAAAATAATATTCTCATTAGTTCTGAAGAGTTTGTGTTCTTTTGATTATTTGAAAGCGCTAATCTCAGGAACTACTAGACCGATTTGAAAAATTCGTTCAGTGATCAGTAACATCACACTAAGATGAATAGGAGAGGAGCAGCACTAAAAAAATTACGAAAACGGCAAATTTAAAGCTTTCCTTGCGTTCGCTAAGTAAACGGTGAAAATAATTCAAAAATCATGTATTACAAAATTATTCCCCTCTAAAAGTCCGTGACAGCATATATCTCGCTTTTAAGGTTAACCCGATTTACCCATTTTTATGGTTATAAAAATACTATTATATATTACGGTTGTTCTTTCCACGCGGGCGGAGCCGCTGGCGATTGCACAGTAATTTAATAAACAGCACACGCACAGTTGCGTAATATTAATGATTGTTTTTAGTGGTATCAGCGCCTTTCGTTCGCGTAAACTTTAATGTTAACATATCGCTAATCAATGTAGCATAAATTTAATGTTAACATATCCCACTCTAAGTGGGTTCGGCACAAAATATTTTAAACATGTTGTTACATGTTTTGGCTAATTATTTTGCGGTCGGTTGCCTGCTTGTCGTTTACTCATTTTTGTCGCCTTTTATGCCACTTCAGTAAGAAAGTACCTGGGTGACCGAGACTTGCTCGGTAATTTAAAAAAAAATAAAAAAGAAACTTCCAAAAAAAAGAAAAAATAATTGGGTAGGTGGGTCGGTCCTAGGTATTTTCATTTCTCTAAACCGCTCGTTCCCCGAAGAAGCTACGTTGAGGTGACAATTTACGGCAAAAATAGTGTTTTCTATTCAATGTAATTTTTTTAATGCCCAAAAATAGGGATAACACAATAAAAAAAAAATAAAACCTACCTAGATCGATTTTTCTCCCCCAAAACCCCTACATGCTGAATATCAGGAAAATCGATGGAGCCGTTTCCGTGATTCAGAAAATATATATACACATATATATATATATGTATATATATATATATATATATATATATACATATATATATATATATATATACATATATATATATATGTGTATATATATATATATATATATATACAACATATATATATATATATATATATATATATATATATATATATATATATATATATATATATATATATATATATATATATATACAAGATTAACTCATTTAAATATAAAGAGTACCTGGGTGACCGAGCCTTGCTCGTTTATTTTAAAGATATAAAAAAATATTCAAAATAATAAAAAAAGAAAAAAGGCGCCGGTGACATGTGGGATTCGAAACCGGGTTTTGAACAATTTTCGGTCCACCCTTTACCCATCGGCTATCGCAACATTACGTTTGACAGCTAAAAATTTACCTTCCTTTCTACATTATACCATATTTTTAAAGCCCAAAAAGAGATAAATCGATTGTTTTTTAATAACAAGCCTAGCTAGATCGATTTTTCTCCTCCAAAGCCCCCTACATGCTGAATGAATGAAAACCGGTGGAGCCGTTTCCGAGATTAAGAAAATATATTTAAATACATATACAATATTAACTCATTTAAATATAGGTGTTTTTGTGAAGCAAACTAAGAATTGTTAATAATATATTTATTGTATTGTATCTTCCTAAAGAAAGCGATCTATGAGTGATTTAGCAACCTTATGACTGATGTTTTAGCAATAGCGAACACACAGGAGCCTGCCCGGAGCTTGAACAAAGGCATCAGACTAAACCGCGTGTTTCTCTTATGCCTGCATCCAAGTCTTGTTACAATATTTTAAAGTTCCGGCAAGCCTTCAAAGCCTTCAAAATATATGTTTGAAATTATATATTCATATTATAGCCGACCGATGTTTGAAATTATATAAAAAGCGAGAGGAGGTTTCTAGCCCCGCACTCGCTACCAATGGTGGGCTCCATCCATATATATGAGCAAAAGTGGAGTTAATATTATTTACAGTAGTTAGTAAACTAACATAGGCACACTTAAGGTAAGACATTACAAAAGAAGAGAAAGCTATAGTTATAAAGGAACTTATTATAAAGTATAGTAAGAGTCTAGTAATAACGAAGATCTGTATACCAATGGTGGGCTCCATCCATATATATGAGCCCCCCCCCCCAAAGTGGAGTTAATATTATTTACAGTAGTTAGTAAACTAACATAGGCACACTTAAGGTAAGACATTACAAAAGAAGAGAAAGCTATAGTTATAAAGGAACTTATAAAAAAGTATAGTAAGATTCTAGTAATAACGAAGATCTGTATAAACAAATAACGCTACCAATAAAAATCAACATCATGTAAATTGTAGAAGCCATGAATAGCTGAGAACACCATCGAAAGTGGTTATGTAATTCGATAAACCATTTTCTCTGGTGTTCTAGCTATTTGGAAGGCTGCTATGTACTGGGATACACACCTTTGGAAGATCTACTATTTGGACGGACCTCTAAAAGGATTCAAGCAGCACAAGATCGTCTGGGGTGAAACTTTACTAAAGACAACCTAGCACGATTGTCGTCATCGATGTTGAAGAAGCCTCGGACGGTTTTTGTCATTTCGGTGATTTCAATGTTCAAATTCAATGAAACACCATTATGACTCAAACTGTTTAGGTGACAATAAGTCAATTCAAGACTACAACTATCTCGCATTTTCTTCGTAGATGTCGAGGATCTGTATGTACTCTTATAATGGTTATAGTTGATTTTTGTAAAGCAAAATAAGAATTGTTAAAGAAACATAAGTTAAGCAAAACTAAAAATTTTGAAATTATACTTGTGTATAAGAATACAATCTAAGGTCGCTAAAACAGTCATTTATTTTATTTGCTTATTTTCTTACATATTTTTATTATATATTTGCGTACATTTGTACGAGTACTATCGATAAAACATATTAATCATCCTCAGTGCTGATCGCTTTCTTTAGAACGATGTCTGTACAATAAAGATAAAGAGTACCAGGTGAACGAGCCTTGCTCGGTAATTTTTTAACAGATATGAAAAAGAAAAGAATAAAAATGGATGGCCATACCTGGTATTCTTGAGACGAGTCACGGCTTTGTGAAGTTAAATTATTTATAAGCGTCTTTTCCAAAGATCTTTTAGGCATTATTAAGTAAACAGGTTAGTTAATAATTCAGAGCCCGTGAACCCCACCAACCAAACCCTTCCTCATTTTATAAAAGCTGAATGTTTGTAAGGTACCGGTACACAAGTAAGAACGATGGCAGATTATGAAAATTTGGTCATAGTGGCTTTGGGAGATATATTTGAGTAGCGCGCTACTCAAGGTTGCAAAATGCCGATCTAATTTCGTCAAATTGTAAAGTGTGATTTTTTGGTATTACCTTCAGAATAATATTAAAAATCACGTCAGTCAATGCCAGATACTTTTAGCATAGTGGCAACCCCTTGCCAGACACCCTTAAAGTTCATGAAATTTGAATTCTATCTACGTCATAGTATAAAAGCTGATTTTAATATTGCTATATAATGCTGAATTTCAGGAAAATCGTTGGAGCCGTTTCCGAGATTCAGAAAATATGTATATACAAGATTAACTCATTTCAATATAAAGATATTAAAGATAATTTAGGGGTTATCAAGTTTACTAGTAATTTGTAAAGCAAATTGCTAGTAACTTTAAAATAATAATAATAAAAAATTATTAATGTATAGCAACCGGCTATACTCGTATTTTATAGGATGAGACCACAGAGATTGTCACAAAAACACGCCGTATGGGCTTGAAACTAAACGGGTTAATTCGATAAAATACGACGTGAGTATAGCCGGTTTCTATACATTAATTATGAATACCACTCACGCTAGTTTAAATTATAAAATAAAAAACTAAAAAAAACATTCACTGCACAAAGTGTAGCGCCCCGTGAGTGTTGTAACTAATCAAGTTTGCCGGGCGACTGCATCTGAGTAGAATCTGAGCACAAACATTAATCCCTTTAAGATTACTTAGACCGTGATTCCAGATGTGGCCGACCCACATTCGGATGTCTTGCTCTGAAACATTGATACTCGTATCTATACTAATATATATAAAACTGAGCGTCCAGTTTGCTACACGTGTTCAAATACAAAGTAAACTAAATGGTGGGGGTTTAACTCGTTACTATATAATTCTGTTTGTCTGGGTAAAGCTTTGCGATTTTGTCGTGGAGTCTATCTCCTGACGTTCCTTGGGTTACGGGGCGAAAGAATTGTTGAGATTGTGGTGAATGTGTGCAGTGCTTGTGTATTCTTGTGTTATCGGTGTCGGGTAGTGCATGACTTGTTACAAATTCTACATGTATCAGGTATGCGAACGAATAGTACATTCTATATTTGCCATTACATATATATTCTTTTATCGCGGATTATAGCAAAATAATATTCTCATTAGTTCTGAAGAGTTTGTGTTCTTTTGATTATTTGAAAGCGCTAATCTCAGGAACTACTAGACCGATTTGAAAAATTCGTTCAGTGATCAGTAACATCACACTAAGATGAATAGGAGAGGAGCAGCACTAAAAAAATTACGAAAACGGCAAATTTAAAGCTTTCCTTGCGTTCGCTAAGTAAACGGTGAAAATTATTCAAAAATCATGTATTACAAAATTGTTCCCCTCTAAAAGTCCGTGACAGCATATATCTCGCTTTTAAGGTTAACCCGATTTACCCATTTTTATGGTTATAAAAATACTATTATACTATATTACGGTTGTTCTTTCCACGCGGGCGGAGCCGCTGGCGATTGCACAGTAATTTAATAAACAGCACACGCACAGTTGCGTAATATTAATGATTGTTTTTAGTGGTATCAGCGCCTTTCGTTCGCGTAAACTTTAATGTTAACATATCGCTAATCAATATAGCATAAATTTAATGTTAACATATCCCACTCTAAGTGGGTTCGGCACAAAATATTTTAAACATGTTGTTACATGTTTTGGCTAGTTATTTTGCGGTCGGTTGCCTGCTTGTCGTTTACTCATTTTTGTCGCCTTTTATGACACTTCAGTACGAAAGTACCTGGGTGACCGAGACTTGCTCGGTAATTTAAAAAAAAATAAAAAAGAAACTTCCAAAAAAAAGAAAAAATAATTGGGTAGGTGGGTCGGTCCTAGGTATTTTCATTTCTCTAAACCGCCCGTTCCCCGAAGAAGCTACGTTGAGTTGACAATTTACGGCAAAAATAGTGTTTTCTATTCAATGTAATTTTTTTAATGCCCAAAAATAGGGATAACACAATAAAAAAAAAATAAAACCTACCTAGATCGATTTTTCTCCCCAAAACCCCTACATGCTGAATATCAGGAAAATCGATGGAGCCGTTTCCGTGATTCAGAAAATATATATACATATATATATATATATATATATATATATATATATATATATATATATATATATATATATATATATATACAAGATTAACTCATTTAAATATAGGTGTTTTTGTGAAGCAAACTAAGAATTGTTAATAATATATTTATTGTATTGTATCTTCCTAAAGAAAGCGATCTATGAGTGATTTAGCAACCTTATGACTGATGTTTTAGCAATAGCGAACACACAGGAGCCTGCCCGGAGCTTGAACAAAGGCATCAGACTAAACCGCGTGTTTCTCTTATGCCTGCATCCAAGTCTTGTTACAATATTTTAAAGTTCCGGCAAGCCTTCAAAGCCTTCAAAATATATGTTTGAAATTATATATTCATATTATAGCCGACCGATGTTTGAAATTATATAAAAAGCGAGAGGAGGTTTCTAGCCCCGCACTCGCTACCAATGGTGGGCTCCATCCATATATATGAGCAAAAGTGGAGTTAATATTATTTACAGTAGTTAGTAAACTAACATAGGCACACTTAAGGTAAGACATTACAAAAGAAGAGAAAGCTATAGTTATAAAGGAACTTATTATAAAGTATAGTAAGAGTCTAGTAATAACGAAGATCTGTATACCAATGGTGGGCTCCATCCATATATATGAGCCCCCCCCCCCAAAGTGGAGTTAATATTATTTACAGTAGTTAGTAAACTAACATAGGCACACTTAAGGTAAGACATTACAAAAGAAGAGAAAGCTATAGTTATAAAGGAACTTATAAAAAAGTATAGTAAGATTCTAGTAATAACGAAGATCTGTATAAACAAATAACGCTACCAATAAAAATCAACATCATGTAAATTGTAGAAGCCATGAATAGCTGAGAGCACCATCGAAAGTGGTTATGTAATTCGATAAACCATTTTCTCTGGTGTTCTAGCTATTTGGAAGGCTGCTATGTACTGGAATACACACCTTTGGAAGATCTACTATTTGGACGGACCTCTAAAAGGATTCAAGCAGCACAAGATCGTCTGGGGTGAAACTTTACTAAAGACAACCTAGCACGATTGTCGTCATCGATGTTGAAGAAGCCTCGGACGGTTTTTGTCATTTCGGTGATTTCAATGTTCAAATTCAATGAAACACCATTATGACTCAAACTGTTTAGGTGACAATAAGTCAATTCAAGACTACAACTATCTCGCATTTTCTTCGTAGATGTCGAGGATCTGTATGTACTCTTATAATGGTTATAGTTGATTTTTGTAAAGCAAAATAAGAATTGTTAAAGAAACATAAGTTAAGCAAAACTAAAAATTTTGAAATTATACTTGTGTATAAGAATACAATCTAAGGTCGCTAAAACAGTCATTTATTTTATTTGCTTATTTTCTTACATATTTTTATTATATATTTGCGTACATTTGTACGAGTACTATCGATAAAACATATTAATCATCCTCAGTGCTGATCGCTTTCTTTAGAACGATGTCTGTACAATAAAGATAAAGAGTACCAGGTGAACGAGCCTTGCTCGGTAATTTTTTAACAGATATGAAAAAGATAAGAATAAAAATGGATGGACATACCTGGTATCCTTGAGACGAGTCACGGCTTTGTGAAGTTAAATTATTTATAAGCGTCTTTTCTAAAGATCTTTTAGGCATTATTAAGTAAACAGGTTAGTTAATAATTCAGAGCCCGTGAACCCCACCAACCAAACCCTTCCTCATTTTATAAAAGCTGAATGTTTGTAAGGTACCGGTACACAAGTAAGAACGATGGCAGATTATGAAAATTTGGTCATAGTGGCTTTGGGAGATATATTTGAGTAGCGCGCTACACAAGGTTGCAAAATGCCGATCTAATTTTGTCAAATTGTAAAGTGTGATTTTTTGGTGTTACCTTCAGAATAATATTATAAATCACGTCAGTCAATGCCAGACACTTAGCATAGTGGCAACCCCTTGCCAGACACCCTTAAAGTTCATGAAATTTGAATTCTATTTACGTCATAGTATAAAAGCTGATTTTAATATTGCTATATAATGCTGAAGTTCAGGAAAATCGTTGGAGCCGTTTCTGAGATTCAGAATATATATATATATATATTCTGAATCTCGAAAAATATATTTATAACGATAATGGCAAAATTTTAAGCTTTCCTTGCGTTCGCTAAGTAAACGGTGAAAGTTATTCAAAAATCATGTATTACAAAATTGTTCCCCTCTAAAAGTCTGTGGCAGCATTTATCTCGCTTTTAAGGTTAACCCAATATATTTTTATGGTTATAAAAATACTATTATATATTACGGTTGTTCTTTCCTTATTGCTAGTAATTTAATATACAGCACACACAGTTGCGAAATATTAATGATTGTTTTTAGTGGTATCAGCGCCTTTCGTTCGCTGACACTTCTGTAAGAAATAAGGGTTGTCTTTTCTACTCATACGGCGGGTCGACTTACCTTTTGCCTTTTACAACATCTCGGTAAGAAATGAGGGTGGTCTATTCTACTCAGCGTGATACCACAAAGCGGGTCAGCTTACCTTATTCGCCTTTTTTGACACGTCGGTAAGAAATGAAGGTGGTCTGTTCTACTCTGCCGGATATCACTCGGCGGGATACCATTCTAATAATTATAGTATTTTAAACCGCATCACAGCATACTATTAGACGAATAATTATTTCAAATCGAAAATACCACATACCGTTAATATCGTACTTTAATTGTTTAATTCTGTAAAACGGGGTATTGATATGATAAAATGTTATTGATTAAAAATTTTCTTTAAAAATGGGACCAAAGATATTTCTTAACACATTACCATATCGCGGGCTGAAAACTGTAGGGAAATTAATTAAAATACACTTTTTTTACATTTCTACAGACTGAGGTACGGATCCGTAAACCGTAATCCGCTTATGGCAAAAAGGTTTACAAATAATAGTAGAATCGAAACAAAAAAACAAAAATAAAAATTTCAAAGAACGTATTTTTAAATAACAAAAATGGTTTCCCTGATGTTTGAAGCCCGCGATATGAATTTAGTTATTTCAATAGCTCCCTTCGCCTGTCGCTTTTCTTATTTGCGTTGAGGTCGATCGATTTAATCCTATTGTGCCATTCAGCTTCATCCCGTTTACATTTAGTCATATTTCCCTGCCCGGTTGACGCTTTTAAAGCCGTTAGGGCTAACTACATTTTGTCAATTCAAAAAATGTACATGTAAATGTATAACAGTTTAGATAAAGATGTTAAATATAAAAGAACCGTAAGAGAGCTTTGTAAAACTTTGTATTAACTCGTTCATCATCCAGCCCTTATCCCATTCTAAGTGGGGTCTTCACAACATGTTTTAAACATGTTGTCACATGATTTGGCTACGTATTTTTTACGACCGGCCGCCTACATGACATCAACTTAACATAGTCGTTTTTACGACCCCTCGGTAAGAAAGAGGGTGGTCTATTCTACTTAACCGGATACCACACGGTGGGTCAACTTATCTTAGTCACCATTTACGACACCTCGGTAAGAAATGAGGGTGGTCTATTCTACTCAGCCGGACACCACACAGCGGGTCGACTTACCTTAGTCGCCTTTAACGACACCTCCGTAAGAAATGAGGGTGATACTATTCTATTCCGCCAGATACCACACGGCAAATATAACAGTTTAGATAAAGATGTTAAATATAAAAGAACCGTAACAGAGCTTTGTAAAACTTTGTATTAACTCGTTCACCATCCAGCCCTTATCCCATTCTAAGTGGGGTCGGCACAACATGCTATAAACATGTTGTAATACGATTTGGCTACGTATTTTACAACCGGCCGCCTGCCTGACGTTAACTTACCTTTGTCGTATTTTAAAACACCTCGGTAAGAAAGTGGGTGGTCTATTCTACTTAGCCGAATACCACATGGTTAAATGATTTGAAAAGAAGTATCAGTCGAAATTTCTTCCAAATCCTGATTCTGACTCACTACTAAGTTAATTCAAGAAACTAAATTCCTAAATTTGAAGAATGTAAGTCATTTAGTTTAAATTACAAGTTAAAATTGTTTGTTGATTAATATAAACTTATTAATTGTAGTGCGAAAGTTTTCACCTTTAAATCATTATTGTTCCCCGCATATTAATAAATCAAGCTATTCTCCGCAAAACCGGATTAAATGCTTCAAAGTGTGAATGGAAAATGTTTATCGTTCATTTCAATATGGTAGTTTAAATTTGATAGCACATACCTTTGTGTGTAAAATCAAATTTACGTACCAAAACAAAACTATGTATAATTTACACCTACATTCTAGCAAATAAAATTATTCAAACATTCATTTATTTACAAAGTGAATTACATTTTTAAACATTCTCTGAAACAGACTTGTGTTGCATCCGGCTGAGTAGAATAGACAACCCTCATTTCTCACCGAAGTGTCGTAAAAGGCGACTAACGTAAGTTGACCCGCCATGTGGTATCCGGTTGAGTAAAATAGAACAAGCGCCTTTCTTACCGAGGTGTCATAAAATACGTCTAAGGTATGTTCACGTTAGGCAGGCGGCTGGTTGTAAAGTATGTAGCCAAATCATGTGATAACATGTTGTGCTGCCCCACTTAGGGTGGGAGAAGGGCAGGAGAATGAGTACTGAAGTACTACAATAAATGTAAAAGTGTTTATTTGTCCATTGTACGTTCGAACGAAGTAACAGTTTTGTGATTTTAAATAAATACAGTTAAAGGTTGAAATGTAACTGACACATAGAAATACATAGAATAACAGTAATTTATACAAATGTTTGTTTGTTTGTGAAACAAAACTAGAAAATTCGAAACATTATATATCAAAAACAAACATACTGAGTTTCATATTGTTTTCGTTAGTGGAACGGCTGAAACCTTATACCATCAAATATATCCTTCAAGTTGATAGACTGGTCACCCGTCAAGACATGTCTGGCCGATCCCTAATGATAGTATTGTTCACTATAAATAATTACGTTAACTTTCGTGTCTACGTAACTGCCCATATTTGATGGGTATCGGATATCACTAATTGAAACGAGTATATATACCCGATATATACAGTCCAGCTAGGTAGGTCGAAGATGTCAATCTACAAATAGGACTTGTTAATTTTTAAATTTAAACTATCGTGAGTAGTATTCATAGTTATTGTATAGAACCGGCTATACTCACGTCTTATTCTATCGGGTTAGCCCGACTAGTTTCGAACCCATCCGGGGCACTTATTCATGAGCTCTTTACACGACGTTATCGCGGCGGGAGCTCATGAATAAGTGCCCCGGATGGGTTCGAAACTAGTCGGGCTAACCCGATAGAATAAGACGTGAGTATAGCCGGTTCTATACAATAACTAGGACTTGTTAAGACATTGTTTGGGAATTCAAGTCATAATTTTAATTTCCAACTTTGTTATGAAGAAAAAGGAATCTTGACACATTTTCCATTCCTTTAATAGATTTCTACATGTTTCAAATACATCATCCTCCTGCCCATATCCCACTATAAGTGGGGTCGGCACAATATGTCTTCTTCCATTCTCCTCTATCATTCGTCAACTTTGGTGCCACTCCTTTAACATGCATATCAATTTTCACATAATCCATCCACCTTTTTTTCGGCCTCCCCCTAGCCATCCACATTCATATTTAACTCTTTTGGTCACATGGTTTTCATCCCTCCTCATTACATGACCATACCAACTTAGTCTCGCACTTCTCATCTTTTCCGTAATGGGCGCAACTTCTTTTTTTTCTTCATTAAAAATATCGGATTTCAAATATGTGGTATTAAATTTTTTCTTATTGATAAAGGTCCATTGATCGATCGTGTGGTATCCGGCTTAATAGAATAGACGCGGGTAGCGCACGGTGGGTCAACTTACCTTAGTCGCCTTTTACGACACCTCGGTAAGAAATGAGGGTGGTCTATTCTACTCAGCGGGATACCACACGGCGGGTCGACTTACCTTAGTCGCCTTTTACGACAGCTCGGTAAGAAATGAGGGTAGTACTATTCTATTCAGCCGGATACCACACGGCGTTAAAATAATACACAAAGTTATACGAAATGTAGCTAAAGCGTATACATTAATTCAGAGTTCTGAGTGCATTATTTGAATTTAACACGGCGAATACTGAATCTGCAGTGGAATAATAAGGAAATGTACGGAAGCTGCTGATCCATTATGCATAGACCGTATTGTTGAGATTTAAGTTGCAAAACTTCGCTTTGCTTTAAGCAAAGACAAATTGATAGAGGCGGGTTTGTAGGATTACCGATTGTAGTGTATGCGGGTTGAGATGTGTAACTTACCTTGTATATTTATATACAAGACATTATATATAAGTACCTGGTTGAACGAGCCTTGTTCGGTAATTTTGTGGGTTTTCTTTTAAAGTTAAAGCTGTCACGGATTTTTATTTAGAAATTTTAGAAAGGAACAATTTTGTAATACATGATTTTTTGTTAATTTTTACCGTGAGCGCATGCAAGGAAATCAAATTTTGCCGTTTTTGTAATATTTTTTAATACTGGGTTTTTTTTTGTCGTGATACTATATAGCCTATAATCTGCCTTGATAAACGGACTATCTTACACTGTAAGAATTTTCCAAATCGGTCTAGTAGTTCCTAAGATAACCGCTTTAACTCTTTAGCTTTATATATTACTATAAATATAACTATAGATACAAAAAACATGCAATAAAATAAATAAAAAAGAAAGGAATGATCGTAGACGTGTGGGACTTGAACACCGGCATTTTCACATATTTAATCAGTCCGTTTACCAAATTACAGCAAATGTACGCTTTAGAATCTATTTCTATTTTAGCAGTTTTTTCAATCTCCGAAAACAAGGATAAAACAATTAATAAAACCTAGCTAGATCGATTACAATCCCCCAAAACTATAGTACCACATATATTATATGTATATTATATTATAGGTATAGTAGTATATTTGTAGGATATTATAGGTATTATAGGTATAGTACCATATGTATATTATAGGTATAGTAGTAGCTGAATTTCATGAAAAGCGTTGGAGTCGTTTCCAAATATATATACAAGATTAACTCATTTAAATATTAAAGATGTTTGACAAAATACAGTCCATAGTTCAACAATTAAGTTTGAGAACGAAATTGGGAGTACATCTTGTAAAAGATATTTTACAAAGCGTTCCCGTTCCGCTAGCAACGTTAGATCAGGATTTTTAGAAAAACGTACAAAAATTAATTGTTAACGCCGTGTGGTATCCGGCGGAATAGAATAGTACCACCCTCATTTCTTACCGAGGTGTCGTAAAAGGCGACTAAGGTAAGTCGACCTGCCGTGTGGTATCCGGCTGAGTAGAATAGTACCACCCTCTTTCTTACCGAGGTGTCGTAAAAGGCGACTAAGGTAAGTTGACCCACCGTGTGGTATCCGGTTGAGTAAAATAGACCACCCTCTTTCTTACCGAGGAGTCGTTAAATACGACTAAGGTAAGTTGACGTCAGGCAGGCGGCCGGTTGTAAAATGCGTAGCCAAATCATACGACAACATGTTTGTAACATGTTGTGCCGACCCCACTTAGAGTGGGATAAGGGCAGGAGGATGATGTACAAAAATTAATTGTTGTCAGTAAACAGATAAAGTTAAAGATAATGATTATGTACATAATATAATGAGATACGTCAATTGCGATGTGATTCAATTAAAATTAACATAAGTGTGAAGTTGGTAGAGTTCCAAGATTCAATTTTTTCAATCAAAATTTCAATATACGTTATTAAGAGCTATCCACGCCACTATATTATAATCTGACGATAAATATAAGCTTATACAGTTGCTCTTTGGCCTTTATTTTTCAGATAAAATAGTTGAAAATAGCTTGTAAAGTTTTTAAGCTTTTAATACTTAAATTTTAGCTGCAACTCTTACATAAAGACAGCAAAAAAATTAAACGAAAAATAGCAGATGTTTTGTATCAATAATAAGAAAGTAACGGCCTGTTACTATCACACTGCTGGACATAGGCCTCCTCTCTCCGTTTTAGGAGATAAGGGTTGGTGCTAAGTTATACCATGCTGCTATGCATCCATTTTATACGGGACTAGTAATCGTTAGCACCTCCGCCCGCTCGGAAAGATTAAAACCGTTATAGTCTTTTGATAACCATAAAAATGGTTAAAGTGGGTTAACCTTAAAAGCTAGACGTGCATATGCTGTCGCAGACTTTTATTTAGACCTTTTAGAGGGGAACATTTTATAATACACGATTTTTGAATAACTTTCACCGTTTACTCAGCGCACGCAAGGAAAACTTAATATTTTAATATTATAATATTTCGTAATATTTTTGATTACTGGTCCTCTCCTATTCATCTTAGCATACCTAATGTTATATAACCTATATCTTTCCTCGATAAATTCCTCGACTATCTTACACTCAAAGAATTTTAGTAAAAGGATAGACGTATCCCAGTAGTGGGATAGTAGTAGGTTACTTTAGACCCCTTAGTTAAAGGAAGTCTAGCGAAAAAACTAAAAATTAATACCAGCTATTTTAAATTCCGAACTTCGAGCCTCAAAATATTAAATTTAAATGCTATCTAAACATTTTCAGTTACAGTAAACTCGTAGTTTGAATGCGCTATAAAAGCAGACAGAGGTGCTTAACGTGTTTCCCAATGTTTATTTAGACTGAAATACGATAGACTATTAAAGTTACGGTGCCCTAAAAAGCGTTTAAAGCTAAGCTTTCAAGTAAATTGACAACAGCGGCCGGCCGTGTAACATATGACGGCAGTTTGAAATTCGAATAGCGTCGTTTTATGCATGTGGTATCTGTGGTGATTTTTTAATAGCACCGATTGGATATACGTTTAAAATAATCAATGAATGAATTACGCCGTGTGGTATCCGGCTAAATAGAATAGCACCACCCTATTTCTTACCGAGTTGTCGTAAAAGGCGACTAAGGTAAGTTGATCCACCGTGTGGTATTGGTTTGAGTAGAATAAGCCACCCTCTTTCTTACCGACGTGTCGTAAAAGGCGACTAAGGTAAGTTGACCCACCGTGTGGTATCCGGTTGAGGAGAATAGACCACCCTCTTTCTTACCGAGTTGCCGTAAAATACTACTATGGTAAGTTTACTTGAGGCAGGCGGCCGGTCGTAAAATACTTAACCAAATCATGGGACAGCATGTTTATAACATGTTGTGCCGACTCTTAGAGTCCCCCAATCTGCATTGGAGCAGCTGGGTAGGTCTTAGCTCAAAACCTTCTCTTCAAAAACGGAGAGAAGAGGCATATTCTCAGCAGCGGGATTGTAACAGGCCGCTACTTACTTACTTACTTACATAGTTATGCCAATATAACTACTTGTAGTGGACTTTCCACTGCCATGAGATCGGTATGTACGTTGAAACCGCGGGATATTACTAGTCAGAAATAAAAATACTGTGGTATCTCCGTATAATTATAGCAGTACCTAGGTGACCGACCGACCAAATATTCACGGTAATTTTTAAAATGATGTAAAAAAGAAAATGAAACGAAAAGTTAAAAAATAATAGTGGGGCTCGATCCTATGTATTTTCACCTCTCTAGACCGCCCGTTCCCAAAATGAACCGCCATGACTTTACGTTTGACGACGAAAAATTGTGATTGAATTCAACGTAAATTTCAAAAAAATTTTAGAGCCCGAAAACAGGGATTAAACGACATTTTTGAAAATAAAACTTATCTAGGTCGATTTTTGGCCCCCAAAACCCCTACATGCTGAATTTCAGGAAAATCGTTGGAACCGTTTTCGAGATTCCGAAAATATTATATTATAAAATATATATACGTACAAGATTAACTCATTTAAATATTAAAGATAAAGATACTGTGATATTTTCACCATATTACGAATCTTTCTATATTGTAAAACAATTGTATCGAATATGACTCCGCGGGGCGTTGCCAGTACATAACAAGTCCATTACCAAATTGCACTAGAACCGCACAAATCCACTTACGACCATTTCAGTCGAGTTTCGCTTCGCTACCGATGTACGAGTGGTCTCGAGAGGTATAGTTCTGTTTATAGGATACAGGATTTTGACGTGACAACGTCTTAAATTAGGTTGCGGCTTGGAGTCACTCATGAAAAAGTGTTACGCCCGCTCACGTCTGTTACGATGAGTCACCGAACGAAAGAGAATCCCGCCGGACTGGCGAACGCCTTGCGTCTCTCTCCCACTCAAACATGATTGGTCCGCCGCGCGCGCAGCACTAGAGAATTAGGCGCGTTGAATCGGTGCGTGCTTGTGTCTCTGGTAAACAAAATATATTTCTATAGTTAAAATTTGTGCAATTCTTATTGTCATTCAATTCCTTGTTCCTATTGTGCAATTTAATAATATTCATATCAATAAATATTCTACTGAGAAAAAGACGTTGTCACGTAAAATCTTTGCCCGTAAAACCAACTTTACAGGCAACCGTTTTTTTTATAGGTTTTTGTTTCACTAGATGAAAGTCAACTGCTGGGCGTTTGTCACTTTTATGAATTTCGTCTTCCGTAAAAGTCAATACTGATAGGCCTTTTTCTAGCGATTAATCTTTTTTAATTTTTAAAAATCGATTATTTTAGGTATCCCCTTTTCCTATTTTACTCTTTTTCTTGATTTCTAAAATTAGAAATGCATTGTTGGATCAAAATAAATTCAGCTAAAATACACATTTTAATCCAATTTCACAAACAGCGCATCTGATATTATTTCTTGGTAATTGACCAGTTTTATTAGCCTTTAATGTAATTAATTATTAATATTAAAAAGGCAACTTTTGAAATAGTCAGAAAAAAATCAATTTTTTAAAAATCGATTATTTCGTAAGAAAAAAATCGATCGAATCCCTATTTTTTTTGGAAATCTGTATAAATATCGAAGATCTGTATAAACAAATAACGCTACCAATAAAAATCAACATCATGTAAATTGCAGAAGCCATGAATAGCTGAGAACACCATCGAAAGTGGTTATGTAATTCGATAAACCATTTTCCCTGGTGTTCTAGCTATTTGGAAGGCTGCTATGTACTGGGATACACACCTTTGGAAGATCTACTATTTGGACGGACCTCTAAAAGGATTCAAGCAGCACAAGATTGTCTGGGGTGAAACTTTACTGAAGACAACCTAGCACGACTGTCGTCATCGATGTTGAAGAAGCCTCGGACGGTTTTAGGCATTTCGGTGATTTCAATGTTCAAATTCAATGAAACACCATTATGCCTTAAACTGTTTAGGTGACAATACGTCAATTCAAGACTACAACTATCTCGCATTTTCTTCGTAGATGTCGAGGATCTGTATGTACTCTTATAATGATTATAGTTGATTTTTGTAAGGCAAAATAAGAATTGTTAAAGAAACATAAGTTAAGCAAAACTAAAAATTTTGAAATTATACTTGTGTATAAGAATACAATCTAAGGTCGCTTAAACAGTCATTTATTTTATTTGCTTATTTTCTTACATATTTTTATTATATATTTTCGTATATTTGTATGAGTACTATCGATAAAACATATTAATCGTCCTCAGTGCTGATCGCTTTCTTTAGAACGATGTCTGTACAATAAAGATAAAGAGGTCACCGAGCCTTGCTCAGTAATTTTTTAACAGATATGAAAAAGAAAAGAATAAAAATGGATGAGGAAACTGGAGCTGATGAGGAGCTGAGGAGCTGATGAGGAAACATCATGTTATTAGTATCCAAGTACCATAATATTAAAATCAGCTTTTATACTATGACGTAAACAGAATTCAAATTTCATGAACTTTAAGGGTGTCTGGCAGGGGGTTGCCATTATGCTAAGTATTTGGCATTGACTGATGTGATATTTAATATTATTCTGAAGGTAATACCATGAAATCACACTTTATAATTTGACTAAATTAGATCGGTATTTTGCAACCTTGAGTACTGCGTATCTCTCAGAGCCACTGTGACCCGAATATCATAATCTACCATCGTTCATCAGGTAAGAACCGACATACTTTCAGTTTTTATAAAATGACGAAGGTCTGGGGTTCACGGGCTCTTAGTTCATTAGTGTTGCTTAACGACTCCATCTACTGGTACTGTGTCTTAAACAAATATTACAGGTACATTATGAAAAATGGCCGTAAAGTAGTTCGTTGCTCCCAATTAAAATAAAAATATTATTCCTCATCAACAGATGTCAGGAAGAGTCGTAGAGAGTTTGAGATATGACTTTAATTGTTACCAATACATCATGAAAAATGTAATTTTTACTACTGTAATTTGTAACGTTTGCTTTTTTCAATCTGGATCTTCTTTATAAAGATATATTTTTAGATTATATAATTCGTATATAAATTATGAATTAAATACGTTGAAATAAAGGCCTTTAATAATAATTTTTCAATTAAATCAAAAATTATAAAGAAATTATAATAAATAATAATAAAAAAATAATTAAAAATAAAAAAAAATAATGAATAAATAAGAATAAAAATATATTGTAAGATACCTGGGGTTCAAACTATCACAGAATGACGTCTATTGGCGAAAATACCAGTTGCTTTCTATTCCAGTTTTTTTAAATGCTCAAAAACAGGGATAAAACGTATTTTTTTACATAAAACCTAGCTATATATATATATATATATATATATATATATATATATATATATATATATATATATATACTATATATATATATAGACATTACACTCTAACTAAAGTTCGAAAACCACTTATTCTTATATTTTCTGTACAATTTATCGACGTAGGTATTACTTTATGAAATTTAAACCACAAATAATGACCAAAGACAATTGGTTTATAATAACTGTTCTGTATATTTCGATTAAAATATCAACAACCCAAATTGGAATGCGCCGATTTTCACCCTTTGTCCGTTTTCCGCGTGGTGAGGGCTTTGTTTTGGCGCGAATGAAAAGGATTATTCGGCTTTATTCGTACGCAACGTAAATGCATCTATCATTGATTCGTTTTACTTGTTAACTCTTTAGTAAGTGGCCGTTAAAGTGATTGGTTATTTTTAACGATGGATTGTGGATTGTACCATAAACAATATTTCGAATTTTATAAAACTTTACCGGAGAGCACCTGTATATCGGTCAAACATGATACCATTAAAATAGAAGCAACATTTTTTTCCATAGATTATATTATTGTAATGCCACCCTTGCACGGCGTCTTGTTTAAATTTGAATTGTTATTATTTTGCATGAAAAAAAAATTATCACCCTCCTGCCATTATCCCACTCTAAGTGGGGTCGGCACAGAATGTCATTGTCACATGATTTGGATAAAATACGCAATTTTACGCCTGCCTGACGTCAACTTACCTTAGTCGTATTTTTTTCAAAAATATTCTATAATTATCGTAATAATATTTCAAATTTACATGACGTCGTGTAACTCTCTATCTATTCGTAAAAAACCACATCAAAATTCATTCTGTAATTTTTTATTTATCGTGAACAGACGGACGGAAAGACTTATGTTTACAGACTTACTTACTTACTGATGGCTTAGTTTTATTGATATATTTTAAGCAGGAAATTAGTACTAACAGGGCCATGCTTTTACATCCTGGTAAAATATATTGTATTTAGAATTTCGTTTAACTTAGAAAAACAAAGCGTTCGCTGATTTTAGGTTAAATAACGTTATCGATAATTCAATTTTGGGCACATACTCGTAATTACTATCATAAAAGCATATATTTGTCGATATAAATTATTTCCACATGCATACTTCATAATGTAGGTCGTTTGTTGTGGTTAAAAGGGGAACGCGTTTCGCAGTTAAATTATAATTTATTAATAGTACTAGCGGCCCGCTCCGACTTCGCACGGGTATAAAATATATAGCCTATGTCACTCAGTGAAAAAAATAATTAAAATCCATCCAGTAGTTTTGATTTATTCATTACTGCCCGTGGCCCGCACCCGTTAAATTTGGAGTAAAACAATTCCCCTTTCCCTATACCATGAAGATTTCCTGCTATAGCGCGAAGCGCGGCTTCCTTGCGGCATTTTAAATCTGTAATATCTTCGAAAATGTTAATTTAAATTACATGCTGTAAACGGCCATGTTGATCTATATTAAATCAACAATGTATTTAAGGTACTTAATTGGATAATTGGATAATGGATTAATGCTGTATTGTTTAAAATTGCTTCGAAAATAAGGCATTATTTTTCGTAAAATGTCAAAAAAAGCTATTGTGGGTTATCCATAAGAGATAGACATATACATCGCGGAGTTTTCTGTAGATCTTTTCAAGGTAATTAGTACATTATTTTGATAAATCACGTAGGGTTCAGCCTGCGGTTCAATATAAGCGGAAGAAAATGTAATTATTTACGACATCACATTGGAAACCTCAAAAATTACAGTATTTCTCTACTCGGTATTGAATGTTATTATACATATAAACCTTCCTCTTGAATCACTCTATCTATTAAAAAAACCGCATCAAAATCTGTTGAGTAGTTTTAACATTTTAAGCATACATAGGGACATAGCGACAGACAGAGAAAACGATTTTGTTTTATACTATGTAGTGAAAAAAGTGTATTGGGGATTAATATTATAACTAACTTCTGCTCGACTTTGACGTGACTGCGGTAGTGAGTTTAAATAAAGTTTAAGCAAGTCTTTTCTAACTTCAACTGTTTCTGTACAAAAAAAATGAATTAGAACTGTCGTTTTGAATGAAGGGCAAACAAACAAACTTTTAAATTAATCATCATCATCTTCCTGCCCTTATCCCACTCTAAGTGGGGTCGGCACAACATGTTGTAAACATGCTGTCATATGATTTGGCTGCGTTTTTACGACCGGCCGCCTGCCTGACATCAACTTACCTCAGTCGTATTTTACGACGCCTCGGTAAGAAAGAGGGTGGTCTATTCTTCTAAACCGGATACCACTCGGTGGGTCAACTTACCTTAGTCGCCTTTTACGACACCTCGGTAAGAAATGAGTTTGGTCTATTCTACTCAGCCGGATACCACACGGCGGGTCGACTTACCTTAGTCGCCTTTTACGACACCTCGGTAAGAAATGAGGGTGGTACTATTCTATTCAGCCGGATACCACACGGCGTAAACTTTTAAATTAATATTACATAATTATTATGGTTATCATCTTTAGTGATTAAATACCCAATTGAAGTAAATGCTCTCTGTTTATAATTTTACTATTTTGCACACTATTAACAAGATGCAAGTATACGTGTCTTTAATATTAAAATGAGTTAATCTTGTATGTATATATACCACACGGTGGTTCAACTTACCTTAGTCGCCTTTTACGACACCTCGGTAAGAAATGAGGGTGGTCTATTCTACTCAGCGGGACAACACATGGCGGGTCGATAATACATTTTCGGTAATACATCGTGAGGAAACCTGCATATTTTAGGCAATCCTTGGTATGGTGGATCTTAGCTCCAACCCGGCTTTCCAAAAACGGAGAAAGAGGCTCATGCCCAGCAGTGGGATAGAAAGAGGACGTTAGTTTTAACGTGTTAGCACATAATATATACATTTTATCTCTGTGCACTGCTTCTCTTTAAGTAAATATGAACTTTAATTATTGTAAAAGTAATAATAATTCGCGATAAAGCAAAGTTATAATAGCAAAACAATTTAATTATTACTTTGTTAATTAATTATTAATTTTGTATTATGGATCTCCGCAAAGTAACGCCTAAATTCTATAAATTAATTATTTAGTCCATATTTTACGTTCCTTAATTGCATTAAATCATACGCGATATTTATTTAAAATAAGGTATTTCAAATAGCGTTGTTTAAGCTCGGATTAGTTAATTCGTGGAATTACATTTTTTGCCATTTATTTTCCTTTCGCAGCAGATATCTATAATTACATTTACTGTTCCTCCGGGTTTGAATTTTAATTTTAAAAGTGACCTTGTACAAAATTTTATAAAGTCAAGGAAGGCCCAGGTAACTGAAACGTTTTTTGCTGCTTTTTTAAATTATTACTTGTACATAATTTTATACTTTCTTTATCTACATTTTCATAATTTCTTTTAAGTTACAATACACAAGAATAACAAGACAGCCGCATAGCCTGCGGATACAATTATCTTACCGCAGTATCTATACTAATATATAAAGCTGAAGAGTTTGTTTGAACGCGCAAATCTGAGGAACTACTAAATCGATTTGTAAAATCGATCGAAGTGTAAGATAGTCCATTTATCGAGGAAGGCTATAGGCTATATAACTTTACGCTAAGATGAATAGAAGAGGAGCACCAATAAACAATAGTACGCAAACGGCAAAAGTGAAAGCTTTCCTTGCGTTCGCTAGGTAAGCGGTTATTAAAAAAAAATTGTTCCAAATAATAGTCCGCGACGGCATATTTCTAGCTTTTAAGGTTAACCCACTTTAACCATTTTTATGATTATCAAAATACTTTATTACGGTGTTAATCTTTTCACATGGGCGGAGCCACTGGCAATTGCTAGTCTAATATAAAGGGCATTATTATAAGACTTTTGAAATTTATTTCTTTATTTATATTGAAAAAGTAGCTACTCCATTTATCAAGGAAGGCTATAGACTATATAATATCACGCTAAGATGAATAGGAGAGGAGCAGCTATAAAAAATATTGTGAAAACGGTAAAATTTAAAGCTTTCCTTGAGTGCGCTAAGTAAACGGTGAAAGTTATTCAACAATTTATTATAATTAACTCGCGATAACTACTTTTATTCAAAATTCCTCAAAATGACTTCCACGCGGGCGAAGCTGCTGGCATAGCTAGTCTTATATAAAATGGTAACAAATCATTTTAATGCTTTTTAAATGCATGTTTATTGAACATGACCTGTGGTAGCCCAGCGGTAACACCGTGCGTCTCTTCCGAGGAGGTCACGGGCTCAAACCCGGGCAGACACCAATGAGTTTTTCTATTAAAACTTATGTGTCTAATTGATAATTGCAATTTATCACACGCTTTTCGGTGGAGGAAAACATCGTGAAGAAACCTGCATATCTCTAGAGAATTCTGGATATGTGTAACCTACCAATCCGCACTGGAGCAGCGTGGTAGGTCTTAGCTCCTAACCTTCTCTCCAAAAACGGAGGGAAGAGGCCTATTCTCAGCAGAGGGATAGTAACAGGCCGCTACTTACTTTACTTACTTTATTGAACATAGAGTATAATTTTCATATATAAAAATGATTGTGTTTATGTCCTTTATACATTCCGAAACTGCTGAACCGAGTTTGATCAAATTTTCAGATAATTTTTTATATGATCCAGCGAATGATTTTTAGAGTGCTAAATTATGAAATTATATTGTGGATACATACGTTTAAGAAATTAATATTCTTTTTTGGAAATTCCAAAGATTCTATGATACTTGTTTACAAGTTTATTTGAATATTTGGATTTGATTCACCTTTGTTTCGATCGACTATTATACTGAGACCTGATACAGTTTATAACAAAAATATATTTTTACTATTCGTTAGAGTTGCGTGAGAGACTGCTTGACCGACCGTAACCTCATGACTACTTCTTGACCTTCTCTGTAGTGTCAAAGGCCACATAGTAGCGGCTATCTGAAACGTAATACTATCAACCAACACAGTCAAATATATAAAGCTCTTTATGATAAATATAAATAAATATATGGGACACTTACACACACGGTCGTCCGTCCCCAAAGTAAGTAACTTAAATACTTGTGTTATGGTAGACAGAAAACTGGTGAATATATACTTATATATTTTTTTAATACAAACTTAAATACAAATATACACCCAGGCTCAAGGGCCAACAAATTCATTTATATAAATGTTGGCCCTTGGCGGGAATCGAACCCGAGACCCGCGGAGCTGAAGGCAGGATTACTACCCACTACACGGGCCAGTCAATCCGTGAATCAGATTTAGAGGTTCCCTTGTAAAAAGATTTGAATCAAATAAACCATGCTTTTCAGTTTGTATCATTTTACACTCCCTTTTCTTCTTAAGGTATTTCCAGAAGTTAATATAATTTCATATCCTTATAATAATACAGTACCTGGTGGTGGCCGGCCCTTGATCGTTAATTTTAAAGATATAAAAAAATATTCAAAAATAATAAAAAAAAAGAAAAAAGTCGCCAGTGACATTTGGGATTCGAAACCGGGTTTTGAACAATTTTCGGTCCACCCTTTACCCATCGGCTATCACAACATTACGTTCGACAGCTAAAAAACTTACCTTTCTTTCTACATTATACCATATTTTTAAAGCCCAAAAAGGGATCAATCGTATTTTTTTTAATAAAAAGCCTAGCTAGATCGATTTTTCTCCTCCAAAGCCCCCTACATGCTGAATGAGTGAAAATCGTTGGAGCCGTTTCCTAGATTAAGAAAATATATTTAAATACATATACAAGATTAACTCATTTAAATATAGGTGTTTTTGTAAAGCAAACTAAGAATTGTTAATAATATATTTATTGTATTGTATCTTCCTAAAGAAAGCGATCTATGAGTGATTTAGCAACCTTATGACTGATGTTTTAGCAATAGCGAACACACAGGAGCCTGCCCGGAGCTTAAACAAAGGCATCAGACTAAACCGCGTGTTTCTCTTATGCATGCATCCAAGTCTTCTAACAATATTTTAAAGTTCCGGCAAGCCTTCAAAGCCTTTCAAATATATGTTTAAAATTATATATTCATATTACAGCCGACAAAAATAATCGGAAGATAAATTCGATTAGGTGTTAAACTTAAATCCCCCGACATTGAACATTTCCGTAGAATAATAGCCTAAGGTTAATGGCAACTCTCCCAAAATTTACATTAAAGAAAAATGTAAAAAGCGAGAGGAGGTTTCTAGTCCCGCACTCGCTACCAATGGTGGGCTCCATCCATATATATGAGCCAAAAGTGGAGTTAATATTATTTACAGTACTTAGTAAACTAACATAGGCACACTTAAGGTAAGACATTACAAAAGAAGAGAAAGCTTATAGCTATAAAGGAACTTATTAAAAAGTATAGTAAGAGTCTTGTAATAACGAAGATCTGTATAAACAAATAACGCTACCAATAAAAATCAACATCATGTAAATTGCAGAAGCCATGAATAGCTGAGACCACCATCGAAATTGGTTATGTAATTCGATAAACCATTTTCGCTGGTGTTCTAGCTATTTGGAAGGCTGCTATGTACTGGAATACACACCTTTGGAAGATCTACTATTTGGACGGACCTCGAAAAGGATTTAAGCAGCACAAGATCGTCTGGGGTGAAACTTTACTGAAGACAACCTAGCACGACTGTCGTCATCGATGTTGAAGAAGCCTCGGACGGTTTTAGGCATTTCGGTGATTTCAATGTTCAAATTCAATGAAACACCATTATGCCTTAAACTGTTTAGGTGACAATACGTCAATTCAAGACTACAACTATCTCGCATTTTCTTCGTAGATGTCGAGGATCTGTAAGTACTCTTATAATGATTATAGTTGATTTTTGTAAGGCAAAATAAGAATTGTTAAAGAAACATAAGTTAAGCAAAACTAAAAATTTTGAAATTATACTTGTGTATAAGAATACAATCTAAGGTCGCTTAAACAGTCATTTATTTTATTTGCTTATTTTCTTACATATTTTTATTATATATTTTCGTATATTTGTATGAGTACTATCGATAAAACATATTAATCGTCCTCAGTGCTGATCGCTTTCTTTAGAACGATGTCTGTACAATAAAGATAAAGAGGTCACCGAGCCTTGCTCAGTAATTTTTTAACAGATATGAAAAAGAAAAGAATAAAAATGGATGGCCATATCTGGTATTTTTGAGACGAGTCACGGCTTTGTGTAGTTAAATTATTTATAAGCGTCTTTTTCCAAGATCTTTTAGACATTATTAAGTAAACAGGTTAGTTAAAAATTCAAATATTTTATCAATAACATAAAAAACAATCGAACACTCATTGGCATATAGAGCGAGAGCCCGTGAACCCCACCAACCAAACCCTTCGTCATTTTATAAAAGCTGAATGTTTGTAAGGTACAGGTACACAAGTAAGAACCATGGCGGATTATGAAAATTTGATCATAGTGGCTTTGGGAGATATATTTGAGTAGCGCGCTACTCAAGGTTGCAAAATGCCGATCTACTTCGTCAAATTATAACGTGTGATTTTTTGGTATTACCTTCAGAATAATATTAAAAATCACGTCAGTCAATGCTAGACACTTAGCATAGTGGCAAATCCCTGCCAGACACCCTTAAAGTTCATGAAATTTGAATTCTATTTACGTCATAGTATAAAAGCTGATTATCATATTATGTTACTTGGATACTAATAACATGATGTTTCCTCATCAGCCAGATATCTGTGATAGTTCCAACCCCTGCCAGAAACTATTGCGGTAGCGAAACATCTACGGAATGTTAGTACACTGCAGATATTTCACCAAGAATTTGTAAAAAATGATTTATTATTATTATAAAATAAATGTCAATGTTAATTTTTTTTAAACAAAATATTATATTATATATAATATGTGTCATAATTTGATGTTTTGGTATATAAGTTGTTGATTTTTTCTTAAAGGTAACAAAAGAATCACCGAAAATGCCTATATTTCCACTATGCATTTAATACGCGACTAACGCGCGGAATAGTGTTAGCCTCATTAAGTTAACTTTACCGAAATATCTTTCTAATATGGAATTCACCAAAGTAAAGCCTATTTCCATTTCTTTTTTAACCAAACATTGCATGCAAAAGTAATAATAAAATTATTTTGCTATAATCCGCGATGAAGTAAAATAGAAAATATATATAATGCTAAATGTAGAGTGGACAATCGGTTATCATACCTGATACATGCAGGGTTCGTAAAAACACATGCACAAACACTACACAATCGCAAAGGCTTTGCGATTTTGGTCGTGGAGTCTATCTCCTGATAATGCTTCGGTTGCGGGGCGAAACGATTGTTGAGTTTGTGATAGTGATCGTATATAGTGCTTGTGTATTGTGGTGGCGGTGGTGGAGGTTTGTGCATGTGTTTTTACGAATCCTGCATGTATCAGGTATGAAAACGGATTGTCTACTCTACATTTAGCGTTATATATATTTTCTATTTTAGTTCAACGCGGATTATAGCAAAATAATTTTATTATTACTTTTGCATTATGGATTGCCGCAAAGTAACGCCTAATTGTATAAATTATTCAAACGTTGCATATTGTAAGAAACAATGAAACTCGTTGTAATAAAACTGTAATCAATCAAAATAACATGATGTATTTTCAATATTGTCCAACAGCCTATTTCGGTGTCAGTGATCGAATAGCGGAAGTAACAATAAAAAAATATAATAGATTCCATGGGCTATTCCTTTAAATACAATAAAGTTTCGTTTGTATCAACCGATCGATGTTGTATGATGGATTCAGTTGCGGGTTTTTTGTTGTGACGGTTTTTTGTAAACGCTTTGACCTATTGCAATAACAACACTGTTATTTGATAGTGCCTGTGATATAACGTTCAGCTGAATTTATGGTTATGATACACACGGTATATCGGGCTACTGAGAAATAAAAAACTACATAGAAAAGCCTAAGAGTAGAATGTTATGTAAGCTATAAGAAATGTTAGCTAGAACAAACCGAACGCTTATTATTTAAAATTACATACAAAAGTAATGAGAATATTATTTTGCTATAATCCGCAATAAAAGAAAATATATGTAATACTAAATGTAGAGTGTACTATTCGCTCTCATACCTGATACATGCAGAATTTGTAAGAACTCATGCACTACCAGACACCGATGACGCAACAATATACAAGCACTGCACACATTCACCACCACAATCTCAACAATTGTTTCGCCCCGTAACCGAAGCATCGTCAGGAGATCCACGACAAAATCGCAATGAATTGCGAATTACAAATTCTGCATGTATCAGCATATAGTACACTCTACATTTAGCATTACATATATTTTCTTTTATTTCGGATTATAGCAAAATAATATTGTCATTACTTTTGTATTATGGAACTCCGCAAAGTAACGCCTAATTCTATAAATTATTTAAAAGTAGGAGTCCCGCCCCAGCTTCGCACGGGTATAAAGCATATAGCCTATGTCACTCAGTGATAATCACAGTATTTCGCTACTCCATATTGAAATTTATTATACATATAAACCTTCCTCTTCAATCACTCTATATACTTAAAAAAAAACCGCATCAAAATCTTTTGCGTAGTTTTAAAGATTTAAGCAAACATAGAGATACAAGGACAGACAGAGAAAGTGACATTATTTTATACTATGTAGTAACGTTTAGGTATAGCTACTACTATTTTGATAATTGTCATATTTTTACCATACTTATCCAAAGACTCATTTACGTTTAGCTGTCATTTATGTTTTGTTTTTCCATGTCATAGTCGTTTTTGCTATACCACGTTTTATATCTAGTGACTTGACGGGATAAAATAAATGCGGTGGAACGGGATAAAAAGTATCTTATGTCCGTCTCCTGGTTCTAAGCAACCTCTCCACCAATTTTCAGCCGAATTTGTTCATCTGTTCTTGAGTTATAAATAGTGTTAGTTACACTATTTACAGACAAACTTTCTTTTATATATATAGATTTCATACAAAACGGTCAACTACTAGTGCACCTTAGTTTCTTTATATTTTTCTTTGTTCTAATATGGCATATTTTAAGCTGGCTTTAAGCTAATATTGACAGACTCTTTATGCTGACATGCCTACTGGGGTGCGACACTTTTTAATATTTTAGTAACATTGTCTAGCCTTTTATATTTTCCTGCCCTCAGCCCACTCTAAGTGGGGTCGGCACAACATGTTCTAAACATGTCGTCACGTGATTTGGCTACGTATTTTACGACCGCCCGCCTACCTAACGTCATCTTACCTTAGTCGCCTTTAACGATACTTCGGTAAAAAATGAGGGTGGTCTATTCTACTCAGCCGGATACAACACGGCAGTAACACTGTTTAGCCTGCAAGATTTAAAACGACGTTTTAAATCTTCTATGTAGGTTTCAGTAAAACGTTTTATTAAAAATATATCCCTATTTTAGGATATAAAAAAAATTTAGAATTAAAAGCAAAGGATAAATTTAGCTGTCATACGTAATACGAAATCTGTGGTAGCCCAGCGGTAACACGGTGCGGTAAACATGTTGTCACATGATTTGGCTATGTATTTTACGACCGGCCGCCTGCCTGACATCAACTTACCATAGTAGTATTTTACGACACCTTGGTAAGAAAGAGGGTGGTCTATTCTACTTAACTGGATACCACACGGTGGGTCAATTTACCTTAGTCGCCTTTTACGACACCTCGGTAAGAAATGAGGGTGGTACTATTTTATCCAGCCGGATACCACACGGCGTTTCTTACAATGCATGTTTTTGATTTAAAAAAAAACTTACATATGTGAATTTTTTTCATACTAAACGATATCATTATATTTCTTTTGAAACGAATTAATTAACATTATATTCCTCCTGCTCTTATCCCACTCTAAGCGGGGTCGGCACAACATGTTCTAAACATGTCGTCACGTGATTTGGCTACGTATTTTACGTCCGACCGCCTGCCTGATGTCAAATAACCTAAGTCGTAATTTACGACACCGGTAAAAATTAGGGTGGTCTATTCCACTCAGCCGGATACCACACGGCGGGTCGTCTTACCTTAGTCGCCTTTTACGACACCTCGGTTAGAAATGTGGGTGGTACTATTCTATTCAGCCGGATACCACACGGCGTTAAAATATATATTGTTTCATATCTTTTAAAAATACCATGCTTGTCACCCAGGTACTGTATAAAAATAGAGGTATTAAATTATGTAAAGGAATGACAAAAATATAAAACCAAATGTAACCAAAAATATAAAGACTAATGAAGCGGTAAATATAAACGCCATGTGGTATCCGGCTGAATAGAATAGTACCACCCTCATTTCTTACCTAGGTGTCGTAAAAGGCGATTAAGGTAAGTTGACCCACCGTGTGGTATCCGGTTGAGTAAAATAGACCACCCTCATTTCTAACCGAGGTGTCGTAAAAGGCGACTAAGGTAAGTTGACCCACCGTGTGGTATCCGGTTGAGTAAAATAGACCACCCTCTTTCTTACTGAGGAGTCGTAAAATACGACTAAGGTAAGTTGACATCAGGCAGGCGGCCGGTCGTAAAATACGTAGCCAAATCATATGACAACATGTTTGTAACATGTTGTGCCGACCCCACTTAAAGTGGGATAAAGGCAGGAGGATGATGAAGCGTCAAATATAGAAGTGGATTTTAAGTATTATACACTTGTTGCTCGCTCTTCGAATGCGCGTCCAATGAGATTTTTGTGGCAAGCCTCTTAACACTTTTAATATGAATAAACTGTGTGAAAAAAATTGTAAAGTAACTTAGGTTAGGTGTCAAAAGTATGTCAAGCGTCCGCGGCTTGACTGCGTATAAGAGGCGGATGTAAGTTTATTTAATAGTGCAATACATTTTCAAAAATAATCTACAAGTTATATCTATCTTAAATTACTTACACGCTAGGACTATACAAATCATGCCCACGTGGAATAGTCCCAATAATGCTGGCAGCGCTTCCGCGCTGAATCGCTAAGCTGATTCTTTGTGCGAAAAACCAGCCCTCTTGTTACCTGAAGAGGCAATCAACCGAGGTTTTAAAACGGATATTTTTTTGCACTTTGACTCCATGGCCCTAGGGTCTCGACTGCAAACAGCACAAATATATAAATCTCGATGACAGATGCATACTTCCGCCGTTTGCCGGATTCAGCAATTTCCGCCGCAGCTCCAGGTCTTAACGCTGTTTCCCTGATATGGGACGAGGCTAACGTATCAACGCCTGTTGCGTCCCACATTAGGGCTCGTCCCCGTCAAGCCCTCTGGTCTCTTGCCATCATCCCAACATATCCCGGAAGGCTCGAGAAGAGCAGGAATGTCGACGGTGGCAAGAGCTCTTTTGATGGTATCATTAAGAGAACCATGACGGAAAAGCCTACCAGAGCTCCTGTGGCATGAAAGCCCGTGTATGCCAAAAGTGTCTACCTCTTTTCCACATAGACATCGGTGCTTAAGGCACAATGTGGTTCCCAATCTGAGACCATTTGGTCATTTAAAAAAAAAGACTAAATGTTTAGTTTTTGTCGTTGTTCTTCATTAGCATATAATACATGTAAATTTATTTATTTATTTAGTTTCAAATGCTTCTAACTGGAATACTTACTGTGTAATAAATGTTTTTGATTTAAAAAATGTTATTCACATATGTGATTTTTTTTCATACTAAACGATATCATTATATTTGTTTTGAAACGAATTAACATTATCATCCTCCTGCCCTTATCCCACTCTAAGTGGGACACAACATGTTCTAAACAAATTCACGTGATTTGGCTACATATTTTAAGACCGGCCGCCTGCCTGATGTCAAATAACCTTAGTCGTAATTTACGACACCTCGGTAAATGAGGGTGGTCTAATCTACTCAATCGAATACCACACGACAGGTCAATTTACCTTAGTTGCTTTTTACGACACCTGGATAAGATGTGGGCGGTCTATTCTACTCAGCCTGATATCACACGGCGGGTCAACTTACCTTAGTCGCCTTTTACGACACCTCGGTAAGAACGAGGGTGGTCTATTATATTCAGCCGGATATCACACGGCTTAAAACGAGTAAATTAACAAAATTACTTAAAACGATTTGAAAATATTCACCGGTATACAAGCATATTGTGATAAAGTGTTTTGGTCTATTAATTTTATTAGTGTTTCGCAAAGTCTGGGAGTTTTAGAACCAAATAAAGAGAATATCTTTTAGCGGAACAAAAGTTATTATTTTAGTACCTACAGTTTTTGTCTTGTTATATACACTGATGTATATGTATATATATTTTTTCCATATTTTTTTTTAAGTTCCCTGATATCATGTTTGTTAGTTATTTATTTCTTTAGTTCTTTAATTTAGAGGACGCAAACCACGTTTTTAATTCAATTTTATTAATACAAGTTTCATCGTATAAACGATTGATGAAGCATAAATCGTGGTATCTCCTGTGATAGCGCGTGGAGTAGGCGACCTTATTTTATCACAAAATTAGAATATGGAAAAAAGGTATTTTTTTTTGGCAATTGTGTTCAAATAAATCATTTTCTTTTTTTCTATTACATTGGAATCATACTTCAATCATTGGAAGTTATTTGTTTTTATCAATATCTTTACTCGTATATTGTAAATAATTTATAGAATTAGGCGTTACTTTGCGGAGGTCCATAATACAAAAGTAATAATATTATGGATAAATCGTTTCCCAGAAAACCAATCCTGTTATAAACAACTTGTATGTTTAAATAATTTATAGAATTAGGCGTTGCGGAGATCCATAATACAAAAGTAATAATAAAATTATTTTGCTATAATCCGCGATGAAGTAAAATAGAAAACATATATAATGCTAAATGTAGAGTGGACAATCCGTTCTCATACCTGATACATGCATATACTTTTGCATGTTTAAGTGAATATTGAGTTTCTATGTCGTATTCATGTAACACAAAATCTTACAACCGTCTCATAGTCTATAATGCTCTTTCAGAGTAGAAGTTTTTTATTCGTAATGAATCGTTTTGCTTTTACTATAACTTTACATGAAACGGGATATGGTTTGCCTGATGTTACCTAAAGCTTTTTACTTATTTTATTGAATTGGTGAATGTTCAAGAGAAATTTCACTAGTACCCTCAGTTGCGGTTAGTTTAGTGAAAATAATGATGCTCTAGACTTTCCTATATCGAAGTCACTCCAATTAACGACATGTACACAATGTTGAATCGCAGATAATATTATGTATGGGTGGTTATTAATAATATATTAATAACGTAAATATACACCCACACCCGTATTGGGCGTGGGAATATATTTTCCGATTTAGTATTATCTTTTTGAACATTTATATTATAGTGTAAGTATTTAACATTCGGCCGGGTCTTTGAGCAAGCTGTTCAAATTATAATTTCTTAGATTCCTTGAATGTGAACGTGCTTTATATAGTATATAATAGAATATAGTATTTTATTAGATATATATAATAGATATATAGAATCATCATCGTCATTCTCTTACCCCTAGCCAATTCTAAGTGGGGTCGGCACAATATGTCTTCTTCTTCCATTCTCCTCTATCATTCGTCAACTCTGGTGCCACTCCTTTAACATGCATATCATTTTTCACACAATCCATCCATAGATATATATAGAATATAATAGTATTTTATTCTATATAAAATACTTTCAAATGCAGTAATTTTATAAAGACTAAAAATAGATGTAAGGTTCAAAATTATTGTTTAAAAATTATAGAATAATAAGGTCAACTGAGATAGTTGATATTTGACAAATATTTCTTAACGTGGTAGCAGTTAAATTATGTCTAAATATTGCCGAAACTATATCACACTCCTATATAAATTGATTGACTACAAAACTGTACTACGCGAAAGTTATTTCAACCGATTTATGTGAACATCTATAGAAGCGAGAAAAAATTTTAGAGAAAAGGAGTTTTGTCTTTTGTAATTTTGAACGGTACTCGAAAATAATCAATTATTTATTATATCTTATTTGTTTTATGATATTCGACAAAAATATCGTATAAACTGGTGAAAGTAAAATATGGAACACCGACACCAACTGAGCCGATTCCAATCGTGGTAACTCGCTATTACCCTGTGTGTTAGATGGGGTCGCGATGGAAAAATCAATGGCAACCACGCAGCCGACCTTCACATAACACCTTGTTCGTTAAATCGGTTATGTTTATGTTAATAAGCGTTTTTATGTTCCTTTGTATTCATGTAAGCTATAAAAAAATTAAACTAATATCCGTAAACGTATGTGATGCGTGTACATAACTTTAGCTGAAGAATTCGTTAAGTTATATCGACATTTTTTTTATTAGTTACAGATTACATTTAATGCATTTAATTTAAAGTTGAGCTTTGCACGGTAATTAAAAAAAAAACTTAAAAAAGAAAAATACTGGGGTAGGTGGGGCTCGATCCTAGGTATTTACATTTCTCGAGACCGTCCGTTTGACAAAAAAGCTACGCTACGCTTACTAGACGATATCCGGCAAAAATAGCGTTTTATTCACAAATGTTAGTATGTTAGGATTTTTTAATGCCCAAAAACGGATAATATAATTTTATAAAAAAACCTAGGTAGATCGATTTTTATTCTCCACATGGTGAATTTAAGGAAATCGTTGGAGCCGTTTCCGAGATTTTGAAAAAAAATATATATATATATATGTATATATATGTATATATGTATATATATATATATATATGTATATATATATATATATATATATATATATATATATATATATATATATATATATATATATATATATATATATATATATATATATATATACAAGATTAAGTCATTTAAATATTAAAGATTTCTATACATCATCGTACCGGAATACTAAATATTTGGCTGTACGGCCTTCGAGTTGCTTTTTTTTGTAAAGATGCATTTTTAATCTGCTCTTTCATAACACGAAGGTCTCTATAAAGACTAAATTAACTTCTATTTCGTAATTATCAATATTTCATAAAATATATGTGAAAAAACAAATAAGAAAAACATTGATCTTACCAAAGAATTTGCGTCTATTTATTTATTTTTTATAGTTTTCGGATACATATACAAAGAGTTTCAAAAATTTAGACTGTTTCAAAATAAACTCTAAATAACACAAATATTTTTCGTTACATATTCAACTATAACTAAAATACTAACAGAAAAAGCTAAACAATTTTTTTGTAAAAATATGCTATTTGTATTCGTATTTACTCGTACATCTTTCACTTCCATTTACATGGCTGTGGCCTTGAGGAGAAAGTAATTTAAAAAATCTTAAAATTTACACCCGTTACATGTTAACTATAGAATCGTAAACATAACTAAGTGCTGAGGCTTACCCTATCTAATAAGCTTCGGAGGGTCAACTTGAAAAGTTGTTAGTGACATTACGGCAGTTTAAAAAATAGGTCACGCCGTAGTACTAATTGTGCTCTCACAATGTTTTCTAGACTTAAAAAACAGTTGGATTATTGTAATATGAAAATATATTATGTAATTTTAAAGTAACCATTTGAAAGTATTACCAAAGAGTATATATAATTTTAAAGTAATATCTGTGTGACCGAGCCTTGCTCGGTAATTTTTTCCAAAATAAAAAATAGAAACTATATAGAAAAAGTAATAGGGTAAGTTGGGCTCGATCCTAGGTACTTTCATTTCTCGCAAACACCGTTCCCCGAATAAGCTACGCTGACTTGACAGCTAATTGCAAAAATTCAATTCTAAAAAAATTAAAGTATATTTTTATGCCCAAAGACAGGAATAAAACGATTTTTTTATATAAAACCTAGCTGATTCGATTTTTATCCCCCAAAACCCCCTACGTGCTGAATTTCAGGTAATATAAAATAAACAATTATCGACGCTAAATTAATAGAGACATTTTTACACTACCATTTACTGGCAATTTTATTGACGCGGTACAGAGATTATAAAGTAGATTTTGCCAATATCTCCGTACAATATAATTACGTCGATTGGAAAAGAAGAAATAAACACGAAATTATATTCTAAAATGGATTGCTCATATAGATAAAACGGCATATATTTAACATAAAAATGTTCGTGTTAGAACTTTTCTATTTTTCAATTAGGTAAATGACAAAAACTAGAAAGAGGGATACGCCAAAGCCAATGGGTAATAATTCTCCGGAGTAAAGTCGATAATATGTATTAAAACAAAACCGGCCTGAGGCTTGCTTAGGGATTTATTGATTGTATGAGTGAACCGACATGCCGATGTATTTATATAATGAAATACGTCGCCAAGCGTATGTACTAGCGATGCAAAGGTTATGGATAATTAAGTATGTATACTTTTTTAAATGGTTTTCGTGTTGGGTAGATTCTGGTATACCTCACCTATGCAATGGAGCTCGTACCGGACTGACTAGTTAACTACAAGAAAATAGTATACTTTAGGAACTTAAAAAGTAATTAAAGTAGCGGCATGTTAATAACCTACTGGTGGGTTATATACCACCTCCCTCCATTTTAGGAGAGAAGCATTGGAGCTTAAGACCCACTGCTCCAATGCGGATTGGTAGGTTACACTTATCCTTATCTCTAGAGATATGCAGGTTTCCTCACGATGTTTTCTTTCACCGAAAAGCGTGTGATAAATTGCAATTATCAATTACGCCGGGGCTATATTAGCGTGCGAAGATTCGTGTCGCGTTGGCGCGCAATAACATCGTGTGTCGGCCACACACGATGTTCTTGTCTACATTAGCAGGTGAAGATTCGGAAAGCGGCCTACGGCGAATATTCGTCGTTGAGTTTTGTGCGTCTGTCGTCCCACTTCAAAGTCTGGACGAAAATAAAGTGTCGTAAGTGTGGCCACTCAAGCGAATGTTGTCGCGACAAATCCCTTTGATGCGCGCCAGTTTACCGACAGTGGCCCGATGCTACATCGTCTGCGCCCGAATACATCGCGTTGTAACGATGTACCCGGCCACCTATATTGCCGTAGCCCGAATATTTGCCATAGCCCGCTAATGTAGCCAAAGCGTTAGATACATAAGTTTTAATAGAAAAATTCATTAATGCCTACCCGAGGTTTGAACCCATGATCGTCTCTATAGAGTCGCACGCTCTCACTCCTGGTATATCGCAGCTCACAGAAGATAATATCAAATCAAGAATGGCTAAAGAATTTCATGGATATTATAGATTTTAAAGTCTTTAGAGTCTAAAGGCCTGTTTCACAAGTTACCAATAAACTGTAATTAGCTTATTCGGAACATATCTGACACTTATCTCGGAATTTTGCGTTTCTCAGGTTTCTGATAGGCTTATTAGGCACCTTAAAGTCTCTAATAAGTTAACAGGTAGATCATGTGGCTGTTATTTTTTTATCTGCTGGATAGCAAATACCTGTTTCAAAGGGGCCGCGATTTTTTTTTATTTTTCACAGTTTTAGTCTCTTTTTAGAGACATTTTGTATTTGTATTTAAGTATGTATTTAAAAATTATATAAGTATATATTCACCAGTTCTCTGTCTACTATAACATAGGTATTAAGTTACTTACTTTGGAGATGAACGACCGTGTGTGTAAGTGTCCCATATATTTATTTATTTACTTATCTGCTACTTAGTTTATTTGTCGGTTAACTATCCAACACTTTTTTAAATTAAAATTTAAAAAAAAATTAAAAAAATCTTTATTTACCAAAAACACACTTAACAATAATTAGGAGTATCCGTGGGAACTCACACTAAGTAATCCTGTGCTGTGAGCTACCTTTCCGATTTAACATGACAGTTGTTTAATTAGTTACTTTATCATTAACTTGTGAAACAGGCCCTAAGTCTTGACGTCATATCCTTCTCTTTAAGATAAATAAAGTGCAAAGCAGTTACTTTGCCAATGTGAAGGCCACTTTATTATTGCATCGTTAATAATAATTTGTTAAAGCAGTAGGCGGCGGATACAAGCCACAAGACTCTCACCTTCAATGAATCATAATTGGGCAACATTTAAGCGAAGTTCGTAATTTCGAAACAGCTTTACGAGTGTGCATGTGAATAATCACAGCCAACTTAAATTTTGCTTCCAAAAGCTTTATGATAGCTTCTTTCGTATTGTATGTACGAGTAAAAGTTTATGCGATACAATTTAGTATTTATATACTTTATTATCCTCATAGAGCAAAAAAATACAGGAAAGAAAAAACAGCAATAAAAAAGAAAACATAAATTGTAACGTATAAAGGACGGGTATGTGGGTGACAGAGTCTTACTCGGTAATTTTTTACAAAATGAAAAAAAAAAAAAAATAATTGACTAGGTGGGGCTCGACCCTTGGTATTTTCATTTCTCGAGACTACCCGTACACGAAAAAGCTACGCTGACTTGACGTTTTACGGCAAAAATAGTGTTTTATATTAAATTTAAATGTTTATTTATTTATTTATTTTTCTTTTTACACATATATTTAGAAAAGAGAAAGAAAAAAATAAAAATTAAAAAAAAAACACATGTACAAAGGCGGACTTATCCCTAAAAGGGATCTCTTCCAGTCAACCTTTGAGTAATAGAAGGAAATGGGCTAGAATTGAAGAAGAAAGAGAGTGCGGGTCATATAGAGAAAAAAAAAGTTTATATAAATTGAACTATTTAATCTATTAAATAATTTTGTTAAAATAAATAGATAAAAGGATGCTACTAATATATAATTACTTAAGATAAATATCATAAGATAATGGTAAATCATTCCATAGCTTAACGCCTTGAAAGCTAAATAATCTCGAGTAAGTCAGTGAGGAGCATTTAGGGAAAGCAAGATCTAAGGTATTTAAACAACGCTCAGAATGGTGTTAATGTTAGTATTTTTTAATGTCCATAAACAGGGATAAAACGATATATTAGATTATCTCATTGAAATGAACTTTATAATCACGTTAATGTTCACATCGTCTATTACAAATTACAACATAACAATGTATCATTTCCATAAAATTTTAGTAGCGTATAATAAAGCTTGCTGCGTTTTAGTTTGTTGGGCCCATACTAAATAGGTAAGTAGCGGCCTGTTACTATCCCACTGCTGAGTATAGATCTCTTCTCTCCGTTTTTGAAGAGAAGGATTGGAGCTAAGACCTACCACGCTGCTCCAATGCGGATTGGTAGGTTACACATATCTCCAGAATTCTCTAAAAAGCGTGTGATAAATTGCAATTATCAATTAAACACATAAGTCTTAATAGAAAAACTCATTGGTGCCTGCCGGGGTTTGAACTCGTGACACTCTCGAAAGAGTCGCACGGTCACACCGCTGGGCTATCACAGCTTTAGAAACGGTAATAAAAACAATAATATGAATTGTAATTCTGTTACTTGTTTTGCTATGACGCTATCTTTACCCAGTACGATTTGTCAAGTCTACTCTATTTTCTGCAACATGTTTGTTTTAAGTATTTATAAATATACAAAAGTCGGACACAAATTATTCTAAAGGTCAGTTGGTTGAAAATGGAAGTTTATTTTCATTTATATTAAAATCGATGTCTATATTTTTAGTTTTAAATAATAGCTTTCAAAGAGTTATTTTGGTACAGTTCGTATGTTTTGTATAATTGAGTTTCGCATGTTAAAAACATGTTACATGATTTGGCTACGTATTTTACGACCGGCCGCCTGTCTAACGTCAACTTACCTTAGTCGCCTTTTACGACACCTCGATAAGAAAGAGGGTGGTCTATTCTACTTAGCCGGGCACCACACGGCGGGTCGACTTACCTTAGTCGTCTTTTACAACATCTCGTTCAGAAAGGGGGTAGACTATTCTACTCAGCCGGATACCACACGGCAGGTTGACTTACTTTAGTTGTCTTTTACGACACCTCAGTAAGAAAGAGGGTGGTCTATTCTACTCAGCCGGACACCATACGGCGGGTCAACTTACCTTAGTCGCTTTTTACGACACCTCTGTAAGAAACAGGGTATTTTATTTTACTCAGCCGGATACTACAAGGCGGATCAATTTACCTTAGTCGTCGTTTATGACACCTCAGTAAGAAATGAGGGTGGTCTATTCTACTCAGCCTACATAAGTAGTCAACTATAACCACTGAGCGATCAGTAGTCCATATTATAGCCAAAATTTATACCATAATCTTGTCTTAGTCATCTATAAATTAAGTTCAACTAAACTGAATTCCTGAAGCTGTGAATGTTGAAGCTGTGATGGCCTAGCGGTGCGACCGTGTGAATCTCTAGAGACGATCATGGATTCAAACCCGGGCAGACACCAATGAGTTTTTCTATTAAAAACGTATGTGTCTAATTGATAATTGCAATTTATCACACGCTTTTCGGTGAAGGAAAACATCGTGAGGAAACCTGCATATCTCTAGAGAATCCTAGGGATATGTGTAACCTACCAATCCGCATTGGAGCAGCGTGGTAGGTCTTAGCTCCAACCCTTCTCTCCAAAAATGGAGAGAGGAGGCCTATGCCCAGCAGTGGGATAGTAACAGGCCGTTACTTATACTGAATTCATACTGAGTAATGAGTGGATATTTCAGTTTTTGCTACAAAGTGATACAATTTTATTGTTAAATAGTAACAATGTTTGTATTGAGGTAAATTGATTTTGTTCGTTACTATAAGACGGCGAACAAGTTAAATTGATTCAACAATGTAGAAACATGAGTTTCACCCTCAAGTAGAATGGTTTGGTGGTTTCTAGCACTCCGTCTATAATGCACGTAACGCTCAAAGTGGGTTAAATGCTGTATTTGTTCGTAAACAACTTGAATTTCCGTTTTGTAACAGCAATACTTAGAACATACGAATATGTGGATATATTTCTTCGACAAGGCAATAATGAGTAGAGAGTAATAAGAATTACATTTTCAAAAGGCTTATTCAGAAAGCCCACTATACTGTTGTGGATTACTTAGAAGATAAGATATGTGGATATAACCCTTCGACCCTGTACAAGGTAATAATGAGTAAATGTAACTAGCAATAAGAAATACATTTTTAAGCGCAAACGCCAAGTATCTCGCTGGCTCTTCTCGGTAAGAACGGCTTTTTGAACCAGCAGTAGAGTTGACGATTCAAAAGCACTTGTTTACAAATTTATTTGAATAAAGAATATTTTGAATTTAAATTTGAACAATAATCTAATATAGAATTTTGTTTCGTTATTGAAAGAGGTGTTACGAAATCCCTATTTATGATATGTAAATGGAAAAGTCTGTCTGTCTGCTATGGCGAATGCACTCTATCAATATACTATAACCTAATAAAAAAAATCCATAGAGGAATAATAACAAATCGTTTTTAACTTAGAGTATTAAAAGGCTTAAGCGATCAAAATTTAACAAGAAAAGAAAAGTAACTGCCTAATACTTCTGAGGACTGCCGAGCTTTCTTTCTCCTTTGGAGAGATTTCCTTCTCTCACCATATTTTCCTTCACCGATAAACGCATGATGAGTTATTCAAATAGATACTTTAAAAGGTTGGGTTAAAGGTAAAAAGATAGTTCGTATAGTAATTAGCGGCCTGTTACTATCCCACTGCTGGGAATAGACCTCTTCTGTCCGTTTTTGGTGAGAAGGATAGGAGCTAGGACCTACCACGTTGCTCCAATGCGGATTAGTAGGTTAGACATATCTCCAGAATTCTCTAGAGATATGCAGGTTTCTTCACGATGTTTTCCGTCACCAAAACGCGCGTGATAAATTGTAATTATCAAATAGACACATAAGTTTTAACAGAAAAACTCGCAAATAAAAACTCGCACGCACAAAAAGTCGCACGGTGTTACCGCTGGGCTACCACAGTTCGTATAGAATACTTATAAATAGAAAAAAGATCGCAAGTTACAGATATTACAGCTAGCAACAGGGGCAGAGGGTTTTTATAAGATTATGGTAGCGTAGGTGGTAAAGTTTGTTTAACGATTATCATAGTACTAAGGTTTCACTTATGTTTGTTATTACCGGCTTATTGAAGCCTCAGACTATGTAGACGCTGCGGCACATTTTGTTCTGTATAAATAGTTTTTGTTTTTTAAACGTGCTTACTAGATTTGGTACGATTTCTTTAGTGTGAACTTCGTACAATGATAGAAAATACGTTATTTATTCCATACCAAACAGCTGTAAATTGGTTTACGTATGTTGGCTAACGATGATGAGTTGGTTTACGTATGTTGGCTAACGATGATGAGTTGGTTTACGCATGTTGGGTAACGATGATGAGTTGGTTTATGTGTGTTGGCTAACGATGATGAGTTGGTTTACGTATGTTGGGTAACGATGATGAGTTGGTTTATGTGTGTTGGCTAACGATGATGAGTTGGTTTACGTATGTTGGGTAACGATGATGAGTTGGTTTACGCATGTTGGGTAACGATGATGAGTTGGTTTATGTGTGTTGGCTAACGATGATGAGTTGGTTTACGTATGTTGGCTAACGATGATGAGTTGGTTTACGTATGTTGGGTAACGATGATGGGTTGGTTTATGTGAGTTGGCTAACGATGATAAGTTGGTTTATGTATGTTGGCTAACGATGATGAGTTGGTTTACGTATGTTGGGAAACGATGATGAGTTGGTTTATGTGTGTTGGCTAACGATGATAAGTTGGTTTACGTATGTTGGGTAACGATGATGAGTTGGTTTATGTGAGTTGGCTAACGATGATGAGTTGGTTTATGTGTGTTGGCTAACGATGATAAGTTGGTTTACGTATGTTGGGTAACGATGATGAGTTGGTTTATGTATGTTGGCTTACGACGATAACTTTGTTTATATACGTTGGCTAGCGATGATGAATCAGTTGATATACGTTTTAAAACTATGATAAAGCGGTTAATGTATATTGGTTAACAATTATGAATTGGTTTGTTGATTTTTGGTTACAGTTCAGAAATTGGTAAATGGGTGATCATGGTGAGTCAGTTAATGTTTACTAATGATGAAAAGCGGTTGAATAGTGTTAATAGCGATAATTTGGTTTATGGATGTTAGTTGATGATGACGAATCAGTTAATGTTTTTTGGTTAACGGTTAATTATTAATTGGTTTCTGTATGTTGGCTTGTGATGATTAATCAGATATGTTAATTGGATAATAATGATGAATTGTTTGATGTTTGATGGTTGATTATGATGAATCGGTTTATGGATGTTAGATAGTGATTATGAATCGGTTCATGTTTGCTAGCTAACGACGTGCAATCGGTTTACGTATGTTGATTTATGATAATTAATCGGTAAATGACCGAATCTCTGAAACGGCTTCAAAGATTTTCCTGAAATTCAGCATGACGGGGATTTTGGGGGAAAAATCGTTGTAGTTAGGTTTTATTAAAATTCATTTTATCCCTGGTTTAGGGCATTAAAAAAATGGTAAAATGTAAAATTGAAACCAAAGGATTTATTTAGTTGTTATATGTAATATGCGATAGCCGATGGGTAACGGGCGCACCGAAAATGTTCAAAACCCGGGTTCGAATTCCACATGTCATCGGCGCCTTCTTGCTTTTTTTTCTCAAATAAAAAAAATTGTCTTTTAAAAAATTACCAGGCTCGGTCACCCAGGTACTTATAAGTTTATCTCTCAATATAAATTTTTTTTTCGGTATGTACAGCCTTAGATAGATCACAATCTAACTTGTAAAAAATTCTCATAAATAAAATTAGTAATATTTTAAATATATTAAGAGAACTTCGTGCTTAATATTATGGTCAACTTACCTTAGTCGCCTTTTACGACACCTCGGTAAGAAATGAGGACGGTACTATTCTACTCAGCCGGATACAACGCGGCGTCACTGCGCTAGATCGATGTCAGCTAACAAAAAAAAAATCCTATGTACATTTTACCGAGTAAGCTTGCTAAGACTAACGATATTGTTGTAACGTAGTAAGCCATTTTCACTCTTAAGTACGGATCCATTTAATTAAGTCAGATTAGCTGTTTTAGCTAACAGGCACAGTTAGTCACGTTTCTAACATAGAAGAACCGGCCTTACAGAATAAATTCGTTAGGAACAGGTGCTGTTTTATACATATCGATTTTTATCTAATATGTTAACCTTAACCTTGTATTATGACGCTAGTAATTCTAATTTATAGAATTAGGCTTTACTTTGCGGAGGTCCTAATGCAAAAGTAATGAGAATATTATTTTGCTATAATCCGCGATAAAAGAAAACATATGTAATGCTAAATGTAGAGTGTACTATTCGTTCTCATACCTGATACACGCGAATTTGTATTTGTAAGAACTCATGAACTGCCCGACACCGATAACATAACAATACACAAGCACTGCACTCATTCACCACCACAATCTCAACAATTGTTTCGCCCCGTAACTGAATCGTCAGGAAATAGTCTCCACGATATAATCGCAAAGCAGAGCTTTTCACTTTTCAATCTACATTTAGCATTACATATGTTTTCTTTTATCGCGGATTATAGTAAAATAATATTCTCATTAGTTTTATGCTACAGTCAAATTGGGTAACTTTGAATTTACGGGTAACATTGAATAAAACGACTAAAATAATTATTAATTTTTTTTTCAATATCTGTAAACCTGATTTAAAACTGATAACTGAGTGAAATGAAAATACTAAATGTTCTAGTTGTCAAATGTCATTTAAAATTTATAGTTTTGAAACAAATTTTGACACTTTTTCAAAATTTTCTGTTCGCTGTCTTTTAGCAGTGAAAAGTATGTGAGTTATATTTCCGATTTAATTACAGAAAAGGTGTGTAAAACACATGATTTTCGGTTTCTAATGATCAATTGTACGTTGAAATTATACTTTTTCACATAATTTCATGATTTTGCATCGTTTTATATCCATTGACAGGGAAATTTGTGGACCACCCCTATTTTTAGTTAAATATGGGTAACTTTGAACGGTTCAAAGATACCCAATTGCATTATTTTAGTTTATGGGTAACATTGACAAAGAGTTATTGATTTCTAAAAATATTTTCAAGTACATATTTTAGTACATACAGTAATTACAATAGAATTATTTTGCTATAATCCGCGTTTATTAAAAGAATCTATGTATTGCTAAACGTATAAAGCAGGCAACATTCACATACCTTATACCTACATGCAGGACGAGTCACCACACGTATCGTAATAAAATCCAATCCGGTGCTTTAACAAGGATGAAAGCTTAGCTGTATAGCTGTGATAGCCCAGCGGTAACAACGTCGGACTCTTTCGAAGAGGTCGCAGGTTCAAACCCAGGGCAGGCATCAATGAGTTTCTATTAAAACTTATGTGTCTAATCGTGAATTACAATTTATCACACGTTTTTCGGTGAAGGAAAACATTGCGAGGAAACCTACGTATCTCTAGAGAATTATGGGGATATGTGTAACCTACTAATCCGCATTGGAGCAGCGAGGTAGGTCTTAGCTCCAATCCTTTTCTCCAAAGACGGAGAGAGGAGACCTATGGTCAGAAGTGGGATAGTAACAGGTCGTTACTCGCGGTCATGGTTTCCAAAAAAGGAATTTACTATTATTAAAAAAGAAAACATCGTTTTCATCTTAAAAGAGCATCAAATAACAAAAAATAAAGATAAAATGTACATTGAAGATGATATCTCATTCATGGAATGGGGTGAATTATTTTTCAAATTCTCTTGCCAACCATTAATGTTTTGATCTCATTTGAATGGTAATTGATTATAAAATTTGTTATTTAGGTTTGATTTTTAATAAATATTTACAATTACAAATAAATATGTATTCGTTACAACAAAAAAAATCCACCCATATGTTGCTAATATTTAGTAAATGGCAATTTTAAGTAAACGGTTGGCTGTTAAGTATGACAAGTTGACTTTATTTGACAGATCTATCTTTCATTCATTCAGAACATGAGTATAATTTTACCCATGATACGAAAATTCTGTGAATTCAAGGATTTTTAGTTTTCCAAATAATTCGGTTCAAAGTTACCCAAAACTCAAGGTAACTTTGAACACGCACAAAAGCATATTTTTTTCCATTTCCTTTCTAGTTACTTAGTAATACAGTTAGTTATTCTAAAACTCGGTATAAAAGAACACTCATTATTCATCAAAACCTTAAATAAGGTCATCCTATTTTTTTATATTTTGAAAAATCTGAAAAAGTCATTCAAAGTTACCCAATTTGACTGTAGTAATTCTATAAAATATATTGAATCAGAGAAAGCCTTATATTACTTTAAAAAAGTTTATATTCCCTTATTTTTGAATTATATTTATTTATTACTGTCGGCACGTGACTTATTTCAATAATTTGAAAGTTACGAGCGTCAAACTATAAACAGATCATATGGAAATGAGAGTTCGGCATGAATGCAAAAGTCACTTCCGGCACGTTAATATTCAATAAATGTACTTAGGAATTATATCATGTGTATATGTGAGTCACGGTAACTGTAATTTAAGTCGTTAATATATATAACTAGGAGTCCCGCCCCAGCTTCGCACGGGTATAAAGCATGTAGCCTATGTCACTCAGTGATAATCACAGTATTTCGCTAATCCATATTGAATTTTATTATACATATAAACCTTCCTCTTCAATCACTCTATATACTTAAAAAAAACCGCATCAAAATATTTTGCGAAGTTTTAAAGATTTAAGCAAACATAGAGATATAAGGACAGACAGAGAAAGTGACTTTGTTTTATACTATGTAGTAACGTTTATAGCTACTACTATTTTGATAATTGTCATATTTTTACCATACTTATCCAAAGACTAAATTACGTTTAGCTGTCATTTATGTTTTGTTTTTCCATGTCATAGTCGTTTTTGCTATACCACGTTTTATAGTGACTTGACGGGATAAAATAAATGCGGTCGAACGGGATAAAAAGTATCCTATGTCCGTCTCCTGGTTCTAAGCAACCTCTCCACCAATTTTCAGCCGAACTTGTTTATCTGTTCTTGAGTTATAAATAGTGTAACTAAGACCAACTTTCTTTTATATATATATATATATAGATATAGATTTATAAGTCGACCCGCCGTGTGGTATCCGGCTGAGTAGAATGGACCAACCTCGTTTCTTACCGAGGTTTCGTAAAAGGCGACTAAGGCGGCCGGTCGTAAAAACGCAGCCAAATCATGTGACAGCATTTTTATAACATGTTGTGCCGACCCCAATTAGAGTGGGCAGGAAAATGAATATAAATAATTTGTAAAATTAGGCGTTACTTTGCGGAGATCCATATTACAAAAGTAATTATGAAATAATTTTGCTATAATCCGATTAAGTAAATATAAAATATATACCTATAATGCAAAAAGTAGAGTGGACTATCTGTTGTCATTACATACAAGGATCATACAATCAGGATTCATATATATACATACACAAACCTCCACCACCGACAGCACACACGTTCGCTATCACAAACTCAACTATCGTTTCGCCCTGCAACTGAAGGAGCATCAGGAGACTAATAGAGATAGATAGTAAATAATAAGTGAATAGGATTATATCCATTATTTATTTAATTTAATTTTTTTCAAATTCAAATCGGTCCAGTAGCTCCTGAGATTAGCGCTTTCAAACAATCAAACAAACAAAGTCTGCAGCTTTATATTCAAATTATTCTTGCTTCAAATAAACTTGTAAACAAGTGCTTTTGAATCGTCAACTCTACTGCTGGTTCGGAAAGCTGTTCCTACCGAGAAGAGCCAGCAAGAAACTCGGCGGTTGCTCTTTTAAAAATATAATTCTTAATACTATTTACATTAAGTCGTTACTGTCTTGTACAGTTTCAAAGAGAGCTATATCCACACATTCTTATCTTCAAGAGTATAGTACGCTTTCTGTATCAGCCTCTTATTAACAGTGTTTTTAAACTGCTGTAATGGCTATGCTGAAATTGATTGCGGAATTTTATTATAGAATCTTATACCAAAACCCACAAACGAGTTTCGCACTTTTGCAAGGCGCAAAGCAGGAGCCACAAGCTTATATCGGTACCTGCTTTGTCTATTGTATACATCACCTATCGTTTTATATTTCTTTATATTTTTATGTACATAAATTAAATTGCTTAAAATATAATGTGAAGCAAATGTAAGAATACCATATAGATATAGATTTATAATACTTATCGTATCGTTGCCGTCTAGTAAGCGTCCCGTGTTCCCAACGAACAATCGAGCGTGACACGAAATGTTGTCGATCAATATTTTATTAATGCAACGAGTCAACAATCACGACACTGTAATTTGTCGTCGAAATATGAACGTCATTACGGTAGAATTTCAAATATACGATCGGGATTTCTTTTTTTAATTTCAACGAAAAACTGTCCGTATTGATTGCCAAAGTTGGCAAACTTAAAGCATCATACGAACTTGTGCAGCTTTTGTTAATTATTTATATCTGTTTAAAAAAAAGGGGATTGGATTGGAAAGGGGATTTATCCGAGAAGCGTGTGATAAATTGTAATTAACAATTAGGCACAAGTTTTAGCAGAAAAACACATTCGTGACCACTTAAAAGAGTCGCACGTCTCGCTGTTGGGCTATCGCAGCTATATATTTATATAGAATCGAAGACAATCCGACTAATATTATAAATGCGAAAATTTGTGGGTATGGATGTATAACAGTTACTCTTTCACGGCGAATCCGTGAACCAATATCGATGAAATTTGGCACAATTATTCCCTATAAACCGGAAAAACATATAAGCTATAGAAATTATGTTAATTCTACAGGAATAGGATGTCATTGAAAAGCGCTATCTCTTATCAACTTATCATACGACAACAGTCCATGCGAACTAAGTCGCGGGTAAAAACTAGTTAAATTATATTACTAAAAGCTGTGGTAGCCCAGCGGTAACACCGTGCGACTTTTTCGAGGAGGTCACGGGTTCAAACCCGGGCAGAAACCAATGAGTTTTTCTGTTAAAACTTATGTGTTTAATTGATAATTGCAATTTATCACACGCTTTTCTCTGAAGTAAAATATCGTGAGGAAACCTGGATATCTCTAGAGAATTCTGGAGATATGTGTAACCTACCAATCCACGCTGGAGCAGCGTGATAGGTCTAAGCTACAAACCTTCTCTCCAAAAACGGAAAGAGGCCTATTCTCAGCAGTGGGATAATAATAGGCTGCTACTGACTTACTAAAAGAAATTATAGGAAAGAGTAAGTATTATCTCACTGAATTAAAGGTTATTTAAGCAACGGTGTTATTTTTAAGGAGTACTTAATAGAAGTAACCCTTTGATGTAAGGTAGGGCATATAGGGCACGTTAGATGGGACGATGTGGCAACATTCCAAGTTTTCATACAAGTAATCAAGCACGTGCCCGTAGGTCTAGATTTTTCTATCGATTAAACAAGCTACCACAGATTACTGTGGAGTGGTTACTGCGATTGAAAAACTTGAATAGGTTTATATTTTGACTATTAATCGCCAGCGGCTCCGTCAGCGTGGAAAGATGAAAACCGTAATATAGTATTTTAATAATATATTATAGTATTTTGAATCGTATTTGATAACCGTAAAAATGGTTAAAGTGGATTTACCTTAAAAGCTAGACATATGCTATCTCGAACTTTTATTTAGACCTTTTAGAGGGGAACAATTATGTAATTTTTGATTTTTGAATAACTTTCACCGTGTACTTAGCGCACGCAACGAAAACTATAAATTTTGCCTGCTCCTTTGCTTTACAGCTTGACGATATGATATATAGCCTATAGCTTTCCTCGATAAATGGACTATCTTACACTCAAAGAATTTTTCAAATCGGTCCAGTAGTTCCTGGGATTAGTAAGTTCCAACAAACAACTCTTCAGGTTTATATATTAGTATAGATTATTCTTGCTGAAAATTAAATATGCCATATGTTTGTACAATTTTGATTAAATGACTGACCCTTTGGCGCAGTTGAACTCTGCCTTCGGCTCCGGATTTAGCAGATTAGATTACCGCTTGGGGCAAAATTTTCTGCAAACAATTTATTGGTTCGATTTAACAGTTGCATGTCCTCTATAACAACAGTATTAAGTTACTAAGGGGACGGTTTATCTGGGTTCGACAATCTATTTAGGACTTGCCTTTACACAAGTTCAAAAAGGCAATTAAATAGACGGTTATTTATAAAGCTTGTTATACTGTTGAAGACTAGACTGTTAATGATAAGAAAACTAAAACAAAAGTTAAGAGAATATTATTTTGCTGTAATCCGCGGTAAAAGGAAATATATGTAATGCTAAACGTATAATGTAATGTAATGGTATAATGGTATAATCTAATGGTTTGAGAACGAATAATACACTCTACATTTAGCATTACATATATTTCCTTTTATCGCGGATTATAGCAAAATAATATTCTCATTACTTTTGTAATACGGACCTCAACAAAGTAACGCCTAATTCTATAAATCAGATAAGAAAACTTGCATTTAAATTGAGACCAGCTATGCTTTGATTACATTGTTATCTTTGTTTTGTAAACAATTACAAATACACTATTGAAATATTTATTTTTGAAAGAAGCACCTTTCCGAACCAGTCGTCGCTTCATTTTAATTTGACGATTAAAAATAAAAGCCAATTTGAATAAAGAATTATTTAAATTCGAATTTTAATTTAGTGTAATTCCCTATTTATTTATTAACATAGTGTAAGCAAAGATAAAAATTAAAACGTAAATAAAATTAACCCAAAATCAGTTAACAAAATTGAAAGCTTTAATCACGCTCAGTTTCAATTGAATTTCCAATAAAAGCTGTCTTATTTGTAAATTCTAGTATAAATAGTTTTGTTCAAGTTAATTTAGTTTATGATAGTTTACTAACACCATATTAATGAATTAATATTATTAACAATGTTGATTTGGCAGCTGATGAGAGAGTAAGTAACAATTGATTGCGCATTGGCTTATGGCCATACAGAACATAAATAGCTTTTATATATATTTTCGGAATCTCAGAAACGGCTCCAACGATTGTCCTGAAATTCATTCATAGGGGGTTTTGGGGGAGAAAAATCGATCTAGCTAGGTTTTATGTAAAAAAAATCGTTTTATCCCTGTATTTGAGCATTAAAAATACTAAAATTTATTGTATATTTAAATGAATTTTTGCCATAAACTTGTCAAGTCAGCGTAGCTTATTCGGGGAACGGGCAGTCTACAGAAATGTAAATACCTAGGATCGATCCCCAACTACATCATTATTATCATTATTTGACTGGCCCGATGGCGCAGTGGGTAGTGACCCTGCCTTCAGCTCCGCGGGTCGCGGTTTCGATTCCCGCCGAGGGCCATTTTCTTTAAAGGAATTTGTTGGTCTTTGAGCCTGGGTATATTATTGTATTTAAGTATGTACCTATTTAAAAATTATATAAGTATATATTCACCAGCTGTCTGTCACCTATAACACAAGTATTAGGTTACTTTGGGGACGGACGACCGTGTGTGTAAGTGTCCCATATATATATTAAGTTGCTTTTTTTATGCTGTAATAAATTACCGAGCAAGGCTTGGTCAACCAGGTACTAGGTAATATTAATCAAAACTATACGATTCTCGGCTATGAAAATAGTTGAAGTTGAGCGCAGGCGAAGTTGCGGGCTAAAATGTTTATATTAATTGAGAGAAATGCAGGGGGAAACCCCTCACTCGGTGGGGTAGTTAACCCTTACTTTGCGGGGCGTTACTCCGCTGTGAATCTACAATAGTTAACAGTTTTGAATAAACATTTATGAAGACCTACGAACGACGCGTTTCAACTACAGAGATTTGTTGTTATACGCGACCTATATTAAGTTATCATATCATAATTCACACTAATATCATAAGTGTATTAGTTTATTTGTATGTATGCCTTCAGACACGAGCTGTGGTAGCCCAGCGGTAACACCGTGCGACTCTTTCGAGGAGGTCAGGGTTCCAACCCGGGCAGACACCAATGAGTTTTTCTGTTAAAACTTATGTGTCTAATTTATAATTGCAATATATCACACGCTTTTCGGTGAAGGAAAACATCGTGAGGAAACCTGCATATCTCTAGAGAATTCTGGAGATATGTGTAACCTACCAATCCGCAATGGAGCAACGTGGTAGGTCTTAGCTCCAAACCTTCTCTCCAAAAAAACGGAGAGATGAGGCCTATTCTCAGCAGTGGGATAGTAACAGGCCGCTACTAACTACTAACTAACTTCAGACACGCTTTTACGGCTAACATATCAATGACATTTTAAACAATTGTAGCTCATATACTTACTATATGATAAAAAAAATTATGTTGCATATATATTTATTGCATGTATTAATATAACTAAATATGTAAAATTTTATTAATATATTCGTTTACAATATTTGAACCTACACCGCAATTAAATATGATTCCCAACACTCTTAGGACTGCTGGAAGAGATCGCTTATAGCGATAAGCTTTCCTTTGTACACATTTTTCTATTTAAATAATTTATCTGTTAACTTGTAGTACATAAATAAATAGAAACAAAAATAAACTAAATAATTCAACCCTAAAAGCTAGACAAATACTGTCGCGGACTTATATTTAGAACTTTTAGAGGGTAACAATTTTATAATACATAATTTTTTTTAATAACTTTCACCGTTTACTTAGCGCACGCAAGGAGAGCTTTAAATTTTAACGTTTTCGCAATATTTTTTATTGCTGCTCCTGTTCTATTTTTCTTGTCGTGATGTTATAGCCTATAACCTTCCTCGATAGACTATCTTACACTGAAAGAATTTTTCAAATCGGTCCAGTAGTTCCTGAGATTAGCGCGTTCATTCAATCAAACAAACTCTTCAGCTTTATATATTAGTATAGATTACAATTAATAAGCTGTGGTAGTCCAGCGGTTACCCCGTGCAATTCTTTCGAGGAGGTCACAGGTTCAAAACCGGGCAGACACCAATGAGTTTTTCTGTAAAAACTTATGTGTCCAATTGATAATTGCAATTTATCATACGCTTTTCGGTGAAGGAAAACATCATGAGGAAACCTGCATATCTCTAGAGAATTCTGGAGATTAGTGTAACCTACCAATCCGCGTTGGAGCAGCGTGGTAGGTCTTAGGTAAACCTTCTCTCCAACAACGTAGAAAAGAGGCCTATTCTCAGCAGTGGGATATTAACAGGCCGCTACTTACTTAATCAACAAATTAACATCAAAATGATCACGAGAGAATAGTGAAAACTGTAAGAATATAACATTAAAGTAATATTACTCACTGAAATCACTATCTTTATCAAAAAAAAAACATGGATGTTCTGTCGCACAAACACTAATTAAATATATATACATCTGAATCCATGTTGTGTTATCGAATGAAGTTATAATCAAAGGTGTTATAATCAATAAGCGATCCGATCAATTGAACCACGCTGCTGGATAGATTGCAAAATCAACGCTATTCAATGGCAAGCTAAATAGACACCTCAACTATGATTCGAGCCAATTATTACTAACAATCATGCATCAATCGTATTATATTTCACGTACAATGTAAATTTTGACTCTTACAATTGTTACAACATGTTCAAATACAACCTCCATAGAGTTAGTTATTAATATGAAAAAACATTGTGGCCGTCATTGTGTCATGGAGTTGTTGATAGAGTAAATGGGTTGACTTTGGGAAAATTGCTTTTTATTATTGCATAAGTATAAAGGAGAAATATCGTTGTTTTTTTATTTAATTAAATGTTCTATGCGATTTTGTACTTAAATTTTTTCTTTTAAAATTAACTATTATTTAGTCTTTTATACTATTAAGGTCCTAAGCTTATTATAATATTGTAAATGGGAAACTTTGTCTGCCTGTTACGATCTCACAGCTTATCCAATGTAATAATATTGATTAAATTAAAGATTAGATTTATGGATAAATAAATCCTATTTCTTCCTTTAAGAACAGAAAAAGGATAACGTAATTTAGAAACAGCACGTAATTTAGGGGACTTTTTGAAGTATTATTTTTTTATGTATTAATATGTATGAATTATTTTCATTTTCATTTATCCCATTGCTAAAGTAAGTTTGTGTGTCCGGTGACGCTGTAAAAGCCGTTAGGGCTACCAGCATATAGTCAATTCGAAAATACTGGGATGGCTTAACGGTATAACTTTAAAATATGTATTGCTTAAAACACAGCGCTTCTGACGAAAAGTAGGTTAACACATATCTCAATATTACTGAAGAGATAAGTCGGTTTCCATCGGTGTCTCCTTACTTAAAGAAAGTTATTTAAAAAGTGCGTAACAAATAGATAATATACTCATAAATTTTATAGAAAACTGATAATAGCCTGCCCGAGGTATGAACCTAGGACTATTATTGTATACGTAGATTTAATTCAGCGACCTAGCACAAGACATAAGTGACTGAGAATGAGATTTAATTTGAAAAGAGTCACAGAGTTGCATACTTTTCTCGTTAATATAAATATTTTAAGGGTTGATAATATTTTGAATGCGAAAATAATGACGTTAATTAAGTTCTCGATAATCAAATCAATGAAGCGTTCAAAATAAAATATTTCATATAATTTATGTTAAATCTGAAAATGAAGTTTTAAAAAGTGCGCTCTGAATTAACAGCAGGAGCTTAAAATTTTTCATAGAGGGAAAATTAAGCTTAATTAATTTAATCTGCGAAGCGAATAAAGCGAGCATTTATGCAAAAAAGAGGAAACCTTGGTTTGCAGTGTAAAAAGTGATAATAAATATGACCAAAGGTATTATAAATTGTCCTTTTAAAATATATGCAAGCAAATTTAGAAATGAAATTAACATGTAATGAATAAATAAGAGTAATTTTTAATATTTAAATGAGTTAATATTGTATGTATATAAATATATTTTCTGAATCTTGGAAACGGTTTAACGATTTTCCTAAAATTCAGCATGTAGGGGGTTTGGGGGAGAAAAATCGATCTAGCTAGGTTTATTAAAAAAATCTTTATATCCCTGTTTTTGGGCATTAAAAATATGGTATAATGTAGAATAGAAAGTAATGGATTTTTAGCTGTGAAACGTAATGTTGCGATAGCCGATGGGTAACGGGCGGACCGAAAATGTTCAAAATCCGGGTTCGAATCCGTGTCATCGGCGCCTTATTTCTTTTTTTTTTTATATTTTAAAAAAAATTACTAGTCACCCAGATAGATTAAACAAAAAGTAATTTATGGAATTAGGCGTTATTTTGCAGAGGTCCATAATACAAAAGTAATGAAGATATTATTTTGCTATAATCCGCGATAAAAAAATATATGTAATGCTCAAATATAGAATCGCAAAAATCGCCAATCTGCTTTGCGGTTTTGCCGTGGAGTTTCTTGATGATGCTTCGGTTACGGGGCGCCACCATTGTTGACACTATGGCAGTGAATGTGTGCTGTGTTTGTGTATTTTTCTGTTATCGGAAGCGGGTAGTGTATGGGTTTGCGAGTTCTTCATTTATCAGGTATGAGATCGAATAGTACACTCTACATTTAGCATAACATATATTTTTTATCGCAGAATATAGTAAAATAACATTTTAATTACTTTGTTAAATATATATTTAGTTCTATACCAGTTCAACTTCCAGTTAACTACAACTACTTTGCTCAACTCGGAACGTTACTTATCCTTTTGGAATTTATCTGGTGACGTAAAGTACACTTTAAACTTTGCTTCGATTCCTCGGCGCTTTGGAATTTCTGTTTCATGAAATCGCTGAAGTTCAAAACGACGGATTCTATAAAGTTTAAGTAAAATATCGGAGCTGTTGGTCGCTTGGTGTCTGAATGTATCCATTTAAAACTTTCAGCTTTTAAAATAGTAAGAAACTATTTGAAAAGATGAAAGAACTAATTATAACAATTACTTAGCATGTGATAAATTGATAATTGCAATTTATCACACGCTTTTCGGTGAAGGAAAACATCGTGAGGAAACCTGCAGATCTCTAGAGAATTCTGGAGATATGTGCAGCCTACCAATCCGCACTGGAGCATCGTGGTAGGTCTTAGCTCCAAACCTTCTCTCCAAAAACGGAGAGAAGAGGCCTATTCTCAGCAGTGGGATGGTAACAGGCCGCAACTTACTTACTTTTTTTACAATTTATTAATAATTGGAAATGTTCTGTATCATCGAATTTAATTATAATTTATATTTTCGGTAGCTATAATAGCACAGCGGCGAGACCGTGTGACTATGGAGTAGGTCACGAGTTCGAACTCCGGACGGGCACATATATATACGGGTTCGAGTCACACGTCATTGGCACTTCATATAAGTATATATTTTTTTAATTTGCATTTTTTATATCTTTTCTAAAATTACCCTGTACAATCTTCGGTTGATAGATTAATTGATATTAACTTGATAAACTGCAACACTTAATTGATAGATTTATTAAATTTAAATGAGAGATTATTCATGGTCATTTTAGTAATGATTTGATGGCTTTATTGATAGTATTTGGATATCGGAGCCTTGCTCAGTAATTTTTGAAAAGATATAAAAAATTTAAATTAAAAAACAAACTTTTTTTAAGAAAGATAATAAAAAAGAAACAAAGGGCTTGTGATATCTTGGACTTGAGTATTCTCACTTCTTTAGTCCGCCCGTTCCCAACTATTACAATTTTGAAAATTGACAGCGAAATTAACCATTTTATTTCTCATAATTTTGTACCAATTTTTCAATGCCTGATAACAGGGACAAAAAGGCATTCATTTTCAAAAATGAAACCTAAGTTAACCGATTTATCGTCCAACAAATATGCATCATAAGTTTCGAAAATCGTTGGATCGTCAAAATTCAGATTAATTTGGTGATTTGAAAACCGCTAACAATTGTACATATTTCAAATTTAGGCGATATAAAAAAATATGGCGTAAAATGCTCGTTCGTACACAACAGAAGGACATACAAAAGTTTTTCAACTTATACTAAGAAATAACAATTACAAAATAAATTAGATATAAATGAAATTTTATCATACATACCAATATCTTCGAGATATATGATTACTGCTTTTTATATTAAGCAATATAACTTTTTAGTGTGCATAATAAAAACATGAATTTGATTCGTATCATATTAAAAAAAGTCGATGTTTCAATTTGAGTACTAGAAACTGTAGATAAAAGAATCCGACCTGGTTGGAAAATCGTTCTTATAACGTACATATTCCTTATCTATTGCAAACATTTTCTCGAGAAAAATTTTTATTTGTGACTTGCCCTTGAGCAATAAATTATAGAAAAATTGTTACAACATTTGCTACATTTAATAGGTTTAGCTTCAATATTTAATACGATTTTTTATAAGTAATAATTACCATATTTAAAGATGGAAAAAATTACTCCTTGTATTTATGAAATATTTTTTTTATAAACATATTATTATTAAAAAGAAAATGATTATATTATTGTAGATTATTAATTATAAATTATTTTTTCATATATTGATACATAATTGTTTTTGATAGTTTTGTATTTCAATTTCAACAAGATTATTTAGTTGTGTTAGACTTTAATTATTTAACCTAAGTAGAGTTACGATAAAAATTGGCATTCATGAATTTTTAAGTATTATTTGCGTAAATTTTGTATTTATTTTTAAGTTTTTAAAATTTTTTGTAATATGTATTTATATATTTATTAATTATTATTATCTCCTCATTTGACAAAAAATAATTAATGCGTTGAACTCGAGTTAGACTTTAATTCCGAATAATTTGGACAAAAGTCCAAAATGTTAAAATTAATTGTATATTATTCGTTATAAATTTGATATATTTTTAAATTTTTTGTTATTTATACTCCAACATACCTCTGGGAGAACTATTCACTATTGTTATTAAGTGTTAATACATTGTAATTTAAATAATTTATTTTCCAATTGAGCCGTTATAACTTGATCGCACATTAAACAAAAGAAATTTATGCCATAGGCACTCCATTACTCGAAATGCGTGTTACTCGCACCACGGTCCCGCAACGACTAAGCGACGTGCTTAGGTCTACGGCGTACACCCTAACACTATTCAAATTCATTCCACCCCTCTGGGACGAGCACGCACGTGGGTGTACGATTTCGTGTCCACTTTAACGGGCTTTACATTTGGGAAACAATAATTGATATAAGATTATTTTTTTGATTTATTGATAATATTTATATATGCTATATTGCTATAATTTATATATCCTATCTAAATATTTTAGTGTGTGCAATTTCATTCCAAATCTTACACACACACACACACACAATGTTTTTTTTTCTAATCGCAAATATAGAAAATAATTTTATAATTATTTTTGATATTGTCAATGTAATGAAAAGAGTTAAATTTTCATCAGTTCAAGATTTGGCCACTCGGTGCCATTATTACAATATCGTCCTTAGACTCTACCGTGAAATTCATTAACTACCGTTCTAATCATCAAGAAATTTAATTAATACATACGAGTACAATAAAATTGATTTTAACGTTTTTAGGCAATATTTTCTCCGGCCCTTATCCCACTCAAAGTGGGATCGGCACATCATGTTGTAACGAGATTCGACTAGGTATTTTACGACCGACCGCCTGCCTGACGTCAACTTACCCTACTCGCCTTTTACGACACCTCGGGGGTGGTATATTTTAATCAGCTGGATACCACACGGCGGGTCAACTTACCTTAGTCTTATTTTATGACACCTCCGTAAGAAATGTGGGTGGTCTATTCTATTCAGCCGGAAACCACACGGCGGAAATACTTACAGTATATCGATAACATTCGCAGAAAGCATAATATTTTCGTTAGCTTCTTTTGTATTTTGAATATATTCCCTATAGTCGTCCACTGCTGGATATATTCGTCAGTATTTTCATAAGATACTTATATAATTTTTAATTTCTTACTTTTTTATTATTTTCATTTAGTACTTTATATTAACACATTTGTTTTTGTTTTTATTAGTAAGAGCTTAGAGCCACTATTTATCCTATAAATAATTTCATAATTACCAATAATTAATGGTGCAATTGTAATAAGAAAATGGAAATATAATATTAACATTTTAAGTATTGTCACCATTGTTGGTAATTGCAATAGATAAATAAACGCCGTGTGGTATCCGGCTGAATTGAATAGTATACCCTCATTTCTTAGCGAGGTGTCGTAAAAGGCGACTAAGGTAAGTCGACCCGCCGTGTGGTATCCGGCTGAGTAGAATTGACCTACGTAATTTCTTACCGAGGTGTCGTAAAAGGCGACTAAGATAAGTTGACCCACCGTGTAGTATCCGGTTTAGTAGAAAAGACCACCCTCTTTCTTAGCGAGGTGTCGTAAAATACGACTGAGGTAAGTTGACGTCGGACAGGCGGCCGGTCGTAAAAACGCAGCCAAATCATGTGGCATGTTTATAATATATTGTGCCGACCCCATTTAAAGTGGGATAAGGGCAGGAAGATGATGATGAAATAAATAAAGATTTTACGTCGATTGTGTGCGACAAAATTCGGGTCACTGATATACGTAGTAAGTAACGGCCTGTTACTATCCCACTGCTGGGCATAGGCCTCCTCTCTCCATTTTTGGAGAGAAGGGTTGGAGCTAAGACCTACCACGCTGCTCCAATGCGGATTGGTAGGTTACACATATCCCCGGAATTCTCTAGAGATATGCAGGTTTCCTCACGATGTTTTCCTTCAGCGAAAAACGTGTGATAAATTGCAATTATCAATTAGACACATAAGTTTTAATAGAAAAACTCATTGGTGTCTGCCCGGGTTTGAACCCATGATCGTCTCTAGAGATTCACACGGTCGCACCACTAGGCCATCACAGCTCCTTACTTACGTAACATTCACTAACTTTTGCCACAAATGTAAAGTATCGTAGAAGATACTAGCAAGCGTAATTCATACTAATACTTCACTCTCTACAATTCATCCCAAAAACTTTGCTCAAAGTAATAGTAATAATAGATCATCGTTATATCTAGCGTACAGGGGAAAGACTCTTGGGTTGGCTCGCAGCCAACATCCAAGACTTCTGTCGAGAAAAATACGGCTTCATTGGAAAGAAGCACATAAATATACGGGTAGTTTTATGGAGGAGGTTATTGTTAATGGGGAAAGTAGAGGAATCGCGCAATTAAATATGTAGGCTAAATGCTGCTAGGGCGACAAAGCGTGTGCGCTTTAAATCTCTTTACACAACATACAAGAATTTTTCAAATCGGTCCAGTTTGAGATTAGCACGTTGAAACAATCAATCAAACTCTTCAGTTTTATATATTAGTTTTGATATAGATTTGTAGGAAATTCGTAGTATACATTATGAAAAAAATGATCAAAAAATTAAAAAAAAATGTTATGGGTGGACCATCCTCAATTAATCCATCCAACAATCCATTAATATCTGTTGTTTTTAAATTCCTTCCATTTATGTCCAACATTATCTAATCATCATCCTCCTGTCCTTATCCCACTCTAAGTGTGGTCGGCACAACATGTAATAAACATGCTGTCACATGGTTTGGCTGCGTTTTTACGACCGGCCGCCTGCTTGACGTCAACTTACCTCAGTCGTATTTTACGACATCTCGGTAAGAAAGAGGGTGGTCTATTTTACTAAACCGGATACCACACGGTGGGTCAACTTACCTTAGTCGCCTTTTACGACACCTCGGTAAGAAATGAGGTTGCTCAATTCTACTCAGCCGGATACCACACGGCAGGTCGACTTACCTTAGTCGCCTTTTATGACACCTCAGTAAGAATTGAGGGTGATACTATTCTATTCAGCCGGATACCACACGGCGATTTGAATCTTTTTACACAAGTTATTAATAAATTGTACGCGTAAAACATAGTTTTGCATCATCATCATTTTCTTACCCTTATCCCACTCTAAGTAGGGTCGGCACAAAATGTCTTCTTCTTCCATTGTCCTCTATCATTCGGTAACTCTGGTGCTACTCCTTTAACATGCATATCATTTTTCACACAATCCATCCATCTTTTTTTCGGCCTCCCCTAGCCATACATCCATCCACATTCATATTTAAAACTCTTTTGGCCACATGATTTTCATCCCTCCTCATTACATGACCATACCATCTTAGTCTATTTTTTTAATTACACAACTAATTTTATTTTGTATCAACACATAAACTGTATGCGGTACGGCCCACTTGCATTAATTATTAATTATTTTATTAATTATATTATTTTATTTAATTAATTTTAATTATTTTATTCATTTAATAAATTAATATTAATTATTTTATTCATTTAATTATAATTATACATAGAAATCGTAAATACGCTTTTGGTCTGACGAGAATTTCTCGGTTAATCATATCATTGGAATTCTTTAGTGCTATGCAGATTTCCTTCAATGTGCATGATAAATTTGTTATTTGATAATCTTGCGCCCGACGTTTATAAGTACGTAAGTAGCGGCCTGTTACTCTCCCACTGCTGGGAATAGGCCTCCTCTCTCCGTTTTTGGAGAGAAGGATTGGAGCTAAGACCTACCACGCTGCCCCAATGCGGTTTGGTAGGTTACACATATCTCCAGAATTCTTTAGAGATATGCATTTTTCCTCATGATGTTTTCCTTCACCGAAAAGCGTGTGATAAATTGCAATTATCAATTAGACACATAAGTTTAACAGAAAAATTTTATAACGAAGTTTTTACCGACCAGTAATTGCTTATTGAAACGTGGTCTCATCAAAGTTAAGTAGGTTGATACATATACAGTAATACAACTGACCGTTTAACTATTGAGACAAGGTATTTTAACGATGTATAAACGGCCTACCTTTGTTACACGTAAAAGTTGCTGGTATGTCAACTATGAGTTGTATGAGTAAACAGCGTTACTGAAAGAATTTGGGAAATTTAACATAACCCTTAACTTCTGCTAGGAGCTGGCGAATAAAATACCTATCTTTCGAAATTATCTTTGTATTTATTAAAAAAAAATAGTAAGCTGTGATAGCCCAGCGGTAACACCGTGCGACTCTTTCGAGGAGGTCACGTGTTCAAACCCGGGCAGACACCAATGAGTTTTTCTGTTTAAACTTGTGTCTAATTGATAATTGCAATTTATCACACGCTTTTCGGTGAAGGAAAACATCATGAGGAAACCTGCATATCTCTAGAGAATTCTGGAGATTAGTGTAACCTACCGACCCGCACTGGAGCAGCGTTTTAGGTCTTAGCTCCAATCCTTCTCTCCAAAAACGGAGAGAAGAGCCCTATTCTCAGCATTGGGATAGAAACAGGTAGCTACTTACTTTACTTACTTAATAAAAATACGGAGTTTCAGTGTCAAAAATTCTCATCCAACTTTGACTCTGTTAATTGCCTCTCAAGACGTCATGGTTGCTTCGTTAACGTACGAAGAATCAGTTTAGCAATTATAAAAAAACAAACAGCTTGTATTTATTTTACGTATACTTTTATACTAGTAACTTGTAAATTAATTGGAATAGAAATATATTAATGAGAAAGTTTATTATTTACACGGAAATTTACAATGCAACATATCTCTTAACTTCTTTTGTATGAACAATGTTCCAGAAGTTTTTAGAAAATGTTCCAACTTCGCTAGTTATACGTTTGCCAATGAAGTTGGACTATAGATTCTTTTGTGCAATAAAATCAAATTGATATATTGATGAAATTATCGAACGGAAATTCATTCATATTAAATGGAAGCCAACAATGTTGTAGCTAAACGTATGGTCTGTATCTGTTAGTTTTACGGATAATCCGGTAGATTAATACTGATGCAATTTGGTACGATAAATTTTATATGCCGGGCTACTACTAAGATCAAAAAATAATCCATTTTTCTTTCTGGAACTGGAAAATACACGTAATTATTAATTGATGGTATTTTAACAATGTCATTAACGTAGCCCATCAGTGTGACCGTGCGACTCTTTCGAGAGCAATGAGTTTTTCTATTAAAACTTATGTGTCTATAATTAATAATTAATAAGATAATTGCAATATATCACACGCTTTTCGGTGAAGGAATACATCTTGAGGAAACCTGCATATCTCTAGAGAAATCTGGGGATATGTGTAATCTACCAATCCGCATTGGAGCAGCGTGGTAGGTCTTAGCTCCAACCCTTCAGGAACGGAGAGAGGAGGCCTATGCCCAGCTGTGGGATTGTAACATGCCGTTACTTTTATTAACGTAGCCAAACTTTGAGACCATGTTGCAGTTTCCAATGGTCTAAAGCCCGGGGAGGTATTAATGAGTTTTTATTTTAAAAGGTACGTCATTGATATTTGCAATTTAATTCCCGTTTTTAAGTGAAGGAACACCTTGAAAGGAAACCTGCATATTTTTGGAGAATTTCTGGGATATGTGTGTAACTTACCAGCAGCGTGGTGGGTCTAAAATCCAACCCTTCTCTGCATAGACAGAGATAGGAGGCTTGTGGCCAGCAAATGAATAGTTGTCGGCCGTTATTTTACTTTTATTTCACGGGCAAAACACTGCAATGCAGCTTCGCTAGTATTCTCCCCTTTTTTTCTTTTCAAAGAACAGTAGTTTTTTGCTCAGCTGGGAAACGGTACAACATTTATACCTAACATAAGTAATGATAATATGATTTAACAATAAATCACGCATAATGAACTCTTTATTGCGAACTATAAGTACCAGGTTGACCGAGCCTTGCTCGGTATAAAAAAAAACTTTAAAAATAAGAAAAAAATTATAGGGTAGGTAGGGCTGGATCCTAGGTATTTTGATTTCACGCGACCACCCGTTCCCCGAATAAGCTACGCTGACTTGACAGTTAATGGCAAAAATTCAATTCAATATAGATTTTAGTATTCTTTAATGACGAAAAACAGGAATAAAATGATATTTTTTTTAATAAAACCTTGCTGGATCGATTTTTCTCCCCTAAAACTCCCTACATGTTGAATTTCAGGAAAACCGTTGGAGCCGTTTCCGAGGAAAATATATACATACAAAATCAACTTATTTAAATGTTAAAAATAATATTACTAAAGGATCTAGGAGAAATATCTAATTTTATAAATTATTGTTACTCCAGTTATTCTGTATTTATTTCAATATGACATCTCCACTCTTCTCGTTAACTTTTTTTAGCTAACTTTTCCGAGAATGTCTCGGGAGCGGAGCGAATTGAACATCGATTGCCTTTTATTAAATTTGCTCGCTGTGAGGGTAGTGCGGTGTCTTAATTTGTCCTATTTAGTATCCGTGTATAAAAGTAGGAGGCACATTTTAAGGTAGACGCCTAGTTTGACCTATTTTTGTAATGTTAAATTTTTAAAAATGGAAATCTATTTAATATTATATAACACTCGTAGTACACGCGCTAGATTCGAGTCGATTTTAGTGTTAAAATGTGTTTAATTAAATATAATGATTTATCCGTGTTAATTAAATTGTGCCTAATTTGATTAACCAAGTAATGTACAAAAGGAAAAACATTTTAAAATGCTTTCGCAATTTTTATTATTGGTATCAAACAAATCAAACAAACCGGTTTTCCCCTTATGTGCATTTTAGTTATGATTAATTAAAAAAATATTAAGCAATAACTGACCAGACGACCCTCGTACTGTCTTGGATACCTTTAGTTTTTAATAACAGTTACTTTGCATGGGGAAAAATATGTATGTAGTTTTGCAATTTTTGTAGTTTATTCATCCATCCAATAAGAACATCCGTTGGAGATAAAAAATAGCCAAGTTCGTCCATATGTTCCCCAGTTTAGCGCTTCAAAACACATTTAGAGAATATTTTTTAATAAAAGACATAAGAGCTGTGTGGAAATTGATAACCGATGCTCATTTATATTTGCAATATCAACACTCTAGCGATGCGCAGTCGGCTTGAAAGGAATGATTTATGTGTTGCCAATAACGGGCGAAAAATGTAGAGTGCATTTTGCGGTTGGAGAACTACGCGAAAAATCCCAATCATCAGAATGAAATGAACTTCAGCATTTTAATATCTAAAAGGCGTTGGTTTTTACGCGTCAGTGCATTGCTTTCACATTTGCAAATCAAAAGTTATTCGTATAAAAAATGTTCGTTCACATTGAAAGTTTTTGCCGTTGAAAAGTAACAAAATAAGTCTTTTCAAATGGTACAATATATCGCTCATGGGCTGCAATAGTGGCCATGCATAACACAAGAAACACAAGGGTAGTACAATTATCAATTTAATGCTAAAGGCCTGTAGTAGACTATAAAGTAGCTAACATCAAATATAGATTTGCAACAGACGCTACGAACGTAAAACGTAGGTCTTTGATTGTGAAATTCATTGAATAAATCCGTTATAAATTGTATTTTAATTTTATAATAATTTCAATATCAGGAGAACTTTAAACAGTCAACTTTTCTGATCAGAATCTAGAATCATGGTCGCCATTACGGATCATATATTTTTATATATCTCAATACCTGAATAATTACGAGACCAGTTAACGGAAATCCATAAGATTAACCAATTTATATTATCTATGAATGCTGTACAAATTATTTGATATAGGGCTAAAACGTAGATTGTAGCATTTTGTAAAGTATCGTGTTAATGGTGGCATGTTCAAAATTGAACAGGCCCTTTGAAAAAAATAGATTGAAAAAAAGAAAAACAATTTATGGTCCAAAAATCACTAGAAAACCAATAGACTAATTATCTTAGTGCAGAAAATGCGGTACAATAGAGCAACTCAAAATACATTGAAGTTATAAAGTGGTACAAAAACAACATGAAGACCTATCAAAATATTAAGGACAAACAACGTATAAAGACATTACAACAAACAAAAACAAACTCATCTCTTTTATTATCGTCGATCTAACATCAAGTATTACTTCGAAATCTTCGGTCATTAGTGACCGTTACTAGTCCGGAAATACTTCAAGAAAATCTTCTCTTGGAATATTGCAAAATTCAATAGCTGAGTGATAGTATACAGTAACTTGATTAATGAACGCGAGGTCTTTTCATTCAAGATACCTCAGATATAAAGACCAAGTCTACAAACAGGAAATTCTACGAACGGATCCGAAACGTGGTAGCTAACTATGGGTCTTATAAAAAGAAGGGCGATGAAGCGAGTAATGCTCGGAGTATCTCTACGTGATCAAATCAGACATAAGGAGATTCGTAGAAGAACCAGTCATGGACATAGCTCAGCGTGTCGCGGAACTGAAGTCGCGATGGGCGAGGCACAAAATGCGGAGAGCCGATGGGCGTTCGGGTTTTAAGGTGTTGGAATGGCGACCAGAGCTATGATAGCTCAGCGGTAACACTGTGCGAGTCTTTCGAGGAGGTCAGGCGTTCAAACCCGGGCAATGAGTTTTTCTGTAAAAACTTATGAGTGTAAGTGATAATTGTAATTTATCACACGCTTTTCGGTGAAGAAAAACATAGTGAGGAAACCAGCATATCTCTAGAGAATTCTGGAGATATAACCTACCAATCCGCATTGGAGCAGCGTGGTAGGTCTTAGCTCTAATCCTTCTCTCCAAAAACGGAAAAGCCTATTCCCAGCAGTAGGAGAGTAATAGGCCGCTACTTTACTAATGTCGACCCCGCAGCGGAAACGCAGTGTCGGCAATCTCTACTAGGTGAAACTTACTACCTCAAAAAGGTCGTTGGGAGCCGCTGGATACAAGAGGCGCAAGATCTTGTGGTGTGGAGATTCCATAAAGCTACTATATAATACAATATCCAACAGTGGACGTCCATCATAAATATAATGCTTTTATTCATACACATTTAGCTTAAACCCGAATTCGTTTTCATGGACTTAAAAAACAAATGAAAGTGACCAAAAAAAATCATAGTTTCAGTATTCTAAATAGCATAGTTTTACTGCACATAAATGTTTTATTAATACTGAATAATTATAATCTTTATAACCAGTACGAAATTTTAACGTAGTAATAAAATCAATGTACGAGTGCCGTAGGGAAGCTGTGGTACCGTACAAGTCTAAACGCGTTTCCGAGAGCAAAACGTGGCGCATCCGCCCCTTATTAAAAAAAATAATTCACTTATTATGTACATTATGGGCGGGATAAACTTAGATAAAAAACTGAGCATTTTTTTTCATAATTGTATATTTTATAATTTTATTTATTTATTTATTCTTTTGATATGTTTTATACAACTTTTGTGTATAACAGAATGTTAATAAGTCTTCATTTATGTTTGAGTTTCCCTAATGAGCTTAATTTAAAAACTAATAATGAACTTTCATGTAATTTCATGTAATGCCGGAAAATATAATAATTTAATAGATTATATATAGAATATATAATAATTTAATAGAATATATATAGAATATACAATAATTTAATAGAATATATAATAATAATTAATAATTAATAGAAATTGTTCATCAAAATAAGTGGGATCAATCTTTTCTATCATCAATTATGCAAATGTTTTATCAAAGTATTATAAATAGGTATCTTATTTAAATGTAACGCCGTGTGGTATCCGGCTAAATAGAATAGTACCACCCTTTTTTTGTTACTGAGGTGTCGTAAAAGGCGACTAAGGTAATTTGACTCACCGTGTGGTATCCGGTTAAGTAGAATAGACCACTCTCTTTCTTATCGAGGTGTCGAAAATACGACAAATCATGTGACAACATGTTTATAACATGCTGTGCCGACACTTCTTAGAGTGGGATAAGGGCAGGAAGATGATGATCTTATTTAAAAGTAGTTTTTCATTTATAATCAGTTGCGATCGTAATCTAGTTTCTTAACACATGTGTGAAGATGATGTGAAATATATACATATATTAGAGTGAACTTGATTTAGGAAATTTGGTGTTTTGTTAAAAAAAAGCATAAGAATAAAGATCACAGACTTATTTCACTTATTTTAAGTAAACGAAAACAAAATAAAATGTTTTGCCAAAATAAATATCAACCAAAGTTTTGATAATTTTCGACGGCTTTTGTTCCTTCAATTCCATTAACGGTTCAGTAAAAAATAAATATTTGGTGTTTGCGGCTTTGTTGAAATTTTTCCTTTATTGAAAGATAATATCAATTTCATAAATAAAGTCACGTACATTTCCTTATCAAAACAATCTTTTGAGGCTTACGAGTAAATAAAAAAGATTGCTTTTCCAGAGTCAATCTTCGATGTAAATACAAAAGTATTATGTATTGTTATTGAAAAGTCCTTATTTTATCAAAGCTTGCTACGGAGCTTTATAACGAAAATAATTGGAAACACGATGTATTTACGAAGTGTTAAGCAAAAATATGAGACAAAATTGCAAATGAACACTCATATTAAGTCCCGATGTAAAATTTAAATCATCATTCTTCTAACCTTATCCCACTCCAAGTTGAGTCGGCACATGTTTTAAACACGTTGTTAGAGGATTTGGCTAGTTATTTACGACCGGCCGCCTGCCTGACGTCAACTTACCTTAGTCGTCTTTTACACTTCGGTAAGAAATAAAGGTGGTTTATTCTACTTAGTCGGATACCACACGGCGTGTTAACTTACGTCAGACGACTTTACGACAGCTCGGTAAGAAATGAGGGTGGTATATTCTATTCAGCCGCATACCGATCGAAAGATATGTAACGCCGGAATATCGGTCGAATAGAATAGTACCACCCTCAATTCTTACCGAGGTGTCGTAAAAGGCGAGTAAGGTAAGTCGACCCGCCGTGTAGTATCTGGCTGAGTAGAATACACCGCCCTCATTTCTTACCGATGTGTCGTAAAAGGCAACTAATGTAAGTCAATCCGCCGTGTGGTATCCGGTTCAGTAGAATAGACCACCCTCATTTCTTACCGAGGTGTCGTAAACGTCGACTAAGGTAAGTTGATCTCAAGCTGGAGGCCGGTTATAATACGTAGACAAATCATGTGACAACATGTGTATAACATGTTGTGCCGACACCACTTACAGTAGGATAAAGGCAGGAAAATGACCGATCGTATAATATATAATGAACTATAATATTAAGATAAAATATTTCAATTTGAAATATATTCAGTCACAACATATATTTAGTTATCAAGTAAATCCGGTAAATCTAAACAGCAAATGTGATTTTTCAATACAAACGGCTTAAAAAGAAATACAGAGTTGCAATTGACTATTCCAACATTTTCCCGCGCTTCTGCCTGGCTTATCGGTATTTACGTTTGTAACGGATGTCTGGTATTGTCGCGATTTAGCTCCCAGTACGATTCGCTTTTAGATAGAGAGATAGTATGTGCACCATTCAAACTGGAATTCTTGCTTTTCGTGCAATATTCTCGAAGATTTTGTACCTTTGTGTTACAAGTTTCTCTTCAATAATATGCGCATTTGGCAACGTCAAAGATCTTTTAGTGTTAGTGACTTTTAGTCTAAGAAATATCAACAAGGTTATTGGAGTCCAACGTTATTTGTTTCAAATTATTTATATAGCAATATTGCTTAATTTAGTTCATAAATAAAGAATAAGTAAAGTATGGCCTACATACTATGGCATAAGCTGTGATGGCCTAGCGGTGCGACCGTGTGAATCTCTAGAGACGATCATGGGTTCAAACCCGGGCAGACACCAATGAGTTTTTCTATTAAAACTTATGTGTCTAATTGATAATTGCAATTTATCACACGCTTTTCGGTGAAGGAAAACATCGTGACGAAACCTGCATATCTCTAGAGAATTCTGGAGATATGTGTAACCTACCAATCCGCATAGGAGCAGCGTGGTAGGTCTTAGCTCCAATCCTTCTCTCCAATAACGGAGAGAAGAGGCCTATGCCCAGCAGTGGGATAGTAACAGGCCGCTACTTACTAAGTAAAGTAATGACCTGTTATTATCCTACTTCTGGGAATAGGCGTAGAACGTGCATATAACGTAATAGACAGACACAAATAGATTGATTGTCCGGCTTTTGTATTAATATTAATCATCATCATCATCCTCCTACCCTTATCCCACTCTGAGTGGAGTCGGCACAACATGGTGTAAACATACTGTCACATGATTTGGCTGCGTTTTCACGACCGGCCGCCGGCCTGACATCAACTTACCTTAGTCATATTTTACGACACCTCGGTAAGAAAGAGAGTGGTCTATTCTACTAAACCGGATATCACACGGTGGGTCAACTTACCTTAGTCACCTTTTACGACACCTCGGTAAGAAATGACGTTGGCCTATTCTATTCAGCCGGATACCACACGGCGGGTCGACTTACTTTAGTCGCCTTTTACGACACCTCGGTAAGAAATGAGGGTGGCCCTATTCTACTTAGCCGGATACCACACGGCTAAGTTATTAAAAAATCATGTATTACAAAATTGTTCCCCTCTAAAATTAAAAGTCAGCGACAGCATATGTCTAGGTTTTAAGGTTAACCGTTAACCCACTTAAACCATTTTTATGGTTATCAAAATACTATATTACGGTTTTAATCTTTCGACGCGGGTGGAGCCGCAGGTAATTGCTAGAAAAAACATTGTTACATGTTTCTAATACAACCTCCTTCATAGAGTTGTTCATTAACATGAAAAAACATTGTGGTCATTATGTGTCATAGAGTTATTGAAAGAGATTCAATGGGTTGACTTTTGCTTTTTATTATTGCATAAGTATAAAGGAGAAATATTGGTTTTATCTGAATATATTTCTATTAAAGAATAGATCCCTCTCGAATCATTTATGAAGTGCCTTATCAGTCTCCATACCCCCGCGCCACTTGGGATCTGAATAATAAAAAGGCGGCGACGTTGCAAACAAGACTACCGCAAAGTTTGCAGCTAACTAACCGTGCGATACCGCGCCGCGACGTGCCCAATCTATACATATTATGTTATAAGATTTGAATTAACTTTGTAGATTGGATTGAAGATAAAGAATTTCTTTATATCTTTAATCTTTAATATTTAAATGAGTTAATCTTGTATGTATATATGTATATATATTTTCGGAATCTCGGAAGCGGCTCCAACGATTTTCCTGAAATTCAGCACGTAGGGAGGTTTTGGGGGACGAAAAATCGATCTAGGTTTTATGTAAAAAATAATTCGTTTTATCCCTGTTTTTGGGCATTAACAAATACTAAAATGTATATTGAATTGAATTTTTGTCACAAACTGTCAAGTCAGTGTAGCTTATTCGGGGCACGGGCAGTCTCGAGAAATGTAATACCTAGGATCGATCCCCAACTACGTAATTATTTTTTTCTTTTTTTTAAGTTTCTTTTATTTATTTTGTAAAAAATTACCCAGCAAGGCTCAGTTAAGCAGGTACTAAAGTACTAAATAATTTAACCGGGCTATCACAGCCCAGCGGTGACACCGTGCGACTCCTTCAATGGGTTTGTAGGTTTAAACCTCAGGCAGGCACCAATAAGTTTTTTCTATTCAATCAATCAAATCAAAATAATCTTTATTCAAATAAGCTCTTTCAAGTACTTTTGAATCGTCAAGGATATGATTAATGAAGCTACAACTGGTTCGGAACAACGTTGCTCTTGCCGAGAAGAACCAGAACGAAACTCGGCGGTCAATCTTTTAAACATTTAATTTTACATTATTAAACCGCAGTCTTGTATGAAGCTGAAAGGATTTTCAATTACAGACTTTTTTATCATCCAAATAATCTTCAATTCTGTAATACGCTGTACGTATAAGTATATCTCTTATACTTATTTTAAACCTTTCTGTAGACTAATGTATATTAAAACGATTACAATTATGTTAATTTTTGATTAATTTAATTTAATTATTAATAATTGATAATTGCATCATAGGCATCCATCTTAATTATTTATCCAATCTCGCACTTCTCATATTTTCTATAATAGACCAAATTTTCAAACTTTCCTTAATATATAATACTTATAATAGTAAATCTATTATAGACATTTCATCTAATTGGCGTGCATGTATTGACAGCATTCTATAAAAATAATATACCTAATTAAAGGCTGAGTTGCCACTGCGGGATAAAGTATAATACGAAAACTAATTGAAACGTAATTGAAATGCATATTAAATATATGAAATTGCAGTATTATCAACATCACAAATAATTAAAAGACGTATGATTCAAATACGCGAGAAAAAGCTCAAAAGATGCCGAGAACGAGGGGTGATTTAATCTAATCGGATAACCGTTAAATATCTTTTCATACTCTTTATGGTAGATGCGAATTGTGAGTTTTTACGATACGAAGTCGTTAGGAACACTCAGTGATATCGTAAACGCCCTATTAATATTCTAAAGTAAAAGGAACTTATTTAAACTTTTGCTGTTAAACCAACTTTTGTTACAGTTACTTTTGAACTAAGAGTTATAGTATTAGTGTCGATGTGGTAATAGCCCACTGCTTACTAAAGATCTCGTTCTTCTTTTGGAGGGAAAGGTTGAGTTGAGCTGATTATACTACATTTTTTTTAATATGAACGGAAGAGTTTGTGTTGAGTTACGTTAGAGTTAAGGGACAATATAAGAAAGTTTTGTTGTCGCCACTGAGTTCCGCTTTGTATTTTATAGCAACAAAGTCATGAAACGAGTATTGCGCCCTTTTTGATTAAAACAGTGGCAGCACTGTGCCGTTGTTGATTCTGGTTTAGACTTCTTATTGATAAAACGTTTCAGTGACATTCAGTCTTAGTTCGTCATTCAAGAGAAGTGCATATCGGAACGGAATTGTGGTATTCCTATTATATCGTGTTATTGTATATAGTGTGCGTTAACAGTTTGCTGTAACAAAGAATAACTTACTCCGTTCGACATGCAAACAAGTACTTCTTGTTAGTTAATATTGCTATCTTTATGTATGTTCGTTTGTTTATCTTTTTATTACATTTAAGCAAGGCTGAGGATTTTGGAAAAAAGAAAATTAAAGGCCTGGAAAACTATAAGGCCTGAGTACAAAAGTTTACGCAAATTATTTAGAAAATCGTTTCAATAAAATGTATAGAAATCATTGTAGTGTAAAAAAATATCTTAAAACTAATAATTTACGTAACCCGTATTAAGATAAATGATGAAGATTTAAAAATATTCAAAGTTTCAAAAGTATTAGATATATGAGTACTATGATAAACCTTTTTTCTTAAAACACCATTTCACGATGAAACAGCGTTGAGAAAATTCTAAATATACAGAAGATGTTTTTACCAAAGGGATATTATGTCTTTAAAAGAAAACCGCCAGTGGAAATGCGAAAACTGTTTCGCAGAGCCCAGATTCCTTTTTATTCGAAATTCCTCATACACACGTTTGTGAAAAATCTCATTTGTAAAGTAAACCAACGTTAATATTTTTTTAATGAAACTTTCGTATTTAAAACAATGTTTATTAAGTACTTTATTCGCAAAGAATATTCAAAAAGTGATTTTAATAAGACCATAAGGCAAAGGCCAAAAAAGGCATTGTATTACTTCAATAGAATTTACGCAACTAAGTAACAAATTATATTTTAAAATGTGTTTTACCTTTAGAACTTTATTTATCTTGCTTACTTTTATTACACTTACTGATTATATGAGGCAAAGTTTATTAACATTATATTTACCGAATATTATTTTTATATCGAAATAAGTCAAATTATATCTACGTATTTTCAGTTGTGCGGTTCAAAATAGAAGCTATGAATATTCTCCTTCTGAATCTCGACGCAATACGCCTATTTACCTTATACCTTATTATATCTTGTTGTCTAAGTAAAAGTTTAAAGCTTTGTAGGTTAATATTTGGCTTCTTTGGAAGTAGATACAGTCTGGTCGGTATATTAGTCGTCTGACACTGTTTTATGTCACGTGTTAACATCTATGCTGTTTTTGGGTAAGTACCTTCATTAACTGTTCTGTTAACTGTCTTATGCTCTTCATCATTCATCATAATACATATCAACTTCGATATCATTACCAAAATACAGTAAAATTACCTTTTAAATAGCACAAGGAGACTTTTAGAGCCTGTTTCACAAGTTAATGATAGAGTGTCGGATAGTTAACTGACAAATAAACTAAATTGCAGATAAATGTCTCTAAAAAGAGACTCTAAAAAGTGAAAAATAAAACCGCGGCCATTTTTAAATAGGTATTTGCTATCCAGCAGATAAACAGAATAACAGCCACATGATCTACCTGTTAACTTATTAGGGACTTTAAATGCTGAATAAGCCTATCAGAAACCTGAGAAATGCAAAATTCTGAGATATGTGTCAGATATGTTCCGATTTCCAACTGACAGTTTATTGGTAACTTGTGAAACAGGCCTTTAGAGTCAAATTTTGCTCAGTGATAGTAAATCGCCTGATTGTATGAATTCCAAACTGTGGTAAAACGGACATCTGAATCATATGTGAAACAAGCTATCAAGTTACGTGAATGACGTCAATGACCTTGTCATTCCGAATGTAGACCTTTCGCTTTGAAACTGAGCTTACAATAGCTTGGATGAAGCTTTAAATTTGAGTGCTCGCCGGCCGTCAGCACCGTGTTTATTGTTTGTAAATAGTAAACAAGGTGTCAGTGTTCACGATAGTTAACATTGAGCAAGTTGTCAATGGTGCAATGGTAAACAACTACGTTGTCACGTAAATTTTAGTGCACACAAAATCAACTGCAATTAAATACCTGAGTAGTTAGCTTTATTAGGTAAAACTACGAGGTTGTTTAGAACCTTTACTGCAACTATTTGCTTTGTTATATTGTTTATTTATGTATTTTCTTTATACATATATTAAGAAAAGATAAAGAAAAGTAAAAAAGCACATGCATAAAGGCGGACTTATCCCTAAAAGGGATCTCTTCCAGTCAACCTTTGAGTAACAGAAGGAAAAGGACAAGAATTGTTAATTGTTGACTGTTGTAGCAAAATTTCTTTAAATGGGTATAAAGTTCATTTTTACTGCCCCACTGTTTAGCTCTTCGTCTAAAAGAGTTGAAGTTTATACCAAACATGATATTCCAATGCGAATTGGAATATCGGATTGGTTGGAAAATGTTGAATATAACCCAGGAATTATTCACGACGCTTTCCTTAACCGAAATACTGATGTAAATATCTTTTAAGCACATAAGTTTGAATAGAAAAGTTATAGTTGCCTGCGGATATTTAAATTCACGATCCCTAAGAACAATGAAATGGCTACACTATTCCGCACTGATGATATTTTTTAATGAATTTTTAAGCCATTGGTCCTTTTTATGAACAAGAAGCATGTTAAAGATAATCTACGTTCTTTTGTCTGAAAATAAATGAAAGAATTAAAACGTGAGGCCATAACTTTTACGATACGTTTAATTAAAAATAGCATCTGTAGCAAAAGTGTTAAATTAAAACGATGTTTTTATTCTTAAAAGTATTTATTTAGTTTTTTTTTAAAATTTTTTACATTTTTATTTATTATATAAAGTATGAAATAAATATATTTAATCCTTTTTTTACAAATTCAATACAGAAGCTCCAAAACATGCATCACTAGTTCTAATTTATACAAATTAATGATTGAAAATAAGCTGTGATGGCCTAGCGGTGCGACCGTGTGAATCTCTAGAGACGATCATGGGTTCAAACCCGGGCAGACACCAATGAGTTTTTCTATTAAAACTTATGTGTCTAATTGATAATTGCAATTTATCACACGCTTTTCGGTGCAGGAAAACATCGTGAGGAAACCTGCATATCTCTAGAGAATTCTGGAGATATGTGTAACCGACCAATCCGCATTGGAGCAGCGTGGTAGGTCTTAGCTCCAATCCTTCTCTCCAATAACGGAGAGAAGAGGCCTATGCCCAGCAGTGGGATAGTAACAGGCCGCTACTTACTTTTTTACTTTAATGATTAAAATTGAAACCGTAAATATAATACCGTAATACACGGTTGACATGTGACCTTGATTCTACTAATATACAAATAAAAGAAGCGAATACAAATAAAAGAAGCGAATACAAATAAAAGAAGGGAATTTTATCATGAACAGTATAATGTCTACTGAAAAAGGTTATTGAAACCCTACATTTCTACCGTAATTACTACTGATATTATTATTAAAATTTAATCTCAAAAATGGAACGAGTAATAAATGTTTTAAATCCTTTAAACTCACACAGTCTCGTACACTCTCGCGAATTTAATATTTAATTAAAGTTTGTTTTATTTTTATTAAGTAGTTAGTATTTTTCTTTTGTCTGGAACTTTGTAATATAGTATCGGAGGTGGGCGTCGATATCTGCAACGCAGTTTTAACTATTGCAGTATCATCGCCAACATTGTGCAAGTACAATCTGTAAATGTTCCATCAATAAATAAATTGCAGATTTCAAATAACTCTGTATTGTCAATAATGATCAAAATAGTTTAAGTTTTTTCATTGACATTGATTTGCGATCAAATAAAAAGGTGAGCCTTTCTAAACATTTCTTCGACTGAAGAATTTTTGAAGTAAAGTAACGGCTTGTTATTATAGGACTGATGAGCTTTATCTCTCTTTTTTTAAAGAGAAGGCTTTGAGCTTAGACCCTCTACGCTGCTTCTAATGCGGATTAATAGGTTTCTCTCGTAAGGCCCTACAAATTTTCTATATACAAATTCTGCAGTGTGTAATAACTTGAAAATATAAATCACGCAGATATTTTTTTATAAACATTGGTGTCATACGGTCTCCATATTATTAGCGATGTCAAGAATTGAACTTATGACAGCGATCTCATGTACAAAAGGCTACCAAATAATACAACAACAGAATAACGTACTGCCATATCATATGGGACAGGCCAAACAAGCATAGACAGGTTAAGTTAACAATAATTTGGAATGATTAAGCCAGAACGATTCTACCACCAGTTACGCCGTGTGCTATCCGGCTGAATAGAATATTACCACCCTCATTTCTTAGCGAGGTGTCGTAGAAGGCGGCTAAGGATAGTCGACCCGCCGTGTGGTATCCGGCTGAGTAGAATAGGCCACCCTCATTTCTTACCGAGGTGTCGTAAAAGGCGACTAAGGTATGTCGACACACCGTGTGGTATCCGGTTAAGTAGAATAGACCACCGTCTTTCTTAGTCGGCCGGTCGTAAAATACGTAGCCAAATCATGTGACAACATGTTTATAACATGTTGTGCCGACCCCACTTAGAGTGGAATAAGGGCAGGAAGATGATTCTACCACCAGTTCGTAACGCTGTCATCCACTGAGAAGAACTGGCAAGAAACTCAATGGTTGCTCTTATCACGAATATGAACTATTTGAGGTTAGGTTCTAATAACGCCAAATACTTAATGTAGGTAGGCGCGAATCTATCCAAACCAACATTAAGACGTCACACTAACTAATGATAGTTGGATTAGTAATTACTAAACTAGATTTAACCATCTCGTCTTATCAATAATTGTGACACGATCTAAACACTCATCATTGTCTTACCCTTATCCCACTCTAAGTGGGGTCGGCACAATATGTCTTCTTCTTCCACTCTCCTCTATCATTCGTCAACTCTGGTACCAATCCTTTAACATGCATATTATTTTTCACACAATCCATCCGCCAGATTGTAGCACTACTTTTCAATATGTATTTATTATTATTATTTTTAGTTTTTACTGTTTTTAATGTGGTGTTCAGTAAAAGTGTTCATTCATTCATTCATTCCATCCATCTTTTTTTCGGCCTCCCCCTAATCATACATCCACATTCATATTTAAAACTCTTTTGCTCACATGATTTTCATCCCTCATTACATGACCATACCAACTTAATCTCGCACATCTCATCTTTTCTGTAATGAGCGCAACTTTCAGACTTCCCCTAATATACTCATTGCGTATTCTATCAAGTTTTGTCACACCACACATCCACCTTAACAGTCTCATCTCATTTACACGATCTAAACACTATCTAAAGGAATAGCTTCAGAGTTGATGAACGATAGGAGAGAATGAACATACCCTTCTTATAGTGGGATAAGGGCAGGAGAATGATGATTTATGAATATAAAAATACATCTTGAAATAGTGGCTACAAAAAAGTTTTATTAAAAAACTACTAGGAAAAGACCATGAAAAATATAATAACAAAGTATTTATTTAGAATTGACGCAAACGCGCTAACAATAGAATGTATTGTATAATATTATTATTCCTAAAATCTGTCTGTCTGTTGAGCTTTTATGGCTAATCCAATATTTATGAAATTAAGTAAAATTAATGCCTATATCGAGTTAAGCTTTGATAGCCCAGCCGTGAGTTCAAGATCAAGAGATTCTTTCGAGAAGGTCACAGATTCAAGACCCAGGCAGACACAAATAAATGTTTGTGTTAAAAACTTATGTTTCTAATTGATAATTGCAATTTATCACACGCTTATCGGTGAAGGAAAACGTGAGGAAAACTCCATATCTCTAAAGAATTCTAAAGATATGTGTAACCTACGAATCCGCATTGGAACGTGCTGGGTCGTAACACCAACTTTTCTTTCCAAAAATAAAGGAGCACGCAGGTCTATGCCCAACTGTGGGATAGTAGGTAACAGGCCGTTATTTTACCGGGTTACTTTACTTTATGCTGTTATTTACTTTTGCTGATACAGAAAGCCTACTATACTGTTGAGGATTATTTGGACGATAAAAATGCGTGGATATAAATATTGTTCGACCCTGTACAAGATAGAAACATTAAATGTAACTAGTATTAAGAATTGTATTTTTTAAAAAGAGCAACCGCCGAGTTTCTTGCTGGCTCTTCTCGGTAGGAACAGCTTTCCGAACCAGCAGTAGAGTTGACGATTCAAAAGCACTTGTTTACAAGTTTATTTGAATAAAGAATATTTTGAATTTGAATTTGAATTTGAATTTAGAGTGGGATGCTCGCCATATACATATGTGTGTATACGAAAAAACATATATTTATTTATTTCGTATTTTTTAACTCTTTCATTCGATGTGCTGTAAAAGTTTTTTTGATTTATTTATTAAAAAAATTATGCACTTTCTAGTGTGATTAATAAAAAATAGTTTTATTCAAATCAAAAATAATGATTTTCTATCTTAATATTAATTATTATTTATTCTTTATCTTATTATTGTATTGTCACCGCTTCTTCATAATTTAACTTTAAGGATGTCTGGCAGCGGGTTTCCACTATGCTAAGTGTCTGGCATTAACTGACGTGATTTTTAATATTCTAAAGGTAATATCAAAAGATCAAGCTTTATAGTATGACGAAATTATTTCGTAATTTTGCAACCTTGAGTACCTCGTATCTCCCAAAGCCACTATGATCCAGGTTTCATAATCTACCATCGTTCTTACCTGTGTTGGGGGCATGCACTGACAAAGTTTCAGCTTCTATAAAATTACGAAGGTCTGGGGTTCAAGGAGTGTCGCTCTATAAGCGTCGTGTATGAAATCTGCCCGTTCTAACTGGTCCAAAATTGAGTCGGTAACATACATGTAAACTCTTAAAAACAAAGGTTAAATATAAAGCCCGTAATAAAAATAGAATCCACAATGTTATTGTCTGTTCTGATACAATGTGGTAGTTAATATAACAAGTTCAAGTTGTTAAAAAGTACTTCTGCAGTAATTGAAAGAGTCTGGCAAGGTGTAATTAATTTCCACGTGTACTTACAAAGTGTTAAAGAGCAATTAGTTGGTTTCCTGCGATGGATATTACAAAAAAAATATTTAACCTTCTACGTGAAACATGTAGGTAATTTAACATTCATTTCAAACTATATCTTCTTCTTCCTGCCCTTATCCCACTCTAAGTGGGGTCGGCACAACATTTTGTAAACATGTCATATGATTTGGCTCCGAATTTAACGGCCGCCTGCCTGACATCAACTTACCTTAGTCGTATTTTACGACACCACGGTAAGAAAGAGGGTGGTCTATTCTACTTAAGCGGATACCACACGGTGGGTCAACTTACCTTAGTCGCATTTTACGACACCTCGATAAGAAATTAGGATGGTCTTTTCTACTCAGCCGGATACCACACGGCCGGTCGACTTACCTTAGTCGCCTTTTACGACACCTCGGTAAGAAATGAGGGTGGTACTATTCTATTCAGCCGGATACCACACGGCGTTCATTTCAAACTATATCATCATTTAAATTGGCGTAGATAATATTATTTAACGTATTATATCCCTAATTTATTTTATAGAGTATTAAATAAATTTTCGAAACGTAAATCGTGTCGCTTCGCTCTACTTTGATAAATATCAAGAAGACTCATAGTGTTTAACAAATTAAATGTCCCAATCGTATATTTTAGCCTGAAATTATTAGACAAACATAAACCAAAATTTATTTTTAAAGAAAGGACAACGAGTGTTTTAATATTTGGGTTAAAAATATTACGAAGAGACTATCTTTGCTTTAATGGCGCATTTGGTGACATTAATCGGCGAATGGATGGTGCTTCCTACTGATATCTTGGCGGCATTTCAAATAGTACTGTAAACTAAATTTAATATAACAAATTACTCGAAAACCATTCATTAAAGGTATGACAGATATTGCATGTAAAGAACATAGTCGTTTAGCGAAAGTTTTCAGTGTGATTGACTAACGAAGTTTTAAAAATCCAAATTTGTATAATTTTGCCGCATGCTAAACTTTAAGTTTGCTCAAACTAACTTTTTTGAATTATTACGAGGTGTCAAAATAATAATTTCGCAATGCAGAATTTAATTGTAACGAAAATGAGCGGTAAAATAACATACGAGTTCCGAAACAGTAAGCGGGAGTTAAAACAATAGCCGGCAAAACGGCGCGCAGTGCGCTTGTGCCGCGAAACTCCAAAAAGTTGTACAAAAGTTAGTAAACCTGTCAGTTTGGCACTGGACGAGCGGGAGGATGCCGCGCGGGCGCGAGAGTCACGTGGGCCATGCGCGACCGCGATCTCCGGTCGCGGCAGCCGGCTAGGCGAAGCGTAGCGCGCGATCCGCCGCGGCGCCTCCACGCTACTGCGGCACGCGTCAACCCGCGATGCCCCGCACCACGACGCATCCCCCAGCCCCCGCGACACCCCGCCCCGCGCACCCTGCCGCACCTCAACCCCGCACGCACGCCGCATTCTTGATTTCCATCGCTACCACCCCCCCTCCCTCCAAGCACAAGAACCGCGCACAACCCTATGCGTAGTCATTTGACCAACTCACTTGCCCGAAATTCAAACTTACATGTGCCGCGCGCTATGCCGGTCCGACTTTTACGCAGCCCGTGGAGCTATCCTATTGCCGTCTCTTTCACCACCCCACGTGCGCTAAGACAACTTTATCGCAACAACTATTTAAGTAAATACTAAAAATTAATATAATATTATAAAATACAACAATTTTACAGTTAGTAAACTTTAAAAAAGTTTTACTTGCAAAAGTTGTATTTTAAAAATTTTACTTAATTTATTATAATTAATTTAATAATTCAGTATAATAAATTAAGTAATTAATAAATAATTAATATAAATTAAAAATTAAATTAAATGTCTTTAAATTAGGTGTCTAATAAATTAATAATTAAGTATAATAAATTAATAAATAATTAATATAAATTAAAAATAAAATTAAACACCTTTAAATTAAGTTTTAAATTCTACTTTTTACGAATTACTTTTTGGCCTATTAAAACGGCATAATATTAAATATGGCATATAACTCTATTAACAATTCTATTGGATAAACTTGCATCAGCTTACATATAACCTATTTATTCTGAGTAGACTCATCTCTTGAGATTTCTTGAAATGCGAGTCATCATAAGTTAATGTTTAATTTTTCAAGATATATCTTCAGGGAGCATTACCACAAACTCTAGAAAACATGCTATTAATTACTTTTATCTGAGATTTTTTATAAATAGCGATTGTAAACATTTCTACAAATTCGATCTTTTTAGCTCTCAGGCCCTGATAACGTCCTAGAAAGCCCAATAAACTGAATATTACCACAATGTTTTCCTGAAGCACCGGAACCTTTATTTATAAAGCCCTATTTATATTAGTGGCTTTAATAGTTACCTTTAGTTATTCCACCTTTATTAACCTTCCAGCTCGACCGAACAGCCAAAAATATGGGTGTCCTAAAAGCATCATATATGACCCTGACAATAAAATCACGATCTTAAACAAAAACACAAACACCGCCTTCCCCGATTTAGAAGAATCATACCACTAAACAAGTTAACACATGTTACAGGCTACCCTACGTAGCTGAGATCTCATAGGGGCACCATTAGGACGATCTTCTTAGATGCCAGTAGAACAGTTCTCTAGTAGAAATCGTTTTGAAATCAAACCATTCTTTATGAGTTAAACTCAACTGTTGGTTAAAAAAGTTGCTCCTAGCGAGAATAACCAGCAAGAAAGTCACCGGTTCCTCTTTTCAAAATCATCTTCCTGACCTTATCTCACTCTAAGTGGGGTCAGTACATGTTATAAACATGCTGCCACATGATTTGGCTGCATTTTTACGACCTGCCGCCTGCCTGACGTCAACTTACCTCTGTCGTATTTTACGACACCTCGGTAAGAAAGAGGGTGGTCTATTCTACTAAACCGGATACCAACGGTGGGTCAACTTACCTTAGTCGCCTTTTACGACACATCGGTAAGAAATGAGGCTGGTCTATTCTACTCAGCCTACCTTCCTCTTTTCAAAATGTAATCTCATAAGTAGTACATTGAGTCTCTACTATCATTTTCAGGGTCGAAGAGTTATATCTACGCATTCTTATCTTTTTTGTTATCCTCATTAGTATAGCCTTTTTGTATCAGCCTTCTTTTAATCGTTTTCTTCAAATGTAATGGCAAAGCTAGAATGTATTGCGGAGTTTTACTATAGAATCTTATACATGACTTACGTATTTTTGTAAGGCGCAAAGCAGGAGCTGCAACCTTATGTCGGTACAAAAGAGCTATATGCAGTGAAGGCTGAAGAAAAAGCAGAAAATCTTATCCCCCTTGAGGGTTGCCTTTTGAGGTCTCCCTTACACCTAATAGGTGTCAACGCGCAGGGTCTCTACCTAGCATTTTAGGATCCCGTCATCTACCGGTTTCTCGTAGCTACTCAATGACATAGGCTACATCCGTATTTTGGTTCTAATATAGATCTCCTCCTTTTTTATTTGACCACATATTCTCTAAGATGATTGATTGATTGATCTTTTATAAGATATCGATAATCAGCGAATAATTTTCCGATCCATACAAGCCTGACGATTCAAAGCCTTATTCTTCTATTGCTGAGGAGTTTTGGAAGCTTCTAATGATTAAATAATAAATTTTTTGTATGGTATATGACATTATATCACTCAATACATATTCAATATACACAATATTCAGAATGTTCTCTCTAAAATAATCAACTTCATTTAAAAAAAATTCATTCATAAATCGCACTAAAGTAAATTTTTCCGCATTCATTTTATGAGGATTTTAATCTTCATAACAGCAGAATTAAAAGATCGCACGAAGTAATATTAAAAAGAAACAATAATAGCATTAATACCTGAAACGGCGTTGAAATCTTTCTCTTTAATAATTGAAGATTAAAACATAATCTCACCTAATCTTCAACCAATGTTTTTTATTTAATGAGAGTTTTTTTTAAATTCTTTAAAGATGAAATAAATACAGACGATGGATTTATTTTAAACTAACTTATGGTCGCGGCGTCTTCTGCATAGACTTCAGTACTGAAATGAGAAGTACTAATGAAATGAGTACACGGTGTTGAACCTTTATAACATACTTATGTTAGTGCACTTCTTACACCTCCGAAATGGGCAACGCACTGATATTTCTTTGCCTGAAGTACTGATAGTGGCCACTTTCGTTCGCAGTATTTACGTCCATGGAGACGAAGATGCCAGCAGAAGCTATATCTATAAGAATAAATAGCATTATATTTATGTCGTCTAAGTCAACCGATGGACGTTCTCTGATGGACATAGGACTCGTCATGGAATCTTAACACTGCATGATTTTTTACCGCCTACTACCGCTTTGTGTCGATCTTTTGAGGTTGCAAGTCCATCTCTTACGTGGTCTACCGACACTGCGTTTTCGAATGCAGGATTTTATGTACAACACCTAAGGAACCCAATGCCCATCGTTTCTCCGCACTATGAGCCACGCCTGTTATTATATCATATAAAACTCCGGAAAATATAAATTCTTTACAATAATATATGATAAATACGTAATAAGAAAGCAAACAGAAAGATTATATGTTTTTCATCAAGCTATAGTCGCGGCAAACACTTCAGAAACACAAAATATATACTTGCCTTCGAAAATAGGGAGGCGGAATTAAAAATACATATAACGCTTTATTTCAACTCTTATGGTGCAATATTTAAGATATAAATAGCTAAAATATGAGAAATAGACATCATCATCTTCCTGCCCTTATCCCACTCTAAGTGGGGTCGGCACAACATGCTATAAACATGCTGTCGTATGATTTGGCTGCGTTTTTACGACCGGCCGCCTGCCTGACGTCAACTTACCTCTGTCGTATTTTACGACACCTCGGTAAGAAAGAGGGTGGTCTATTCTACTAAACCGGATACCACACGGTGGGTCAACTTACCTTAGTCGCCTTTTACGACACCTCGGTAAGAAATGAGGTTGGTCTATTCTACTCAGCCGGATACCACACGGCGGGTCGACTTACCTTAGTCGCCTTTTACGACACCTCGGTAAGAAATGAGGGTGGTACTATTCTATTCTGCCGGATACCACACGGCGGAAAATATGAGAAATAGACGTCCATTTAAAATTAAGAATGGTTATTAGTAATTTCTTTATTTCTTAAAGTAGGTATATCATACAACAAGCATATATCGTACAGCTTACAAGTTTATTAAATCAGTTTGTACAAGAATTATTACCAAAAACAAATATTTATAAATAAGGAGTACTTATGCATTTACAGATACGTCATATACGAATTTTAAAGACAAAAATAACCGTAAGTTTTTTTTGTACAATCACTACATAGTATAAAAAGTCGCTTTCCCTGTGTGTCCCTATGTCCCTATATTCCTATGTATGCTTAAATCTTTAAAACAAGAGTTGTGATTCAAGAGTAAAGTTTATATGTTTAACAACATTCAATACGGAGTAGAGAAATACTATAATTTTGAGGTTTCTAATGTGATGTCGTAAATAATTACATTTTTTCCGCTTACATTGCAAACGCAGGCTGAACCCTACGAAATTTTTCAAAATAATGTGCTAATTATGTATTTGTACACCTTGAAAAGGTCTACAGAAAAGTCCCCGATGCTATATGTCTATCTCTTATGGATAACCCACAATAGCGTTTTTTTGTCATTTTCTTTTCACGAAAGATAATGCCTATTTTCGAAGCATTTTTAAACAATACAGCATTAATACTTATCAAATTAAGTACCTTAAATACATTGTTGATTTAATATAGATCTATATGGCCGTTTACAGCATGTAATTTAAGTGAACATTTTCGAAGATATTACAGATTAAAAATGCAGGGGCATAGCGGTTTATTTTAGTCAAAATTTAACGCATGTGGGCCACGGGCAGTAATGAATAAAACAAAAAAAAAATCTTTTCCTGAGTGACATAGGCTATATATTTTATACCCGTGCGAAGTCACAGCGGGTCACTAGTTATCATATAATAAGAATTCTGAATATCAAGTACACTAGTTTATTCATTTATTTGAAAAGTACCATTGAAATCAGCCCGAGGTAAAGCTTTGATCCAGTTCCGCACTCATCCGGCGTTTTCTTTGACTATCTTACTGTAAATATAATATTTTGATTCTTTTATGATCACAAAAGGAACTATAAAAGTATTGTGGTATAATCCATACTGCTGTATTGGTTTCTCCTTTTTTCATATCCGAACTAAGCGATGTGACTTTTAGTTGGATGTATTTACAGGTCTGAATATGGCAAAAGGGACTTTTTAAAGCGATGTTCATCAATAATATTAAAAACGCGAAAGTACATGTTTTTTTATTTAGGATTTATTCAGTTTCGAACGGTGCCGTGAGGTATCCGGCTGAGAAGAATAGACCACCCTCATTTCTTACCAAGGTGTCGTAAAATGCGACTAAGGTAAGTCGATCCACATTGTGGTATCCAGCTAAGTAGAATAGATCACCCTCATTTCTTAACGAGGTATGGTAAAGGCGACGAAAGTAAGTTGACCCAACGTGCGGTATCCGGTTGAGAAGAATATTCCACCCTATTTCTTACCGAGGTATCGTAAAAAGCGAGTAAGGTAAGTTGACGTCAGGCAGGCGGCCGGCCGTAAAAAATGAAATCGAATCATTTTACAACATGTTTATAACATGTCGTGCCGACCTCTCTTAGAATGGATGATGATTAAATTTCGAACGGAAAACGAATCACATATTTTTAGTATGTAGATAGTAGGCTTAAAAGTCACCTAAATCACTTTTAACTTTATAACAGGTAAATTCCCGAACAGAAGAAAGTCTGATATAAAAATTAGTCTCTGCTTTCCAATTTGTACAGCCAAAAAACCTTTTAATACTCTCAAAGAATATTTACAAAGCTTTTTGGTTATGTCATGAATTTCTACCTCTTGAGAATGTTTAAGTGACGTCGATGGGTCGATAATGCATACAGCGCTCTACATTTAGAATAATTTGTCCTGAACTATAACAAAATAAACTATAATTTTTTTGTACATCTGGGACAATTGGTATAAATTCCGCCGTATGGTATCCGGCTGAATAGAATAGTACCACCCTCATTTCTTACCGAGGTGTCGTAAAAGGCGACTAAGGTAAGTCGACCCGCCGTGTGGTATCCGGCAGAATAGAATAGACCACCATCATTTCTTACCGAGGTGTCGTAAAAGGCGACTAAGGTAAGTTGACCCACCGTGTGGTATCCGGTTTAGTAGAATAGACCACCCTCTTTCTTACCGAGGTGTCGTATAATACGACTGAGGTAAGTTGACGTCAGGCAAGCGGCCGGTCGTAAAAACGCAGCCAAGTCATGTTACATGTTTATAACATGTTGTGCTGACCCCTTAGAGTGGGATAAGGGCAGGAAGATGATGGGACAATTGGTATAAATTGCAAACTCACATCACACTATACTTTTATCTGAAGAAAGATTGCACAGTCCAAAATTACCGCGAATGAGATAATGTGTATTTATGTTTGATTTATGTTGAGTTTGATAACATTTTCCATAGGTATTTATCTCGTTTAAGACAGGAAGACCTTAGGTATAGAGTAAAATAAGCACAATAAGCTCAACAGTTTTGTCTAGCCCAATACAGGAGGGGTGGCAGTGGACGGGTCCAATAGCGGAAGCCGTCATTCATCCCCACCTGAGTTGAGTTTGGCCACACGTTTGGCGTTTATCAACAGTCTACAATAAACCATGTCAATTATAGACGCTCATAATAAAATAGCCCTTTGCTTTATTTGTCCAGCGTAGATCGAAAAGTATTTGTCAATTGTATCTCCAGCCCGCTTTGCCGAGCTTAATTTAAAGATATATTAATTAAATTTATGAAAAATTGCTCCGACCGATACCAAATTACAGTAAATCTCATATAGGTCCAGCCGCTTCAGAGTCTATATACAGAGGAAATCAAACATTCTTTTTTATACATTACTCGCATGGGTATTAAATATATAGCCTAGATAAAATGTGATTATTTACGACATCACATTAGGAACCTCAAAAATTATAGTATTTCTCTACTCCATATTAAATGTACTCCATAGTATATGTAACCTTCCTCTTCAATCACTCTATCTATTTAAAAAAAAGCGCATCAAAATCTGTTGCGTAGTTTTAAAGATTTAAGCATACATAGGGATATAGGGACAGACAGAGAAAGCGACTTTGTTTTATACTATGTAGTGCCAAGCCAAAGTGTCACAGCAGTGGAAAAGTAACTGACCGTTAATAAGAAAAGTAACTGACTGAACAATACTATAACTTGTTTAGATGAAATCCTCTAATAGGAGGCGTAGAATATGGTAAAACGAAGAATGCAAGTACCAGTATTAAGTTTCAACTTAAAATTGTCATATCTTTTTTATTTGCTGACCGATTGAAATAAAACATACTCTATATGTTAATTAAGTGAGACTTTTTACTATATATTAGTAAACAGCGTCCAAATCTAATCAAAGGTTTTTGAGATTAGCGGGAACAAACGCACAGATATTTGACATGTCAACGATTTTATTATATGTATAGATAGATATAGAATAGAATAGATAAATTAATTATATTATTAGATTAGATAAGTATTATAGTTTCTTTCTGGTTCTTCTCGGTAAGAGCAACATTCCGAACCAGATGTAGCTTCATTAATCATATTGATCCTTGACGATTCAAAAGTGCAGTAGGTGTAGTAAAAGGTGACTAAGGTAAGTCGACCGGCCGTGTGGTATCTGGTTGAGTAAAATAGATCAACTTTTTTTCTTACCGAGGTGTCGTAAAATACGACTAAGGTAAGTTGGCGACAGGCAGGCTGCCGGTCGTAAAATACGTAGCCAAATCATATGACAACATGTTTGTAACATGTGCCGACCCCACTTAGAGTGGGATAAGGGCAGGAGGATGTAGAATGTATGTACATTATAATACTCTAATAATTACAAACATCTGGGTGACCAAACATCGCTCGGTAATTTTTTACAAAAAAAAACTTAAAAAAAAAACAATTATTTAGTTGGGATCGATCCTTGGCAGCTACGTCGACTTGACAGTTAATGGCGAAAATTCAATTCAATATAAATGTGTGTGTTTTTAATGCCCAAAAATAAGGATAAAACAATATTTTTTTTACATAAAACCTAGCTAGATCAATTTTTCTCCCCCAAAACCTCCTACATGCTGAATTTCAGGAAAATCGTTGGAGCCGTTTCCGAGATTCGGAAAATATATACATATACAAGATTAACTCATTTAAATATTAAAGATAAACAGAAGCTCGTAACCTCTGCCGTTCATAGTTTAAAAATATCCTTAAAATCAAATGAAATATTTCTATTAGTGTAATACACAAAACATATTAAGGTCTTTATTATTATCATAAAACAGTACTATATGCAACCCCATTACACAAAAATTCCGTTACCAAAGCTTTATCATTCAGGTAAGTTCACTAGTAGTTGACCGTTTTGTAATAAAATAAATTTTTAATTACCTGTTGCCATCTATTAACAACTGCCCAAAACCTCAGAACTATAGCACATTGTTTTATATTTAAAATTTAATATTATAAATTAATATTTTTTATTAGCTACATACAACAAACAAAACGCTTATTATTTAAAATTTCATACAAAACAGTACATGGTCAATTAATAGTGCCCTATTATTTGATTATATTATTTCAATTTCACATAAAATGAAGTAAGTAAAGTAAGAAGTAAGTAAATCTAATTCTAAAGAAAAATATCACATGCAATTGTAACATGAAAATACTTATTCTATTGTTACTAATGATTATTCTTACTTCTAAACCCGAGCTTATAATTTTTTCTGTACTAATATAAAAAGTAATAATAAAATTATTTAGTAGTATTAGTTAGTAGACCGGTTAGCGCGCCGTGCAATTGTTGTTGATGTCACCATTCCGCATGGCGATAATCTCATAAAAGCCGAAAAAGAAAAATTAACTAAATATTTAGACCTTTCTTATGAGATATCCGCCATGTGGAATGTTGACTGAACAATAATTGTTCCTATTGTTGTGTCGGTTAACGGTCTGATTGCGAAGAGCCTCGACCAACATCTTCAGAGGCTTTCGCTTAACAGTTGGATCAAGATGTCGTGTCGGATGCAGAAGGCAGTATTGATGAAACGGCGCGCATTGTAAAGAAGTTCCTCTCTCTGGACTCCTAACCATTGGCAACTCGGGATATTTCCCCATTCCCGGCGGACGTCAATTTTTTATATTTTTAAATGTTTTTTTTATGATAATTTTTTTTTAATTAGAAATATTTAAAAATGTAAAAAGTTAGGATTAAGAAAAATTATTTTATTAAAAATATGTACTTTTATTATTACTGTTGTATTATGGATCTCCGAAAAGTAACGCATCTTTCTATAAATTATAAAAACATATCAGCTTAAATGTTGTTTACAATTCTTATGCTCTTTTACGTTGAAGGAAACTAACGTAACGTCAGCTACTTGCCTCGATAACATATAATGAAACGCTTCACTGCGTCATAATACAAGTTTTGTTTAATCTATTTAGCTCAATATTAATACATTTAATGTTTTATGCATAAATTTGTGTACTTCACTGTATAATGAAACGCTTCACTGCGTCGTAATGGCAACAATTTTATGTTGAATACATTTTTATGCTAAAAGTGTAATTCACGTTAACGTCTCGCGGAACGTATTTAAATACTAGCATTTCGCAATTCAACTTCAGTTATGACCTTAATTCGTTTGTATCCCATTATAGGTGTTTATAAACACGTGGTTAGAAAATAGTTGTTATAATAAACAATTTAATATACCCGCAAGCATAAAATTGAAATAGTTTACAATACAATTTAGCTATTCGTGGAATATGAAAATATTTTTTGTATCCGTGCCGTGTGGTATCCGGCTGAATAAAATAGTACCACCCTCATTTCTTACCGAGGTGTCGTAAAAGGCGACTAAGGTAAGTCGACCCGCCATGTGGTATCCGGCTGAATAGAATAGTACCACCCTCATTTCTTACCGAGGTATCGTAAAAGGCGACTAAGGTTAGTTGACCCACCGTGTGGTATACGGTTTAGTAGAAAAGACCATCCTCTTTCTTACCGAGGTGTCGTAAAATACGACTAAGGTAAGTTGACGTCAGGCAGGCGGCCGGTCCTAAAAACGCAGTCAAATCATGTGACAGCATGTTTATAACATGTTGTGCCGACCCCACATGAGTGGGCTAAGGGCAGGAAGATGATGACAGACCTGTTTGAAACATTCAAAAATATTGACTATAATAGCTATTTAAAAAATCGTGTACATAAAATCTACTGTCGTGTAGATAATAAGTAAATCTAAGTGTTGCACATTTCACCGTCCAATAAAGTCCAATGCAGATGTCCTTGAGCATGCATTCGGCGCCATATTGGTGCGGTAATCGAGAAATTGCTCGTGAACCAATTAGTGAACGATGAATATTTTGGTTATTTCAATCTTAAATTACATCTGTGTAAAGTTAAAGAATTTTTTTTAATACATTAATTTTTTTAACTCAACTTAAAAAAATTATTCAAGTTTAAAATATTCTTTATTTAAAAAAAACTTGTTAAACTTAGCTCTTACCCTTTTCAAAATATTTTTTTCTTACAACTAGTTACATCATTTCGTTACCACTATTCTGTGTTTTAGTAGACAGACAACTGGTCAATATATAATTTTAATACATACTTACATACAAATATACACCCAGGTTCAAAGAAACAACAAATTGTTTTATAGAAAATGTTGGCCCTCAGCGGGACTCGAACTCGCGACCCGCGGAGCTGAAGGCAGGATCACTACCCACTGCGCCAACGGACCTATCAAATTGACTGTGGAGTTTTGTATAGACTCATATATTAAAACTCTACAACGATTTGCGTACTTATAAGGCGCACAGCCATGTTGGTTCCTAAACACATAAAATATATATAACTATAATATACTATGTAGCTTATTGAAGAACTATTTCCTTTAAATATTCCTTTCGAATCAGCTAACTTGTATATTCTCGAGTTCCAAATTCGCATTGAGACGCAAAGCCAGATAACGTCACGGTGATACGTCGCTATGCAATTTTGGACTGGAGTCTTATCTTGAAGATGCTTCTGTTATGCTGGGTACGATTGGTGACGTCATTTCAGTGTGGTGCTGGTTTGAAGTGCTTGGATTTTATGAAACCTGCGTACGAAAATACATCGAATCCTCTACATTTAAACATTGCATACATTTTCTTTCATCATTGATACAAGTTAATGTAAATTTTATCTATACTAATTTTAAAGATATAATTTAATAATATATTAATAATACTATATATTCTAAGTACTATTTACTAACTAAACTATTTTGAAAAGACAAGCATTAATAAAATACTTATATATAAAGCTGAAGAGTTTGTTTGATTGATTGATTGTCTGAACGCGCTAATCTCAAGAATTGCTGGACTGATTTGAAATTTTTTTTCAGTGTAAGATAGTCCATTTATCAAGAAAGACTATGGGCTATATAATATCACGCTTAGATGAATAGGAGAGGAGCAACAATAAAAAATATTACGAGAACGGCAAAATTTAGCGCTTTCCTCGCGTGCGCTAAGTAAACGGTGAAAGTTATTCAAAAATTATGTACTACAAAATTGTTCCCCTCTAAAAGTTCTAAATAAAAGTCCGCGACAGCATATGTATATGTATATAGGGTACAGCGGCTGATATTCACAGGGTCTTTGTTTTGCAAAAAAGAGCTATACGTGGTATTTATAATATGAAACCTCGTGATTCTCTTAGGGAAAAGTTCAAAGAAATTGGCGTTATGACTGTAGCTTCACAATACATCTACAGTAATATACTATTTGTACGTAAAAATATTCACTTGTATAGTAAAAATAGTGATAGGTATGACAGACATACAAGAAACAGACATAAACTAATGACGCCTAGATTACGCCTCCAAAAGGTCCGAAAATCATTTGTCGGTCTCGGTACACGTTTTTATAACAATATTCCTCAACATTATCTGGACTTGCCTTTACACAAGTTTAGAAATTATCTCAAAACGATGTTGCTACATAAAGCTTACTATACTATTGAGGATTATTTGAGTGATAGCTTATCTTAACTGCAGTCAGCTACGCATCCAGCTGCAACGATTATCTTGTAACCATCAAATTGTAATAATTTTTAAAAGATTAGCCGCCGAGTTTCTTGCTGATTCTTCTCGGTAGGAGCAAACTTCCGAATCAGTGGTAGCTTCTTTAAAACATTTGACGATTCAAAAGTACTGTAAACAGTCCACTTGAATAAAGAATATTTTGAATTTGAATTTGAATTTGAATTTATGTCTAGCTTTTAGGTGTTATCGCCAATGACTTTCGCTTTGTATTTTATAGCAACACTGTCATGAAACAAGAGTTGCGCGCCCTTTTGACTGAAACGTTGGCAACACTGTGTTGTTATGTTTTCGGTGAAGTCTTCCTATTGATAAAACGTTCCAGTGGCTTTCAGTCTTTGTTCGTCATTCAAGAGTGTATCTCGCAGCGGGAATAGTGGTATTCTTGTATATAGTGAGCGCGCTAACATAGGGTTAACCCAATTTAACCACTTTTATGGTTATCAAAATTCTATATTTAAATCTTTTCACGCGGGCGATGCCACTGGCGAAAGTTAGTATTAATTTATTTCCTATATTATCACAACGATCATTGGCAACACAAACATATATAGCATCTGCGTCGGCAAAGACGAGGTCCCCGTTTTATGACGTCGGTATGTCTGGCTTCTCGCCACGCTTCCGACTGGCTTAGTCATACTCCAGCCCTCCACTTCACCTGTGCCAAGGCTTGGCCTTATAGGGAGCTCCTTATCGTATTTCTCACTAGTAGAATTATTTGCGCTGTATTTACCAGATCAATAAATATATTAATATATTTACGCCGTGTGGTATCCGGCTGAATAGAATAGTACAACCCTCAATTCTTACCGAGGTGTCGTAAAAGGCAACTAAGTTAAGTCGACCCGCCGTGTGGTATCCGGCTGAGTAGAATTGGCCAACCTCATTTCTTACCGAGGTGTCGTAAAAGGCGACTAAGATAAGTTGACCCACCGTGTCGTATCCGGTTTAGTAAAATAGACCACCTTCTTTCTTATCGAGGTGATGTAAAATACGACTAAGGTAAGTTGACGTCGGGCAGACGGCCGGTAAAACCGCAGCCGAATCATGTGACAGCATCTTTATAACATGTTGTGCCGACCCCACTTAGAGTGGGATAAGGGCGGAAGAATGATGATAAATATATTAATATATTTATTTATTTCTTATTTATGTACAAAATTTCATTATAAATATTCTTTACAAAATAAATATAAAAAATATTTAATAATATTAAAGAAAAAAATTACTACAGGAAGTGCTCAATTTTAATGTGCTCAAGTTCCGCGCTCAGCGCTTTCTCAATCTGCCAATTCTTTCCTACGCTTGGTCCAACAACCAAATGAGAACCAGATGAGTAAATCGTTTTCATTAAAGGATACTTTGTCTACTTGGCTAGAAATATAAAGTAACGATTCCAAAAATTTATAAGGTTTGTATACGCCAACCTTAAACCTATTCAATAATTTTTAAAATAGATCTCTTTACAGCAACGTGTCAACCATACATAACGTCAAAATACAAGAATATCTTTAATATTTAAATGAGTTAATCTTATATTTATTTGTATAAAGTAAGTAAGCGGCCTGTTACTATCCCACTGCTGGGCATAGGCCTGCTCTCTCCGTTGTTGGACAGAAGGTTTGGAGCTAAGACCTACCACGCTGCTCCAGTGCGGATTGGTAGGTTACACAAATATCCAGAATTCTCTAGAGATATGCAGGTTTCCTCTCGATGTTTACCTTCACCGAAAAGCGTGTGATAAATTGTAATTATCAATTAAACACATAAGTTTTAACAGAAAAATTAATTGGAGTCGCACGGTGTTACCGCTGGGCTACCACAGCTTTATATAAATACAAATAAATCGTTTAAATCTCCAAAGATCAATATGATTAATGAAACTGCTTGCTGGTTCTTACCGAGAATCTTTTAAACTTCTACTGCAAAAGTAATAATAAAAAAATAAAATTATTTTGCTATAATCCGCGATGAAATATATAGCAAAATATTTTTTTTTATTATTACTTTTGTATTATGGATCTCCGCAAAGTAACGCCTAATTCTATAACTTGTACTGGTTAATCAGGTCAGTCCAGAATAAGTGTTCTGTCTTCTTTTTACTATATTCATACCTCATTAATATCATTAAACTCGACAAAATAACGTTTAAAACTAACTCGATAATTACTACCACCTATAAGCACTGAAAAAATGGTGAAACACGAACAAAAATTTATTCCCTTTTCTAAAAAAGTCCGACAAAAACTGCACCGACGATTAAAGTGTTTGTAATTAAAAGTGGACTTCGTTAACAGTTAGGCTATGGACGGATGGTACTCAGTGCGCTTTTACTAGAATTTATATGTACGTACTTACGCCGTGTGGTATCCGGCTGAATAGAATAGTACCACCCTCATTTCTTAGCGAGGTGTCTTAAAAGGCGACTAAGGTAAGTTGACCCACCGTGTGGTATCCGGCTGAGTAGAATAGACCAACCTCATTTCTTACCGAGGTATCGTAAAAGGCGACTAAGTTAAGTTGAGCCACCGTGTGGTATTTAATCAATATATTAAAATCAATTAAGCTTCACTGAATTAAAATATGATGTGGTAACTTTGAGGTAATTTAATTTATAAAATAGTTAAATTTACTATTATCTAAATTGCATCATTTTTTAAATCTTTTATGTTATGTCGTCTACAAATAAATATTTATTCGTTATTTTAAAGTATCAATTTGTACCTATAATAGGATGATACTACTATAATTTATATCTCTTTTCTTACTTACCGAAATAATACAAGACAAATAGTCTTGTATTATTTTTGTAACTTATTCATTCTGTAAAGTCGACTCTATATAGTCAGTTAAGTTCTAGGCTATTGATATTGTATATGTCAATGTTTATACACATTGAAATAAAGCCTAGGTGTTTACCCTAAGGAAAATATCGTTTGTTTTATAATTAACGATTATTAATTTTGGGAACTGAGAAAAAAAATATTATATTTTAACTCATAAAGTCCTAAAGTAATTTAAGGTGCAAATGAATTTAGTCTTCCTAACTAACTATAAGCTCATGTGCCTTTTATCTATTCTCTGTATTATAAAACAAATGTTTTCGACATTTATAAACAAAAGACACCCTTATAAATAAATTAAGTATGAACAGACAATTACTACTAAGAAACAGTTGGAGTTCCTAATGAAATCAGTTCGTTTTGGATCAATACACAATTTAGAGATGTAAAAGTTTAAGAGATAACAAACTGATGAGATTAGATGGATTTTTTTTTATGTATGGGTATGTCGGACTCTCACCGACTAAAAACCTGACAGTGCTCCACCACGCTGCTGGTGGCGGGGACAGGGTACCTATGAAGACATTGCCCCCCATCCCCGCCAGCAGCAGCTCTGTACCCCGGAGAGCGCCACCTCCGGGTCGAGGCCACTCTAAACAGTGGCCCCTCCCTCCGCTAATCGATGCATCGGGAGCACCAGATGCATCGACCGCCTCGGGGACCTAACTCCAGCGAGCGTCCAATGAACCCCGTTCGGATCGCTCGGAGGTCCCCGTTAGGGCGGCATGCGACGGACTTCGGCGAGTCGCCTGCGCCCTGCTCGCCTGCGGCGGATCGAATCCAAGGACTCGACTTCCCGGATCCGCCCCGCCGCCTCCTTCCGCGAGATAACGTCCTCGCAGGAGGAGGCCATCGCTGCCCACGATTCCTCCCTGTCCACCATGGCACGAACCACGGTGGGCAGGGAGAGATCGTGCCCCACCTCTGCCACGAGCTTCGCCCGCTGAACCGCCCAAGCTGGGCAGTCTGCAAGCGTGTGCAGCGCCGTGTCGAACTCGGCGTCGCACTCGTGGCACTCACCAGTCGCTTCGCGCTGGGCCACCCGCCACAGATACCTCCCGAAACAACCATGACCGGAAAGTACCTGCGTCAGGCGGAAGGTGAGGACCCCATGCCTCCTGGCGACCCAACCCTGGAGAATGGGCTGGATGGCTGAAATCGTCCAGAACCCTGCGCTGGGTGATTCCAGCCGCCGCCTCCATTGGCGGAGGAGCTCCATGAGATTAAATTGATAGCGGTACACCGCTTAATGAAATGATCTCATCAGAATTAAGTTTAGCCAATCGCTTTTACAATTCGTCATACATTAACTAACAGGCCATTCCAAACAATATTCAAATGTAACGCGGAATCAAAATAATGTAAATGACACATTTAAGATAAATGGCCGTTCTCAAAATAATAAGGTCGATTAATACGTAATACCGAATGACATTAACGAATTGCGTAACGTAAACAACTAAACCCGTTTACGCATAATACATCGCGCATTTTGCATCGGAAAACTAGCATATGACCGAAATCTTGTAGACGAGGCGGCGATGTGAAACGGGCCCGTTAAGATCGCGTCTTCTGACATTGGAACAAAAATAGTCCTTAGACAAAAAACATAAAAATAAAGTCTCAGATATATATGGGACACTACGTAAGTAAATATTAATAAAATGTAATACGTAATGTGTGTCGGCGTGTAAAATACGCTCTAGTGTAAAGGTGTGGAATGACCGATGTGCTAGGATTAATTCCGACTCGGTATAATGGGAATATTAACGAGAGCAGACGGTTTCATTGCAGCGATTACGCACGCCAGCTAGTTTAGTTACACTGAGAGAGAAGGCGTTTTAAGCTGGGTTTAAAGTAATTAAGAATTTGTTTTAATGTTTTTAGAAAATTTACTGTGCTGTTGTTGATCAAAATTTTATCGTAGGGCTACTTTGGATGTGCTCTTCTCAAATAACATTTAGGTTCTTCCATTCACATTCTTATCTAAAAATCAAGCGGGATGAATAGCCTAAAAATCTTTAACTGAAATCTTTTTGAAGTGTTACCCGCCGTAGAACTATTTAAATATTACTATAATTTACTTATATTATTACTTATAGTATAATATATTTAAAATAAACTTTACTTAAGTTCATAAAGTTGTATTCTGTACGTGATCATATTGATAAAAAAATTTAGTCTTTTAATTATATTCGGACAAGTCTGTGGCATCAATCCCTTTGAAGTGATTAGGCCAAGATTTACTTATTCGCTGGAAACCCTTTTTATTTAAGTATGTGTCACTTTTAAGTTTTCTTTTCTTTTTATACATATAGTTAGAAAAGAGAAAAGAAAAGTAAAAAGCACAGGTATGAAGGCGGACTAATTCTTAAAAGAGATCTCTTCCAACCTTTGAGTAACAGAAGGCAAAGGACAAGTATTGAAGAAGAAAGAGAAAACGGGTAATAAAGTAAAAAGCAAGTTTACATAAGTTTAACTATTTAATCAATCTTAATTTTGGTGAAATTAATAGATGAACAGAAGCTACTAATATATAAGTAAGCAAGTCTCACGAACCAAATTATGGTGTTTGTAGACTGTGTGGGTAGATTTCTATAAAGAGCTTTTATCTTGTCGATATTTGGTCTCTTCAAACAATTGTTCGTATACTTACTGTCTCTAAGTCAAGAGATCTAGCGTCCGTCACGGCTTAGCAAACATTATTTGCTACCAGAATAAATCACTTAACGTTTGAGCGTGATTAATTAACGCAAGTCTGTTTACATTGGGAGAGTATTGCTTCTTATTCAGTCTAGTGGATTATCTGATAAGTTCCATCCATAATGAGTGTCCTTGCCAAGTGCTTAGCGCGTATGGATAAAGGTCGTATTAGTGGGAGCTAAGCACACAGTAATCAACAATTGTTTGTCTAAGCACTCGGGATTAACGCGTATATCCCTATATATCTTACGAAGACAATGAGGCGTTCGTTACGCTAGATATCTGCGTCAGATTTTTTGAGTGTTTAAAGACCAAAAAAAGATGTGGCGCTGGAGAAAAATGCTTGAGATCCCATGGACATTCATAAAAATGCGTCTATTTTGCACGAATTAAATGTAAGGCCCGACTCTCATCTACCTGCCTGCGAAAAGTGCTTGAGTTCTTTGGCCACATTGCACAAAAATGAGGTAACAACCTCGCGATTAACTCATGGTTACCGGCAAGATTGACGGGAAAAGACCTCGCGGACGTACCCCAATTCCATGGTCCGACCAGATTTGAACTGATATGGACATAGATCTGCACTTTGCTCTCCATTCGGCAAAGACGAGGAACAAATGGCGAGCAACTGTCCAAAAGATCATCACTCGGCACTAGGAATCACGACCCTTAGCTATATGGATAACGATGCGTAGAGGAAAGATCAAAAACTTGTGCGTTGCCAGTTATGAAGCAACGCTCTGAGCGTTAATTGGTGACTGTGGGTTCTATAGGAAAGTTTCTCAGCGTGCGATGCCGTAAACTATGTTTATTGAGCGTATGGTCAGAAATAAGATGACCTCTGGATCCAAACAGCGCAAGTAGTTTTGGGTTGAAAATTACATATTTACATCAGCTAAAATAGGACGGATATATTAAAAAAAAGTAAAGTAGCGGCCTATTGCTCTCCCACTGCCGGGAATAGGCCTCTTCTTTCCGTTTTTGGAGAGAAGGATTGGAGCTAAGACCTACCACGTTGCTCCAATGCGGATTGGTAGGTTACACATGTCTCCAGAATTCTCTACTGATATGCAGGTTTCCTCGCGATGTTTCCCTTCACCGAAAAGCGTGTGATATATTGCAATTATCATTAAGACACATAAGTTTTAACAGAAAAACTCATTGGTGTCTGCCCGGGTTGGAATCTGTAACCTCCTCGAAAGAGTCGCACGGTGTTACCGCTGGTTTATCACAGCTCGTGGATATTTTGGAGCAGAATTATTAGCAATAATCATGGAACTAATTGTAGCACAATAATAGCTATCGCATGATTTATATGTATATCCTCCTGCCCTTATCCCACTATAAGTGAGATCGGCACAACATGCTATAAACATGCTGTAACATGATTTGACTGCGTTTTTACGACCGGCCACCTGCCTGACGTCAACTTACCTTAGTCGTATTTTACGACACCTCGGTAAGAAGGAGGGTGGCCTATTCTACTAAACCGGATACCACTCGGTGGGTCAAGTTACCTTAGGCGCCTTTACGACACCTCAGTAAGAAATGAGGGTGGACTATTCTACTCAGCCGGATACCACACGGTATCGGAAGATTTATGTATATACAAATAAATCTCTGCAAATCCGCAATTGTCCAGAGTTTAGCTAGCATTAAATAAAGTGAGATTAACTTGAGAAGCATAAGTAGGTGTATTTAAACTCTTTTACGCAGCTAATACAGTTCAGTTTAAAAGTGTCGCTATGCAGTTCTACGTTCCGGATAAAAGCATTCCAAACAAAAACAAGTTACCTTTTAACAAAATATTAAACCATTCCTGTGGATGAAAATATATCACGCAAAAATTCGAGCTTTAAAATATCAAAGCTCGTGAAATATTCTCCAACTTTAGTTCATAAATGGACAGCTGAATTGGTCGGAGCAATTTTAAATATCGAATGATTTTGTAAATTGCTATACAGAGTGAAACCTTAATGGATGTTTTATTTTCGCGCCATTCCATTTTAATATCGTGAATTATAAGATTCTGGAAATAAAACTGATACCTACTCGTAAAATTTGTATTTAACATTTAGCAATTTACCAAAATAATACATGTTTTTGCACGCCACTTTGTTTGGACTTCTATTATCATTCTTTTGCTCTCATCACACTCTAAGTGGGGTTGGTACGATATATTATAACATATTGTGATATGATTTGGCTAGGTATTTTACCAAACGCCTGCCTGACGTCACCTTACCTTAGTCGCCTTCGACACCTCGTTAAGAAAGAATGTAGTCTATTCTTCTCAGCCGGATACTACACGGCGGGTCATCTTACCTTAATCGTCTACAACGACACCTCAATAAGAAATGAGGGTGGTCTATTCTACTCAAACGGATATCACACGGCAGGTCAACTAACCGTAGTCATCTTATACGACACCTGGGTAAAAATGAAGTTGGTCTATTCTACTCAACCGGATATCACACGGCGGGTCAACTAACCTTAGTCGCCTTTTACGACACCTTGGTAAAAAATGAGGGTGGTCTATTCTTCTCACCCGGATACCACACGGCGGGTCAACTAACCTTATTCGTATTTTACGATACCTCGGTAACAAAGAGGGTAGTCTATTCTACTCAACCAGATTCCACAAGCGGGTCAACTTACCGTAGTCGTCCTTTACGACACCTAGGTAACAAATGAGGTTGGTCTATTCTACTAAACCGGATATCACACGGCGGGTCATCTTAAATTAGTCGCCTTTTACGACACCTCGGTAAAACACGAGGGTGGTCTATTTTCCTGAGCCGGATACTACACGGCGAATAAAAAAAGTAGAAAAAGTAGAGGCCTGTTACTATCCCACTGCTGGGAATAGGCCTTCTTCTTTTCATTTTTGGAGGATTAGAAGGATTGGAGCTAATACCTACCACCAATGCGGATTGGTAGGTTACACATATCCCTAGAATTCTCTAGAGATATTCAGGTTTCCTCACGATGTTTTCCTCCACCGAAACGGCGGATATGCATTTTTAAATATTACCATGTAATATGGTACTAATTTGAAACAAAAAACTTTACGAGAAAGATAAATATATCAACCTACCTCCACTAAAAATCTTCCTCAATTTCTTACATAAACATTCACTAAAGTGCCACTAAAGCTTTGAAACTATTTTGAAATTCATGAATAAATTAAGGCATCACTTAAGATAGCTTAGATACTAATCCAACTAAAGTGCACGTTAGCTCAGCGTTAATTTAAGGTTGGTTACATTTTCATAGTAACATATATCAAGAAACACACAACGCATGACTCAGCATTTCATCTCATCAAAATAATATCATATATCCTATATTAGTATAAGTTTTAATAGGTATAAATAGGTACCCGCGACTTCAATTCATAACTTCGGAATAATTCTATCAACCAAGCTATATATCAAAGAAGACCATAAGAAACGGATAGAAGCATTCGAGATGTGGGCATACAGGCGCATGTTGGCTATAAGCTGGACCCAGAAAATCTCGAATGTGGAAGTTCTGCGACGCGTCCATCAAAACCGGGAACTTTTGCAGACCGTTAAGATGAGAAAAGTCGCATATTTGGGGCATGTGCTCAGGCACGACAGATATGGACTTCTGCAACTCATCTTAATGGGAAAAGTTTCCAGAAAAAGAGGTGTGGGACGCAGAAAGAAATCCTGGCTTCGTAACGTAAGGGAATGGACGGAGATCACGAACGCCGCTGTTCCGGCTAGCGAGGGATAGAGATGAATTTACACAGCTGACTGCCAACCTTCGCTAGTCGGAGAGGCACTCCAAGAAGAAGAAGAAGAAGAAGAAGAAGCTATATAATCGAGCTTATCAGATAGTCAGGTCTAACAAGCTAATCCATTGATTGACAGGTTACACATATCTCTGAATTTACCTGTGATGTGCAAGTTTCCACGTTTTATTAACTTAAGGGCCTGTTTCACAAGTTACTGATAAAGTGTCGGATAATTAACCGACGAATAAACTAAGTAGCAGATAAAAGTCTCTAAAAAGAGACTCTAAAAAGTGCAAATAAATAAAAAACCGCGGCCATTTTTAAATAGGTATTTGCTATTCAGCAGATAAAATAACAGCCACAGGACCTGTAGACTTATTAGAGACTTTAAATGCTGAATAAGCCTATCAGAAACCTGAGAAACGCAAAATTCCGTGATATGTGTCAGATATGTTCCGAATAAGGTAACTGACAAGGTAACTTGTGACACAGACCCTAAATGAAGCGCAAAAGCAACTATATCACAAACACACGCACGCACACACACACACACACACACACACATGCACTCATAATTAAGACGAATTTCGATTAAGCATTCTGATGTGCAAAATATTTTTCAATATATTATTTAATACGTCAATATTCTATTTCTTGTTATATTCAGAAGAAGCGTTCACGATAAAACTGTTTTTAGAATAGTTTGTATTATAAAAATATTGTCTAGGAGCTGCCACTTAGGTGTGGCGTTTAAATATTATTTTAGCAAGTAAATATGAATAAACGTTGGGGCGTTTAAAGTTTGTTAGATTTCTCTAAGTTTCTATACATTAATGAGCTAATAAATATTGAATTTACGTAGTAAATTTATAGAATAGAATAGACCAACCCCAAATACCAAATAGACCAACCAATAGAAAAATATACTTAATTGTGGTAGCTCAGGTGTTACGGAAGAGTGAGGACTTCTGAAACAGGCTTTATTAAGCTTTAAAGAAGTCCTCAACAATATATGATACAAAATGTAAAAATTGTTACTGTCAATAAATTTTATTTTATTTAAAAAAAAAACCCCATTTCTTACCGAGGTGTCGTAAAAGACGTCTAAGGTAAGTTGACCCACCGTGTGGTATCCGGTTGAGTAGAATAGACCACCCTCTATCTTAACATCGTGTCGTAAAAGGCAACTAAGGTAAGTTGGCGTCACGCAGACGGCAAAATATCTAGCCAAATCATATGACAACATGTTTATAACATAAGAGTGGATAAGGGCAGGAGAGAAGATTTTTATAGATTATAGATTTTTAATTTCAAAGTACAAAAAGCAGACAAATGCGACCAAAAATTTTGTTATATAAAATGTGAAGGTGTTAGGACAAAAAAGTTATAGTTATTTATCATATGTTGTAGGTCTTATGGTTTTTTCATAACATAGTGCTTAAATTAAATCGTGAATAGCCTGTAAGACTTACATGCCGTCATGTTAAACATAAATATCTTTTTGCGGATATAAAATTTTGATTTTTTATCTGTGAACTTAATGATATTAATAACGCAACAGTCAAATTAATTTTAGAAAATGTGTCTTGTAAAACAGAGTATTTATGAGACACTTTGATCTTTTGTTTTGGGGTGTCCGGGTTTTTTTTTGTGTCATGACAGTTTAACGGAGTGTTAAAAAACTTTGAACGACCAGTAGTATAGGTTACTGGGTGCATAGGAAACAATCTCGATAAATCTATATTTTAATGAATTGGAATAAGTTTGTCATCATCTCCCTGCCTTTATCCCACTCTAGGTAGGGTCGGGACAATATTTTATAAACATGCTGTCACATGATTTGGCTGCGTTTTACGACCAGCCGCCTGCCTGACGACAACTTACCTCTGTCGTATATACGACACCTCGGTAAGAGAGAGGGTGGTCTATTCTACTTAACCGGATACCACACGGTGGTTTAACTTTTTTTTTATGGTTTATCTTAGTCGCCTTTTACGACACCTCGGTAAGAAATGAGGGTGGTACTATTCTATTCAGCCGGATACCACACGGCGTATAAGTTTGTATATTTTATTATATTATCCGTGATGGTCTTCTTCAAAAGATTTGATTATATTATAATTTTTGTATAATCCGTGATTAGAGAAAATATATGTAATGTTAAATGTAGAGTGTACTGTCCGTGTTCATACGTTATGCATACGGAATTACTGATAAATCAAAAGTGTCTAAATTATTAATAAATTATAAACATGTTGTCACACGATTTACATCGTTGACGGCCAGTCGTAAAAACGCAGCCAAATGTTGTTTATAACATGTTGTGCCGACCCCACTTAGAGTGAGATAAGGGCAGGAGGATGATGAAATTCTTTTATATTCAAAATTTCAATTTGGTAAAATAATTACTAATTAAGACGCGGGCGGAGTTACTGGGATACTTAATAAAACGTACTTTAAAATTGTTCCAATAACCAGGTAATATTCAATAAACCTATAAATTACCAACACCGATTGTTCGCTGCTCCCTCTGCAAGTGTAGCACGTGAATTCAAAGTTAACGAAGTTAAATTATCGTTAGCACCTTCCCTGCGTTGCTTTTGACACTGCGCTAATGAAAGCTCCGCAAACTTTTTAATTAAACTACAACAACATGAGGATGTTAATTTAAAAGTATAATAAATTGAACATAAACTTAACTCACGCCTTAAATATACTTTCGATGTTAAAATAAACTACAAGTTTTCTTAGACGTACAAGAAACTTCCTAGATATAACTTGCTCTCCTTTTTTATATCAGGAAAACCCATTATGGGTGTTAGCGCACATACTACACTATAACACGATATAAAAGAATACCACTATACAGAGATACACTTGTCTTAAATGACGAATTCAAATTCAAATTCAAAATATTCTTTCCTTCAAAATATTTCAATAATTATTTTTATTAAGTACTTGTAAGTAAATTTTTAGTAAGTAAGTATTATATATTACATTGAATCGTTCTAAATTGCACACGATCATTTTGCACGAAATTTGGCAGTATTAAATATTGTCTATTGAAATATTTCTACATATTATAAAATAAAGTCCTTCGCTGCGATCTTTCATACTCTCGTGATATATTCGAAAACTACTTGTAGTGTATGAGATTAATATATATTTAATTATACATATTAATATACAGGACACACAAATATATAATATATACATATACATACTAACACTAGTGTATGACAGAAACAAAACACTACCTCAAACGCATCACGCTAGTAACACCAGAGCCATTGGCGATAGTGGGCGTGTTGAGCTAATGATACTGATATTCTACACTGCTGAACCGATTGTCACGAAGTTATCTACATTACTTACTGGAGTAATAGATTAATTTACGATTATAGAGGAGTAGGTTCTGCACTGACCGGGATGGATATATCAGAAAGCGGAAGCCATAATCCCGGCCTGCACAGCATCTTCACGGCTTCTGTTCATTATTAGGTACCTATATAAACATACGGGTCACATAGCGTTAAAATCGAATCCACGTAAGATTTTGGATTGTGCGGTTCAAGTGAAGGTAGCTGAACAAAATAAAACTGTAGTACCCGGGAAAGAAGACACCGCGGAGCTCTGCCGAAACGTCAAACCTTATACAAAGGTTTTATTCGATTTTAATGCGATGTGACCTGTATGTTTATATAATAATCAGTATTAATCGCGAAAGTTTAAAATCTACCATTACCTATATTATATAAGCAAACTAACCGCCGAGTTTTTACTGGCCCTTCTTGATAGGATCAGCTTTCCAACCAGCAGTAGAGTTGACGATTCAAACGCGCTTGTTTATAAATTTACTTGAATAAAGAATATTTTAAATAGAATTGAATTAATTCACCTGACAGGCGGGCTGTTGGTGAACGTATCCACTAGACAACCCAACCTGGATTGAGTTTGGCCGCATTGTTGGCGTTTCTCATCAGTGTTCACTTCAAAACAATGAGAAGCACTTAAAATTAATTAAAAAAAATTAAAACCATTAACACGCTTCATTACTTATTAATTAATCATTCATTAATTACCCATCAATGAACGTTAATAAAAATAATTATTCGTGTTGAACTCCGCCATGACTATTCGTATATTATAAATGTTCATGTCTGTTTTTCTCTTACGCTTTCACGGCTAATCCGCTGAATATATATTGATGAAGATTTGTACAATTCTTCTTCTTTGTCAATGGATGGACGTCTACTGATCGTCTCTCTCGTCATGGTATCTACCACACGATTTTGTGCCGCGTGAATCCAGCGACTTCCCGCGACCTTGTGATATCGCCAGTTAATCTTGTAGGGGTTCTACCGACACTGCGTTTTCCAGTGCGGGGTTACCATTACAACACCTTGAGACCCCAACGCCCATCAGTTTTTCGTACTATGTGCCCCGCCCATCGCCTCTTTGCGACACGCTGAGCCATATCGGTCACTCTGGTTCTTCTACGGATCTCGTAATTTATAATTTGATCACGTAGAGATACGCCGTTCACGCCGTACGAGAACGTCGCCCGCTGAGCGACTCTGAGCCTTCTTATGAGGCCCATAGTCAGCAAATACTATTAAAGCTTAGTTATTGCATACTCGATATAATTTTTATAATTGTTAGACATACTTATAATAATCAGATATAAATTATAAAATATAAATAGATACGTTATTAGGAATAGAATGATAATGAAAAAGTATTTTGTCTACCATAATATGTTGTCTGTCATTCGGTGGGACCGAACGAATGAATGTAAAAGATTGTGACCGAATCTTGTTCTCTAACGACATTCAACAGTTTTAGGCATTCCGATTCTAGCCATCGAAGAGTTAATACGTCCTGAAAGCAAAGTATTGAGTTAATAAAGTGTGTGAGACTAACATTATTAATATATAGGATATAAAAATTGTCGTTTTTCCTTCGGGAGATGGATAAAATCACTTCTAGCATAATTGAGGGTATTTCATCAATTTAATCTCTTTTTAAAATACCTTCTGTTTTAACCGAAACAAATAAAATAAAAATGTGACGGTAGACAAAATATGTTGAACATAAAGGACACGTCTTAGAATTTGAACGTTTTTTTATTTATCAATCGCGTACCAGATTCAATTCGATACATTCAATAGAGAAGTGTCGTATTCATAAACCGATTTCAATTTGATCGCCATCAAACGTTTCCAACTCAGCTTAATGTGTAGTCGGATTCGTTTTTATTTTCGTGTCTCTCAAAATACATCATGGACGCAGCAGACGGTCTGAGAGACGACCGTATGGACTTTAATTGCGTCGTTGAGAGTGAATTACGGCCCTAGGGCCGGTTTTGTCATACGTTAAAGTAACTAATAGTTTAATTAAATCAACGATATATCTTCACGTCTTCACTTGTTCCAACCTGCAATTTTTACCTGAGCTTCAAAAGTTATTGTTGTGAAAACTTCGGTTTTGCACTATTTGTGACGGGTATGAAAAATGTTCAACATCAGGACACGTGACCTGATCGAAAATTCGTAAGACAGAGGGAGAGTAGACCGCGGCCGCGTAGGAGAGGACTGCTGTCTTTCTACTGCGCAGCGAAAATTTTTTAATTATCGTTATTTTTCAGGACTTTTGTAGAATTAGTATGAATATTTCAGTCCTATAGTACCCTTTTACTTAAATCTATATAATTTTTTATTACTTAAAATTATCTATAGTCTAAAATATTTATGGCAAAAATATAGCTCGAACGGGTCGCGAGACCCTTGCGCAAATATCTATGGAATTGTAATTGTTCTGAAGTGTTAAATTTTTAATGTAATATAAATTTTCATGTTTGAGTACGATAGCGCAATTAATAATAGTATTTTTATAGTGATAATTAATGATATACAAAATACTCCTTATCCATTCCTAAATATCAAAAATGCTCAACGTTAACATTCAAGTTTTCACTTCTGTCGGCACTCCCAGAGTGCAACTCGCTTTATTTTTAAGTAAAGCGCTTAGCTATAGGTAAATATTTATAAAAATAATATAATATAAGAAACGATTCTTGTCTATAATATAAATTATAGACAAGAATCGTTTCTTTTAAATTCAAATTATTCTTCATCCACGATGGTTATGACAAGCTCTTTCAAAATATCAAATTTTTATTAAGCTTCCACTGGTTCCGAAAGATGCTCTTACCTAGAAGAATCAGCAAGAAAGGTGGCGGTCACTCTTTTGAATAATTTTGCAATAATATAATAGTAGATTATGATACTGTTGCATAATAAGTGTTCTTCTAACACGAGTGTGTTTTAAATAAACGAGCCGCAGGTGAGTTTTATATAGTATCACACGTGTGTTATAAGACCATGTTATGTACAGTGACATACACTACTTTATTTACTCTCATACTATAATACGTAAAACAATCTATATATATAAAAGAAAGTTGGTCTAAGTTACACTATTTATTACTCAAGAACGGATTAACCAATTCGGCTGAAAATTGGTGGAGAGGTTGCTTAGAACCAGGAGACGGACATAGGATACTTTTTATCCCGATCGATCGCATTTATTTTATCCCGTCAAGTCGCTATAAAACGTGGTATAACAAAAACGACTATGACAGTAAAATAATAAAACGCAAATTTCAGTGGAATAACAAAACATAAATGACAGCTAAACGTAATTTTGTTTTGATTTAGTATGGAAAACAATTTGACAGTTATCAAAATAATACCTAAACGTAATTATTGATAATATCTACGGTAATTTGTTTTCTCTTGGAATCATCATTAACAATGCCGCGACCAAGACGATCAAATCTTTCCCGACAAAGCCGTAATGCAAGAAGGATAAGAAACACTGTGAATGAAATGACTGAAGAAGCACAAAGAACAGCCCGTGAAGAGCGTCGCGTTAGTATGACTCGACTTCGTGCCTCTCGATCACAAGAGCAAAGCGTGGTAGCCCGTGAAGCGGCTCGATTGGTAATGCGAAATCGTCAAGCGAATAACAGGAATGAAGAAGTAAATAATTTTCGACGCACAAGAAGAATTGTCATTGCTCATTCAAGTGCTGATTTGTTTCGAGCAGCGTTTCGATATGATTGCAGCACTGATTACTGCTTACATTCTAGCGTTTGCGTTGGGCCAATGGATGTTTTTTGCGAGTATTGTGACGCATTGAAGTTTTCAGGAGAAACGCCCGGATTGTGCTGCCTTAGTAGCAAAGTGAAATTGCCATTATTGACTCCGCCATCTGAGCCATTGCATTCTTTGCTTTGTGGCGAAACAGCACAATCACGTCATTTTCTTGCAAACAGTCAAAAATACAATAGCTGTTTCCAAATGACCTCATTTGGGGCAGACATTGTCGAAGAACAAGGATTTAATCCGACATTCAAGGTATTTATTTGTTAATTTTTGTACTTACATACAATATAGAAGATGAATAACTTACTATACTTATTCCTCCGTATTATGTTTGCTGACTATACAAAAAAACTTAATAAATCAGAAATTATGGATTTGTTTTTTATTATGTATTAATGGTCAACGAGTATATTTCACGGCTTCGAATGTTGATCAACGTGCTGAAACACCTCCAGCGACAACATTGACCAGTTTCTTTGCGATCTGCCAAAGCGATCCGTTTGCAAGAACTTTGCTATACTCGGAAATGCCACGTTATTACACTTGGAATGCTTCATCGAAGAATTTTCAACGACGAAAGCAAGGCGATACGGTTCCAGGTTATCCAGATGTGCGTTCTACTGATGCTCTTGGTCGTATGTATACAGTTCATCCAAAGAATGACGAATGCTTCTATCTGCGAATGTTGCTGATAAATGTGCGTGGGCCAATGTCGTTTGAGTCACTACGGACTGTTAATGGCACAATATTCCCAACATATCGTGCTGCATGTGAAGAGCTCAATTTACTAGAAAACGATACCCATTGGGATACGACAATCGTCGAAGCCATTATCTCTGCATCTCCAAGTCAGATACGCACATTATTTGCTATCATAATTTCGACATGCTTTCCATCGAACCCATCTTACATGTGGCAAAAATACAAGGATAATATGTCAGAAGATGTTTTACATCAAATTCGTGTCAGTTCCAGAAATCCCGATCTTGAAATGAATGAAGAAATATATAATCGGGCTTTACTATTGATTGAAGACATGTGTTACCTTATGTGCGGCAGTTTATTAGTCAGGAAGGAAAGGCCAGCGCCAAATCGTGAAATGAATGACGCATTTAATCGAGAATTGGAACGGGAACGTGAATATGATCACCAGGAATTAGATTTAGTAGTTCAAACGAATATACCACTGTTGAATCCCCAACAAATGGAAGTTTATGATACATTAATGAAGGCAATTGATGATGGAAATGGTGGCTTATATTTCCTGGATGCCCCTGGTGGAACTGGTAAGACATTCCTGATATCATTAGTTTTAGCCACTGTTCGTGCGGGATCCAACATTGCGCTTGCAGTTGCTTCTTCAGGAATAGCAGCTACATTATTAGAAGGATGCCGTACGGCTCATTCAGCATTAAAATTGCCGTTAAATCTTCAAACTATTGAGGAACCAACATGTAATATTTCAAAAAACTCCGCAATGGCCAAAGTTTTATCAGCTACGAAAATCATAATATGGGACGAATGCACAATGTCGCATAAACGTGCATTAGAAGCACTTAACTGAACGTTGAAAGATCTACGCAATGATTCGAGATGTTTTGGAGGCGCTATGATTTTACTGTCTGGCGATGGACAGTAATTCCAAAATCAACGGCTGCTGATGAAATAAACGCTTGCCTCAAATCATCAAATCTATGGCGTTATGTGACGAAACTTCAGCTAACAACAAACATGAGGGTTGCATTGCTTAATGATAGATCTGCTGAAGATTTCTCTGAGCAATTGCTTACTATCGGTAATGGTCGAGTACCGGTCGACGAATCAAGCGGATTTATTTCTTTTTCTCAGAATTTCTGTAACTTTGTCTCATCGAAAGACGAACTTATCAACAAAGTCTTCCCAAACATATTTATTAACTACAAAAATAATGAATGGTTGAGTGAACGAGCAATTTTAGCGGCTAAGAATAAAGATGTAGATGACCTAAACTACATCATTCAGAATGATATAATTGGAACAATGCATTTATTTAAATCAATTGACAGTGTAACAACCGCTGATGAAGCCACCAACTATCCGATTGTAATTATGCTTTGAAACATAAACCCACCAAAACTTTGCAACGGTACGCGTTTGGTGGTAAGTAAATTGATGAACAATGTGATTGATTTACGCAAAGATACTCAAAGGAAAATTTGAAGGTTAGGAAGTTCTCATTCCGAGGATCCCGATGATCCCAACCGATATGCCGTTTGAGTTTAAGAGACTTCAATTTCCGATCCGTCTGGCATTCGCCATGACCATTAACAAATCGCAAGGACAATCCTTAAAAGTTTGTGGTCTGAATCTGCAAAATCAATGCTTTTCACATGGTCAATTATATGTGGCATGTTCACGGGTGGGAAGTCCATCTGCGTTGTTTGTACTTGCGCCCGATAATAAAACAAAAAATGTCGTGTATCACAAGGTGCTTAACTGAAGAGTGCATCCTATGCACCAAAATACATGAACAATAAAGAATCATTAAATACTTAATTTTTTATATTTATATTTTTCCTAATAAAAATTGAATTGAATAAATTCCAGTCTGTATGTACAGTCATTATTCATTGCCTCGAAGGCGGAACGGAGTTCGCCGGGTTAACTAGTATTAAATAAAAACCAAACTTTGTTTAAATATTGGAAAGATTTTCTTAATGCCAAATGTTAGCGCCAAGGCGCAAACATCGCTTACACATGCGTGTTGCGTCGCCGCGGACTCGTTCATTGAAACCTTTTTTTTTAAGGTAGAGGTTGAACCTCCTTGGTCCAGCTGGAGGTTGTATAAGTGTATCGTTATGATTAAAAAGTTATATTATGATACAGGTGTCCATACAAGACCTGTCCTCCTGATCGTAATAAAACTTTTTAATTTTTTTTTTGGCTTGTACGTAATGTTTGTCATAAGAATTTTGGTTTCAGTTTTATAATCTTTATATTATATTATAGTATCAGAGTCGATAAATTTATTAAAAAAATAATTAAAATGATTATATTGTATTTAAAAGTCATTAAAAATATCTTCAAAATGTTTACCGTAATCACATTAAATTTGAATTTCAATATTACATTTCATAGGAGCACAAAATATTTTCCATTGTTGATTGTTACTCCAGCGCTGTAAGACCGAAATTCCTGAATACACCCCAGATAATATTAGAATATTCGGATCTATACCGCTTTGTTGAACTGAAGAAAAGCCTCTTGTGGGCGAAATAAAACTTCAAAATTCATTCTGCAGCATTATTACTGAATATAGCTGGCGAAATGGAGAAATGATTTCATATTTGTACGAGTTATGTTTGTAGATTTATGAAGTTATAAGTAGTTTTCAATTAGGCAAGACATTTATCTTTAATCTTTAATATTTAAATGAGTTAATCTTTTATGTATGTAAATATAAATATATATATATATATATATATATATATATATATATATATATATATATATATATATATATATATATATATATATATATATATATTCGGAATCTCGGAAACGGCTCCAACGATTTTCCTGAAATTCAGCATGTACGGGGTTTTGGGGGAGAAAAATCGTTCTAGATAGGTTTTATTTAAAAAAAAATCGTTTTATCCCTGTTTTTGGGCTCTAAATTTTTTTTGAAATTTACGTACAATCACAATTTTTCGCTGTCAACCGTAAGGTCATGGTAGTTCATTTGGGGAACGGGCGGTCTAGAAAGGTGAAAATAATTAGGAACGAGCCCCACCTGCCCAATTATTTTTCATTTTTCTTTTCATTGTTTTTTTTACATTTTAAAAATTACCGAGTAAGGCTCGGTCACCTAGGTACTTTAACTTACATGTTATAAATAAATAAATTAAATTAAATGAAAATAAAATAAAATTATTCATCAATTCAATTCATCATTCATACATCAATTCATCGCGGATTATAGCAAAATAATTTTAATAATACTTTTGAGTTCGATTTAAATAAAAAATCTTTACATATGTAGCTATAAATAACCACCCTTTTGTAGCAATATTGGGCTCAACTATACTAATATATAAAGCTGAAGAGTTTTTTGTTGTTTGAACGCGCTAATCTCAGGAACTACTGGAGCGATTTGCAAATTCTTTGAGTGTAAGATAGCCCATTTATTAAACAAGCCTTTAGACTAGATATAACATCACGCTAAGATGAACTTTATATGACAAAACTTTTGCTGGGTCAGCTTGTAATTTATAATTTTTATCGACGAAAGTTTGGGTCAAGAACGATATATGGAACAAATGTCAAGGAAAGTTAAAACGCAAGCTTACATTTTGCACTCATTGTCAGTTAGTAGACAGCGTGGCGTCCGTAGCTTATAGGTCAATTTTTATTAACTTAGAAACTAGTTTTTTTCCTGTTTACATCAGTTCACACAGTTATACAGTTGAAGCTGTGGTAGCCCAGCGGTGATACCATGCGACTTCTTCGAGGAGGTCACGTGTTCAAACCCGGGCAGACACCAATGAGTTTTTCTGTTAAAACTTATGTGTCTAATTGATAATTGCGATTTATCACGCTATTCGGTGAAGGAAAACATGTTTATAACATATTAGACCCCACTTAGATAAGGGCAGGAAGATGATAATGATCTACCACGCTGCTCCAATGCGGATTGGTAGGTTACATATATTCCTAGAAATCTAGAGATCTGTCAGTAAGCTTATTCGGAACATATCTGACACATATCTAGGAATTTTGCGTTTCTCAGGTGTCTAATAGGCTTATTCAGCGCCTAAAGTCCCTAGTAAGTTAACAGGTAGATCAAGTGTCTGTTGTTTTGTTTATCCGCTGTATAGCAAATACCTATTTTAAAATGGCCGCGATTTTTTAATTTTTAGAGTTTCTTTTTACAGACATTTATCTGCTACTTAGTTTATTTTTCGGTTAACTATCCGACACTTTATCATTAACTTGTGAAATAGGTACTAAACAAATTAATTTTGCAATTCGTCTGTACCAAAGTTGGTGTTTAATTATTCGACCGAGTAAAGCGGACGGAACATCTGATTCGACGTTGTATAATCTCTTGCATGCAATACCCCAGCAAGACATTTAAATGATACCGTAGATTTAACTTCAAACAATTTATATTAAACCAAATCTATTCTTATTTTGCTATTAAATAAATGAAAAGTAATCATAAGATTATTTTGATATAATCCGCGATGAAGTAAAATAGAAAATCTTTAATTTTTAAATGAAAACGGAAACGGCTCCAAACATTTTTCTGAAATTTAGCATGTAGGGGATTTTTGGGGACAAAAATCGATCTAGCTAGGTTTTATATAAAAAAATCTTTTTATCCTTGTTTTTGGGGCATTCAAAAATACTAAAATGTATATTGAATTGAGTTTTTGCTATAAACTGTCATGTCAGCGTATTTTATTCGGGGGACGGGTGATCTCGAGAAATGAAAATACCTTGGATCGAGCCCCACCTACCCTATTATTCTTTTCTTTTTTTTGAAGTTTCTTAGCGTAGTCCCAGATATTATATATAATGCTAAATATAGAGTGGACAAGCATTGCTTGATCGCATGCTTCGGTTGCGTTCGGTTACATTTAGCATTATATATATTTTCTATTTTACTTCATCGCGGATTATAGCAAAATAATTTTATTATTACTTTTGTATTATGGATCCCGGCAAAATAACGCCTAATTCTATAAATTAATTAAATAAGTGTATAACCGATAATTTATAGAATTAAGCGTTACTTTGTGATGTTAGTAAAAAAGTAATAGTAATATTATTTTGCTATAATCATCACTCTCCTTGCTCTTATCCCACTCTAAGTGGCACAACATGTTATAAACATGTTTTACATGACTTGGCTACGTATTTAACGATCGGCCGCTTGCCTGACTTCAATTTACCTTAGTCGTATGTTACCAAGCCTCGGTAAGAAATGATGGTGGTCTATTTTACTCAACCGCATACCACACGGTGGGTCAACTTACCTTAGTCGCTTTTTACAATACTACGGTAATAAATGAGGTTGGTCTGTTCTGCTCAGCCGGATACCACACAGTGGGTCACCTTACCTTAGTTTCCTATACGCCGCCTCACTACGAAATGTGGGTGGTCTATTGTACTCAGCCGGATACCACACGGCGGGTCAACATGCCTCACTGATTAGAATAGACCACCCGGTCTATTCTACTCAGCCGTATACTAGTTATTTAATGTTAAATAAAAACTTAAGTACACCCGGACACCAAGAACCAGCAACTTGTTTTTAGAAAATGTTAGCCCTCGGCGGTAATCGAACCCGCAAACCCCGGAGTTGACGGCAGGGTCACTGTCATCAGCGTTAACGGGGTAGTCGAAGTAACAAATAAGTTTTTTTTTCGTTTGTTATACCGTTTTAGACTGAAATCGTATAATGATTTACGCTTATGGAGATGTAATGATTTTTAAAATATTAATAATTTAATAACATAAGCTGTGGTAGCCCAGCGGTAACACCGTGCGACTCTTTCGAGGAGGTCACGGGTCAAACACGGGCAGACACCGATGAATTTTTCTGTTAAAACTTATGTGTCTAATTGATAATTGCAATTTATCACACGCTTTTCGGCGAAGGAAAACATTGTGAGGAAACCTGCATATATCTAGAGAATTCTGGAGATATGTGTAACCTACCAGCAGCAGCGTGGTACTTGGAGCAGCGTGGTAGGTCTTAGCTCCAATCCTTCTCTTCAAAAACGGAGAGAAGGGCCTATTCTCAGCAGTGGGATAGTAACAGGCCGCTACTTACTTTAATAATTTAATAGTATAATATTGTTGCCATATAAAAGTTTCTGTATGATTGTTGCGTAAAAATAAGTAAGGTGGCCTCGTTAAGTGGGTCGCTGGCAAAGGACAAGGAAACGTGGCTGCTAGCCAACCATGAATGTGTCGAATCTAGGATATAAAGTTGTGTGCATAACGCCTACGCTGTAAAGTTCTACATGAAAGCTCAGTAAAGCTGTGTACAAACCGTATAATCTTTAGGTATATTGTTACAACATGTTTCTAATACAACCTCCTTCATAGAGTTGGTCATTAATATGAAAAAACATTATAGCTGTCATTATCAATTCAATTTTGCCGTTCTCGTAATATTTTTGATTGCTGCTCCTCTCCTATTCTCTTACACGAACAAAATCGTATTCCGCAAAGTAACGTCTGCTTCTATAAATCAATAAGTAAGTTTCAAGCCAAAACTAACATGCTATTCCTCCTAAATATCATATTCCCCATTCATCAGATTGTTGATAACATCACAGGCCCCAGGCGCGACATTCATTCATCTACAAAACTGGCTCTGAATTCGCCCTTCACCTTAATTGGCTGTATTGAAAGGCTTGAAGCCAGTAACTTCAAAACGGAAGTAGAACAATGAACTTCAGAGTTGAACAACACCAAAATAAATCCAGCTACACAACGAATGAAATCCATAAAAACTTTTAGCAGGGTTTTTGTTTGCAGTGAATAACGTTTCATACAAATTGTTTTTGTGTATCGTTTATTCGGTAATCGAAGTTTATATCCTATTTGTTAGCCCAGTATATAAGCTTAGAAGTAGCGGCCTGTTACTCTCCAACTGCCGAGAATAGGCCTCTTCTTTCCGTTTTTGGAGAGAACGATTGGAGCTAGGACCTACAATGCTGCACCAATGCGGATTGATAGGTTACACATATCTCCGGAATTCTCTAGAGATATGCAGGTTTCCTTACGATGTTTTCCTTCACCGAAAAACGTGTGATAAATTGCAATGATCAATTGCATTACCAATCAATGAATCAGTCACCACCGCAATAACGTCGTGTAAACAGCTCATGAATAAGTGCCCCGGATGGGTTCGAAACTAGTCGGGCTAACCCAATAGAATAAGACGTGAGTGTAGCCGGTTCTATACATTAAATATCAATTAGACACAAAAATTTGAACCCGTGACCATCTCGAAAGAGTCGCACGGTGTTACCGCTGGGCTATCACAGCTCTAAATAAAAGCTTCAACCATATAAAATTTCATCTTTATTGCTTCGGCGGATATACGTGAAAGCATAGCCGTAAGACAAAAAGACTTTCACATTGATAATAATATACTATATTGTTCATAGTAATGTATTGCTCTGTTTCTTCCGAGCTTATAGCATTATTATTCGTTGATTCGGTTAAACCTTTCCACGCTATACGATCTGCATCGATCCAACGACTCTCTACGACATTTTTTTCTCCATTACCCACTTTATTTATTTCAAATGGGTCTATTTAATATTTGGTAACAAGAACTAAACTCTTTCTACACAACTTGAAGTCGATATTTTACAAACTTTTAATTACTTAGAATTAATAAACAATCTCTGTTATCATCATCCTCCTGCCCTCATCCCAGTCTAAGTGGTGTCGGCACAACATGTTACAAACATGTTGTCATATGATGATTGTATTTTACGACTGGCCGCCTGCCTGACGTCAACTTACCTTAGTCGTATTTTAAGACTCCTCGGTAAGAAAGAGGTTGGTACATTTACTCAACCGGATACCACACGGTGGGTCAACTTACCTTAGTCGCGTTTTACGACACCTCAGTAAGAAATGAGGGTGGTCTATTCTACTCAGCCGGATACCACACGGCGGGTGGACTTACCTTAGTCGCCTTTTACGACACCTCGGTAAGAAATGAGGGTGGTACTGTTCTATACAGCCGGATACCACACGGCGTTAATAAACTATCTCTGTATGTGCGTTAAACTAAATGGTTGGTTTATAAAGCTATCTTTTTCGCTTATGATTCAGAATATAATTCTAATAGTTTTGCTGCAAAATAGCAAGTCGCAACTGAATTGTAATTTTAAGTTACGTCAGAATGCTACGTTTCACAGAGGCAATGCGGTGACAGCTGTTTAACAGCGCAAATACTTAGAAGCTAGCACGACTGTGTATATTAGACGATTGCGACGACAGAAAGTTTGTCTGTATTTTCAACAGAAAGTTAGTGGATTTTTTTTTATATATCACTGACGTATGTCATGTGGTATCCGGCTAAGAAGAATCGATCACCTTCGAGACATTTCTTACCGAGATATCGTTAAAGGTGATTACGGTAATTTCTTACCGTAGTGTTGTAAAAGGCGACTAAGGTAAGTTGACCCATCGTGTGGTATCCGGCTGAGCAGAATGGACCGCCTTCATTCCATACCGAGGTGTCGTAATAGGCAACTAAGGTAAGTCGACCCGCCGTGTGGTATCCGGCTGAGTAGAATAGACCAACCTCATTTCTTACCGAGGTGTCGTAAAAGGCGACTAAGGTTAGTCGACCCGCCGTGTGGTATCCGGCTGAGTAGAATAGACCAACCTCATTATTATCAAGGTTTCGTTAATGGCGATTAAGGTAAGTTGACCCTACGTATAGTATGCAACTGAGTACAATAGACCACCCTCATTTCTTACCGAGGTGTCGTAAAAGGCGACAAGGTAAGTTGACCCACCGTGTGGTTTCCGGTTGAGTAGAATAGGCCACCCTCTTTCTTACCGAGTTGTAGTAAAATACGACTAAGGTAAGTTGGAATCAGGCAGGCGGCAAGTCGTAAAATACCTGGCCAAAAATGGGGATAATGGCAGAAGAATGATGATGGTTATATAACCCTGACAATTATTCTCTTATTAAATAATAATTATTAATAATTATTTACTAAGAGAATAATTATTATTAAATAATAATTATTAATAATTATTATAATAATAATTTTAACTATAAATTGTCTCACATCGTAGGTTAGCTGACAGAGATCACTGTCATAAGTTGACAAGTTAAGTAAGTGATAAGTTGACCTTTGTACACGTTTGTTACCAATAATGTTTTTTCCAACATTTTTTATGGTACATAAATAAATAAATAATAGAATTGATAATACAAATTAATAATTAAAGAATCATATTCTAACGTTTTATCTAGGCCAGACTTAATAAATCATTAAATCAATAACATTTCATCATCTTCCTGCCCTTATCCCACTCTAAGTGGGGTCGGCACAACATGTTATAAACATGCTGTCAAATGATTTGGCTGCGTTTTTACGACCAGCCGCCTGCCTGACGTCAACTTACCTCAGTCGTATTTTACGATACCTCGGTAAGAAAGAGGGTGGTCTATTTTACTAAACCGGATACCACTCGGTGGGTCAACTTACCTTAGTCGCCTTTTACGACACCTTGGTAAGAGATGAGGTTGGTCTATTCTACTCAGCCGGATACCACACGGCGGGTCGACTTACCTTAGTCGCCTTTTACAACACGTCGGTAAGAAATGAGGGTGGTACTATTCTATTCAGCCGGATACCACACGGCGTTGAATCAATAATATTTACAGAAGGTTATCTGATATAAGTTTACTTTTATTTTGTGCTTGAGATATTTTACTGTATAGATTTCATTCTTATCTTCTTTTAGTAATACTGAAAGAAAATTCAGTGTACGTTAAATGCTTAAATAAAGAGGAGAAACCGCTTTGTCTTAAAGTCGCTAGTTTTACTTTCATGCAACGTAAATATATTATTGCAGGGTTGTTCACAATTTATTTTCAGTGAGCATCGTGTTTGCCGCATAGCAAAAGACGCAGTTACCCGCTACAAAGAGGGTTCTTTGAAGAACTTAAGTAATAGACAACGCCTGTGATAAAAACAATATTGCACAGAATACAATATTTTAAAATAGTATTAGAATGCAACAGACTAATAATAACGAAATAATATGCTCTACCCGCGATTTCATACACGATAATTTTTCTTAAATTGAATTTTATTAAAATAAATATGAGTACCTGGATGACAGGGCCTTAATTTTTTTTAAAAATATAAAAAAAATTGAAAAACAATTTAATTGAAAAAAAAAATTAAAAAATAGTCGATCAGATGGGGCTCGATCCTAATTGTTTTAAGCTTTCTAGAGCTCCCGTTCCCCAAATAAGCTACCATTGTTTGTATTTAACATAAATTTAAATTGCAATATATTTAGAAAAAGTATATTGGTGGAACCAGCGTTGCGGTTCTGCACTCCTATACGGAGATGCGGTTAAGGCGCAGTGTTTGTTGTCCTCTATAGACTCCAAAGCGGCTGAACCGATTTTCATTAAATTTTTAAGAAATCTTAAGAATGAGCTTGGAGCTTGGAAGTTTGGTGGCGATCGGAGTATTTTTTTATAAGTGTAATTAATATCTTCAAATTAAGCATGTCAAAGCGAGCTTGTACTTTATAAATAAAAATGTTAATTCGAAAATATGATTTTTAGGTCGGGTGTTGTATTTAAAATTCTTATACATTTAAGAATTTTCATACTAAATTTCTAAAAGCAGCCGGACGTAATCGGGAGCGTGGTACCGCCTGGTACCGCATACCGATAGCCTTTGTACTAGAAAATCTACGAGCCCTAACGTATTGTTTAAAGCTTCGGCTTGCATGAAGTTCTGAAGAAACTTTGTCGATTATCTCACTATACTGTAATTTATTACTAGTGAATATAATTAATAAGTTCCATCTATATATAAAACTGTGATAGCCGAACTTTGCTCATGCTTTCTACGGGTTCATGGGTTCAAACCCCACTCAAAAACCCCACACCAATAAAAAAAACAATAATAATTTATAGAATTGGGCGTTATTTTGCGGAGATCCATAATACATAAGTAGTAATAAACGCTTTGCGGTTTTGGTCGTGGAGTCTATCTCCTGATGATGCTTCGGTTGCGGCGCGAAATGATTGTTGAGTTTGTGATAATGAACGTATGTAGTGGTTGTGTATTGTGGTGGCGGTGGTGGAGGTTTGTGCATGTGTTTTTACGAATCCTGCATGTATCAGGTATGAAAACGGATTGTCCACTTACATTTAGCATTATATATATTTTTTCTATTTTACTTCATCGCGGAAAATATCAATGAGTTTTTCTGTCAAGATTTATGTGCGTAATTGATATTGAGACCCTAAGGCCATGGAGTCAAAGTACTTTTTTTTTATCCGTTTTAATGTTTATCCGTTTTAAAACCCCGGTTAATTGTCGCTTCAGGTGACAAGAGGGCCTAGCTCCTTTTTCACACAAAGAATCAGCTTAGCGATTCAGCGCGCAAACGCTTCCAGCATTCTTGGGACCATTCCACGTGGGCATGATTTGTATAGTCCTAGCGTGTAAGTAATTTAAAATAGATATAACTTGTACATTGTTTTTAATAAAAAAAATATTTGAAATTTATAGTTATTAAAATTTAAAAAAAAAATTTGAAATTTATCACATGCTTTTCGGTGAAGAAACACATTATGAGGAAACCTATATATTTATAGAGAATTCCTGGGATTTGTGTAAGATAACCGCATTAAAGCAGGGTGATGGGTTTAAGCTAAAACCCTTCTCTCCAAAAACGAAAGGAGTGAGTAGTCATATGCCCAGCAGTGGGATGATTACAGATCATTACTTTTTATGGCTCGGGTGGATTAGCCGTGAAAGCGTAACAGACATACTAAAAAAAGAATGTGTAAATTTTTATTTATAATATTAGTAGTTGTGTTAAAGCATATTATGTTACATATATATCTGCAGTTTATCTTTAATATTTAATTGAGTTAATCTTGTATGTATGTATAAATATATTTTCTGAATCTCGGAAACGGCTCCAATGAGTTACTTGAAATTCAGCTTGTAGGGGGTTTTGGGAAGAAAAATCGATCTAGCTAGGTTTTATTTAAAAAAAAATATCCTTATCAAAATAAAATATCCTATCCAAAGGATTTTTTTGCTGTCAAACGTAATGTTGCGATAGCCGATGGGTAACGGGCGGACCGGATGTTCACAATCCGGGTTCGAATCCCACATATTATGGGCGCCTTCTTTCTATTTTTTTTAAATTACCGAGAAAGGCTCTGTCACCCAGGTAAAGTAAAGTAAGTGAGTAGCGGTCTGTTACTCTGGGCCTCTTCTCACTGTTTTTGGAGAGAAGGATTAGAGCTAAGACCTACCACGCTGCTCCAATGCGGATTGGTAGGTAACACATATACCCACAATTTTCTAGAGATATGTTTCCTCACGATGTTTTCCTTAACCGAATAGCGTGTTATAAATTGCAATTATCAATTAGACATATAAGTTTTAACAGAAAAATTCATTGGTGTCCGCCCGGATTTGAACCCGCGGCCTCCTCGAAAGAGTCGCACGGTGTTACACGGCTACAACAGCTACTATTCATCCACGTACTATAATATAATTTACGAATTCCGTTTTTAAAATTTTTTCATATCGATGTTTGAACGCTTTTCTAGTTTACTCAGGCGCGGAAGCCCGCCGACGCAGAACTGAGTACTTATATCGTGCTGCACGTGCGGTCATTGATTTAGTAATTCTAGATGAGCTAAATGCCGTAATATGAGGCCGTATAGGTGGATTAAATTCAATATTATGTTATTTCTTTATTTTTGATTTTTTTTTATTTACAGCAAAAATGTACTAGTTATATCTATCTTAAATTACTTACACGATAGGACTATACAAATCATGCCCACGTGGAATGGTCCCAAGAATGCTGGCAGCGTTTCCGCGCTGAATCGCTAAGCTGATTCTTTGTGCGAAAAAGGAGCCAGCCCTCTTGTCTTATTATTTCTGCAGAATCTATACGTATTATAAAACATTCATAGAATTAGGCGTTATATTGCTAAGATCCATAATACCAAAGTAATAATAAAATTATTTATAGCAAGAAAAAATAATATTATTATTACTTTATTATTGTAATCTCTATTATGACCGCTTTAAGTGAGGTCGGCACAACATGTTTTCATATGATTTGACTTCGTATTTTACAACCGGCCGCCTGCCTGACGTTATCTTACCTTATTCGTATTTTACGACTCCTCGGTAAGAAAAACGGTGGTCTACTCAACCGGATACCACACGGTGGGTCAACTTAGCTTAGTCGCCTTTTACGACACCTCGGTAAGGAATGAAGATAGTCTATTCTATTTAGCCGGATACCACACGTCGAGTGGACTTACCTTAGTCTCCTCTTACGAAACCTCGGTAAGAAATGAGGGTGGTCTATTCTACTCAGCTGGATACCACACGGTATGTGATAGATTTCCTCAAAATCTACTGAATGGATTTTTGTATTTTTTACTAAAGATAGTGCAATTCTTAAGAAAGGTTAAGTTAAAAGCACATTCTCCGGAGTGGTAAAGCATTTTTATTTTGGTGGGACTTTCATTGAAAGATAGAATAGGTTCATCATCATTCTCTTACCCTTATCCCACTCTAAGTGGGGTCGGCACAATATGTCTTCTTCCATTCTCCTCTATCATTCGTCAACTCTGCTGCCACTCCTTTAACATGCATATCATTTTTCACTCAATCCATCCATCTTTTTTCGGCCTCCCCCTAGCCATACATCCATCCATTCCATTCATATTTAAAACTCTTTTGGTCACATGATTTTCATCCCTCCTCATTAAAGACCATACCAACTTAGTCTTGCACTTCTCATTTTTTCTGTAATAGGCGCAACTTTCAGACTTCCCCTGATATACTCATTGCATTGAAAGATAGAATAGGTTGTGGAATAAAATTCATCATTCACTATCATGTCCAGGTACCGTTTATTATTTAATTTTTATTATAATTATTAAGGTTTGTCCTTAAAGATTTAGAAAGTTTCAACGTATATTTATATAATACTAGGAGTCCCGCCCCAGCTTCGCACGGGTATAAAGCATATAGCCTATGTCACTCAGTGATAATCACAGTATTTCGCTACTCCATATTGAATTTTATTATACATATAAACCTTCCTCTTCAATCACTCTATATACTTAAAAAAAACCGCATCAAAATCTTTTGCGTAGTTTTAAAGATTTAAGCAAACATAGAGATATAAGGACAGACAGAGAAAGTGACTTTGTTTTATACTATGTTGTAACGTTTATAGCTACTACTATTTTGATAATTGTCATATTTTTACCATACTTATCCAAAGACTAAATTACGTTTAGCTGTCATTTATGTTTTGTTTTTCCATGTCATAGTCGTTTTTGCTATACCACGTTTTATAGTGACTTGACGGGATAAAATAAATACGGTCGAACGGGATAAAACGTATCCTATGTCCGTCTCCTGGTTCTAAGCAACCTCTCCACCAATTTTCAGCCGAATTTGTTCATCCGTTCTTCAGTTATAAATAGTGTAACTAAGACTAACTTTCTTTTATATATATAGATATATGTTAGGCAATTAGTAAGTAAATTGTATACCCTGTACATGTGTCAGTTCCAGTAAATCTATTTGTATGTATTTAAAAATGCTTAGCTCGGTAGGTATAACTTTCAGTAGGTACAACTTTGGTAATCCCACATCACATGAACTGGTATTTACGTGTCGGGAATACAAAGTTTGGATTGCTGGAATGTGTCTTAAGATATTCGTCTTTCGACTAAACGGTTTGAGATTAAATTTAAGGGTTTAATTTCATTTTAAGTGGATTTTGGCTGAAGGGCCTTTTCTTTCCGTTTTTGGAGCTGGTTTGGAGCTGAGACCTACCACACTGCTCCAATGCGGATTGGTAGATTACACATATCCCGAGAATTCTCTAGAAATATGCAGGTTTCCTTTGATGTTTTCCTCCACCGAAAAGCGTGTGATAACTATCAATTAGACCCATAACTTTTAAAAGAAAACTCATTGCTGCCTCCACGTGGTTTGAACTCGTGAGACTCGAAAGAGTCGCATGGTCTTTAAGGTGGCAGTGGCGGCTACACACATATTTATTTATCGAGCTTATATATATCCTCCTGCCCTTATCCTACTCTAAGTGGGGTCGGCACAACATGTTATAAACATGCTGTAACATGATTTGGCTGCGTTTTTACGACCGGCCGCCTGCCTGACGTCAACTTACCTTAGTCGTATTTTACGACACCTCGGTAAGAAATGAGGGTGGTATATTCTACTTAGCCCGATACCACATGGCGGGTCGACTTACCTTAGTCGCCTTTTACGACACCTTGGTAAGAAATGAGGGTGGTACTATTCTACTTAGCCGGATACCACATAGCTAATTTATCGAGCGTATATATAAGATTAAAAATATCACTTTTATCCTTCAGTGAGATGAAAAAAGTACGAAATTGAAGGTATTTTAATGTTTAAGTTGACATAAGTCGCTGGTATAACTAGTAGTACATAATAAAACGAATTTAACATATCAAGTCTAGTCAAATTTATAAACAAAAATAATACAAAGCCATGGGAACCGTTAAGCGTAAATGCAAACTGAAACGTCGAATCTGGATTTAACAGTTATATTGACATTAAATTAGCTCAGTTAGCAGAGGAATTAGAGCCGTTAAGTTATGCTGGTTTAGGTACTGTTGAATGAGTGTTTGGTTATTATTGGTATAATTATTGGTTTAGGTCGTTTGGTGTCACAAAATTTGATCTAATACGAATTAGTATTGCATGATACGGAAAGTCTGAAATTTGCATACATTATCTATACTAATATATAAAGCTCAAGAGTTTGTTTGTTTAACGCGCTAATCTCAGGAACTATTGGACCGATTTGAAAAATTCGTTCAGTGTAAGACATTTATCGAAGAAGTCTATAGGCTATATAACATTACGATAAAATGAATAAGAGAGGTGCTGCACCAAAAAATAATACGAAAACGGTAAAATTTAAAGCTTTCCTTGCCCGCTCTGAATAAACGGTGATAGTTATTCAGAAATCATGTATTGTATTACAAAATTATTCCCATTTTAACAGTTCTAAATAAAAGTCCGCGACAGCATATTTTAAGTTTTAAGTTTCTATATATATTAAGAATTATCATATAATATTGTTAATTTACGGAGTGGCATATTTGCTTAAGCGAATAAACTCCAAAAATAAAGAGAAAAAAAAAAAGGTTAACGCACTTTAACCATTTTATAAACATGCTGTCACATGATTTGGCTGCGTTTTAACGACTGGCCTGCCTGACGTCAACTTACTTCAGTCGTATTTTACGACACCTCGATAAGAAAGAGAGTGGTCTATTCTACTAAACCGGATACCACACGGTGGGTCAACTTACCTTTAACCATTTTTATGGTTATCTAAATACTATATTACGGTTCTAATCGATTGCTAGTATTTTATAAAAGAAAAATCAGTGCATTTTATAAAATAAAAATCATACAGGGAATTACGTACGACTAAGCCGAAGTTGCGATTTCTCGCATACAGAAAATCATATATCTTATTTATCTTATTTCCTGAAGTGATTTCAAAGCTGCTTAGAAATTTTGTTACTATTTTCCTTCTGTATTTTTCTGTATTCCTGTCATATTAATTCATATCGATGCTTTTACTAGCTGTATAAAATAAAATAAAAACTCCTTTTTTTTCTCTCTTACTGTATAAAGGTATAGTGAGAACGACAATAGCTACCTAGTTATAGAGAAAATAGGAATTCATTTTTAATTTTCTCTGAGTCATAAATTTGCCGTAGTAAAAAGTTTTTTTATTTTACATTCAGACTGCTTGTATACAAATCACTTAAGCCGCTTGAAATTGAAAGCGGTACAAACAGACACATACATATTTTTGTTTTTTATTAATACATGATTTTTGAATAACTATCGCCGTTTACTCAGCGCACGCAAGAAAAGCTTTATATAGCCTATAGCCTTCTTCGATAAATGGACTGTCTTACACTGAAATAATTTTTCAAACCGGTCCAGTAGTTCCTGAGATTAGCGCGTTCAAAAAATCAAACAAACAAACTCTTCAGCTTTATACATTAACTAGATCAATTTTAATCATTTTTTTTACACTGACTGACATGGGATATATATTTTATACCCGTGCGAAGCAGGGGCAGGCCGCTAGTTATACATATAAATCTTCCTCTTCAATCGTAGTTTCAAAGATTTAAGCATACATAGGGATAGAGGGACATAGGAACAGACAGAGAACGCGACTTTGTTTTATACAATGTAGTGACGTTTAGCTATTATTTTGATACCTAATAGTCAAATTTTTTACCATACTTCACCAAAGACAAAATTACGTTTAGCTGTCATCTATGTTTTGTATTACACTGACATTTGCGTTTTGTTATTCAATGTCATAGTCGTTTTCGTTATGCCACGTTTTATAGTGATGGGATAAAATAAATGCGGTCGAACGGGATAAAAAATATCCTATGTTCGTCTCCTAGTTCTAAGCAACCTCTACACCAATTTTCAGCCGAATTGGTTCATCCGTTCTTCAGTTATAAATAGTGTAACTAAGACCAACTTTCTTTTATATATATAAAGATATAGATATCTACTGGATCACAGAAATGCTGAGATTCAGTCTGGTTTCGAGTTCCCCTCGAAACAAAACTACAGTTTAAAAAATGTTCCTATCACTACAAAACTTTACAATATCATCCGCTGGGTCATTCTAAAGATCTGTCTGTAAGATATGTTATATATATAACACACACATGCTATTCTCAGCAGTGGGATAGTAACAGGCTGGTACTAAGTTTAATAATCTGTAGGAAGTCTAAAATGCACACTAATTTAACCGTTAACGTTAATAACCTGTAGTTCAAGTTCATACGAAACGTTAATTGAATACCTTGGCGGCACTCCCAGTGGGGCGCAATTCCGAATATGCGGTTTAGTTCACTAACACCCTATGCTCTTGTAAGAGAATGATATGTTAATATTCAAAGTAAATTCTTGTTACTTTTACTTTTGTTACTTATACACATCCTCCTGCCCTTATCCCACTCTAAATGTGTAAGTTTGTAAAATGTTGTCACATAATTTGGCTACGTTTACGACCGACCACCTGCCTGACCTTAGTCATATTTTACGAGAACTCAGTAAGAAAGAGGGTGGTCTATTCTACTCAACCGGATATCACACGGCGGATCAACTTACCTTAGTCGCCTTTTACGCCACCTCGGTAAGAAATGAGGGTGGTATTCTATTCAGCCGGATACCGCATGGCGTAATTCTTGTTATATTTACGACGGATTTAAAATACTCCAGTGTTCGCGCTGTGGTATCCGGCTGAGTAGAATAGACCATCCTAATTCCTTACCGAGGTGTCGTAAAAGGTACATATCCTTTTCTCAGAAGACTTAAGAGGCTTTTCCACGGCAGTGAAACGGTAAGTTGGCAAGCTTACCATTTGAATAATTTTAGTTTTGCTATTACAGAAGTTAAAACACTTAAAGGTACACTAATACAGAAAGCCAATTATATAGATGATAAGAAGATTTTATATAGATAATAAAAATGCGTGGATATAGCTACTCCTCTTCCCTGTACAAGATAGTAATGACTAAATGTAACTAAGTATAAGAATTATATTTTGAAAAAAGGAACTGCCGAGTTTCTTGCTGGTTCTTCCCCGCTCTTCTGCAGCTTTTACGAACCAGCAGTAGAGTTGAGGATTTAAAAGCAGTTTACTTAAATCTATAATAATATATAAAGTTAAAGAGTTTGTTTGTTTGATTGATCGATTGTTTGAATGCGCATATCTCAGGAACTACTGGACCGATTTGAAAAATTCTTTGACTGTAAGATATTCCAGTTATCGAGGAAGGCTATAGGCTATATAACATAACGATAAAATGAAAAGGAGAGAAGCAGCAATAAAATTATTACGAAAACGTTAAAATTTAAAGCTTTCCTTGCCTACGCTGAGTAAACGGTAATAGTTATGCAAAAATTATATACTACAAAATTGTTCCCGTATAAAAGTTCTGAATAAAAATCCGCGACAGCATATGTCTAGCTTTTAAGGCATATGTCCACTTCAACCATTTTTATGGTTATCAAAAGGCTATATTGCGGTTTTAATCTTTCTAGCTAGGCGGAGCCGCTGGCCATTGCTAGTAAATAATATTTTCAATTTGAATTACGTGGCTGACATATCTGCAATATATTAAGCTCAGACATTTCCCAAGATACGGAACATTCAATTAGACAGATATTTCTGAGTTAAGTGAAATTTAGAGTCCTCCAGGGACGAGTATAAGGGTACTGGCCACACTAAACCTGCCAGAGCTATCTAATATATTTAAAGACACCAGGGTGACACCATTTTTGTAGTTTGATTAGGACACTTAAAAGTTACCCATATCGACACTAATATAATAAGTACTAGCAATCGCCAGCGGCTCCGCCCGCGTGGAAAGATTAAAACCGTAATATAGTATTTTGATAATTATAAAAATGATTAAAGTGGGTGGGTTAACCATAAAAGCTAGACACATGCTGTCGCGGACTTTTGCTTAGAACTTTTAGAGGGGAACAATTTTGTAATACATGATTTTTGAATAACTATTACCGTTTACTCAGCGCACGCAAGGAAAGCTTTAAATTTTGCCGTTTTGGTATTATTTTTAATGCTGCTCCTCGCCTATTGATCTTAGCGTGATGTTATATAGCCTTTATAAATGGACTATCTTATACGATAAAAAATTTTCAAATCCGTCCAAACAAACAAACTCTTCAGCTTTATATATTAGTATAGATATGTATTTTTCACGGGACATCCTCTGGGACCGAAATTGTTGAAATTTGATACATCTATACATATAAAATAAAGTCACCAAAAGCTGTCTGTGTGTGGTAGATTTTCTCAATATCTACTAAACGGATTTATGTAGTCACTAAAAGATAGTGCGATACTTGAGGAAGGTTTAAGTTATAGGACGTTCTCAAAGACGGCTAAACCAATTTGGATGGGGCTGTATTTGACTTTATCATGAGAACTTCTGGCATATCCTAACTAACCTCATCCATAACCACACACCAGCACACGGCCTAGATCATCATCGACATTTTCTTACCTTTATCCCACTTTAAGTGGGATCGGCGCAATATGTCTTTATCTTTCATTCTCCTCTATCATTCATAAACCTTGGTGCTTTTTATATACAGTACCTGGATGACCGAGCCTTCCTCAGTATTTTTTTAAAAGATATTAAAAATAAAGAAAAAAAGAAGGCGCCGATGACATTTCGAACCCGGGTTTTGCACATTTTCGGTCCGTCCGTTACACATCGACTATCGCAACATTACGTTTAACAACTAAAAAAATCCTTTGCTTTCAATTTTACATTATATCATTGTTTTAATGCCCAAAAACAGGGATAAAACGATTTTTTTTTAATAAAACATAACTAGATCGATTTTTCTCCCCTAAGAACCCCTACATGCTGAATTTTCATGAAAATCGTTGGAGCCGTTTCCGAGATCCGAAAATTTATATATATACATACAAGATTAACTCATTTAAATAATAAAGATACTCGTAAAATTTATTACACACATACATCCTTTTTTACATCAATTCCCCTGTTTCCCCAAGCAAGAGTTTATTTTTATATTTTCTCTCTCTATTTTATTAAAAATTGTTGTAACACTATATTTAATTGTATTTTTGTGCAAAACTGTTCACAAGAAATATATATCACAATTTTTCAATATCAAATTTTGAAAAATTGCAAACAGTTTAAACGAACTTGATATTTTAATGAAAACTACTCGGTTTTACTGGAGCGTTAATGGGTAAAATAAAATAATTTTGCCGCTAGCGAACAAAAGATGCTGGCTAACAATTTTCAATTTAATTGTATCTTTGAGTAGTCAATTAAAATCATACTACTGGGACTGGATGAAATTATAACAAAAGACGATATTTCTCATTTACATTTATTCAATAAAAATAAAAGCAATTTTCCCAAAGTCAACCCATTTACTCTTTCTCAACAACTCAATGACACATAATGACAGCTACAATGTTTTTTTTATATTGAATTGAATTAAAATAAAATCAATTGAAATGAATTGAAATGAATTGAATTGAATTGAATTGAATTGAATTGAATTGAATTGAATTGAATTGAATTGAATTGAATTGAATTGAATTGAATTGAATTGAATTGAATTGAATTGAATTGAATTGAATTGAATTGAATTGAATTGAATTGAATTGAATTGAATTGAATTGAATTGAATTGAATTGAATTGAATTGAATTGAATTGAATTGAAATGAATTGAAATGAAATGAAATGAAATGAAATGAAATGAAATGAAATGAAATGAAATGAAATGAAATGAAATGAAATGAAATGAAATGAAATGAAATGAAATGAAATGAAATGAAATGAAATGAAATGAAATGAAATGAAATGAAATGAAATGAAATGAAATGAAATGAAATGAAATGAAATGAAATGAAATGAAATGAAATGAAATGAAATGAAATGAAATGAAATGAAATGAAATGAAATGAAATGAAATGAAATGAAATGAAATGAAATGAAATGAAATGAAATGAAATGAAATGAAATGAAATGAAATGAAATGAAATGAAATGAAATGAAATGAAATGAAATGAAATGAAATGAAATGAAATGAAATGAAATGAAATGAAATGAAATGAAATGAAATGAAATGAAATGAAATGAAATGAAATGAAATGAAATGAAATGAAATGAAATGAAATGAAATGAAATGAAATGAAATGAAATGAAATGAAATGAAATGAAATGAAATGAAATGAAATGAAATGAAATGAAATGAAATGAAATGAAATGAAATGAAATGAAATGAAATGAAATGAAATGAAATGAAATGAAATGAAATGAAATGAAATGAAATGAAATGAAATGAAATGAAATGAAATGAAATGAAATGAAATGAAATGAAATGAAATGAAATGAAATGAAATGAAATGAAATGAAATGAAATGAAATGAAATGAAATGAAATGAAATGAAATGAAATGAAATGAAATGAAATGAAATGAAATGAAATGAAATGAAATGAAATGAAATGAAATGAAATGAAATGAAATGAAATGAAATGAAATGAAATGAAATGAAATGAAATGAAATGAAATGAAATGAAATGAAATGAAATGAAATGAAATGAAATGAAATGAAATGAAATGAAATGAAATGAAATGAAATGAAATGAAATGAAATGAAATGAAATGAAATGAAATGAAATGAAATGAAATGAAATGAAATGAAATGAAATGAAATGAAATGAAATGAAATGAAATGAAATGAAATGAAATGAAATGAAATGAAATGAAATGAAATGAAATGAAATGAAATGAAATGAAATGAAATGAAATGAAATGAAATGAAATGAAATGAAATGAAATGAAATGAAATGAAATTAAATTAAATGAAATTAAATGAAATGAAATGAAATGAAATGAAATGAAATGAAATGAAATGAAATGAAATGAAATGAAATGAAATGAAATGAAATGAAATGAAATGAAATGAAATGAAATGAAATGAAATGAAATGAAATGAAATGAAATGAAATGAAATGAAATGAAATGAAATGAAATGAAATGAAATGAAATGAAATGAAATGAAATTAGATGAAATTAGATGTAAAGAGACGAAATGAGATGAAATGAAATCTGTTTACTTCTCCCCCATGTGAAACAAAGTATTGCACTACATTAGGAAGGTTGTATCTAAAACATATTGTAACAATTTTTGTTCGATACAATGAATAATAGAGTGGCCTTCCGATGATCATATATTGAACAAACGTTATATAAACCGTCATTGCAAAAGAAACGGACGAATTATTATGTCATAAACTATATTTTTTAACAAATCTATATAATGTTAAGACTAGTAAGCACAACCCGTTCACAGCCATTATAATGAATAAATAATTTATATAATTAGGCGTTACTTTGCGGAGATCCATAATACGAAAGTAACAATAAAATTATTTTTCCAAAATTCGCGATGAAGTAAAATAGAAAATATATATAATGCTAAATGTAGAGTGGACAATCCGTTTTCATACCTGATACGTGCAGGACTTGTAAAAATGCATGCACAAACTTCCACCACCGGCACCACAATACACAAGCACTACACACGTTCATTATCACAAACTGATGATGCTTCGGTTGCGAGGCGGAACGATTGTTGAGTTTTCTTTTTTTTCGTTTTGACTTTCCTTGAGTGCGCTGAGTAAACGTTAATAGTTATTCAAAAATAATGTATCACAAAATTGTTTGCCTCTAAAAGTTCTAAATAAATGTCCGCGACAGCATATGTCTAGCTTTCCCAATCCACTTTAACCATTTTTATGGTTATCAAATGACTATATTACGGTTAAATCATTCCACGATTGCTAGTATTTAATATTTTCATTAATATGCATTTATCTATTCCTTTAAAAACAATGCTACTTTATTTGATATTTCAATTCCGTTTTTACAACAGCGATGTCTAAGAATGTGTACCGACTCTTGTCTAGAGAGCACTGAAGTCATAAGTGTCGGTAAAGCAAAAGAAATCAATGGAATGTAGAACATTTTCTACGGCAAGAGGCATTTTTATCGAATGTAAAGCAACCTTTATTCGTGAATTCTATTTGATTCAGCCATACATCGATTTCACAAATGTGCCTCGTAGAAGTTTATCGATCGTTGACCAACTAATCCCAAGTTATTACTAGTACTGCATCTTTCTGCCCTTATCCCACTCTAAGTGGGGTCGGCACAACATGTTATAAACATGCTGTCACATGATTTGGCAGCGTTTTTACGACCGGCCGCCTGCTTGACGTCAACTTACCTCTGTCGTATTTTACGACACCTCGGTAAGAAAGAGGGTGGTCTATTCTACTAAACCGGATACCACACGGTGGGTCAACTTACCTTAGTCGCCTTTTACGACACCTCGGTAAGGAATGAGGTTGGTCTATTCTACTCAGCCGGATACCACACGGCGTGTCGACTTACCTCAGTCGCTTTTTACAACACCTCGGTAAGAAATGAGGGTGGTACTATTCTATTCAGCCGGATCTTTTTTTATTTATTTATAGCAAAAATGTACATGTTATAACTATCTTAATTTACTTACACGCTAGGACTATACAAGTCATGCCCACGTGGAATGGTCCCAAGAACGCTGGCAGCGTTTCCGCGCTGAATCGCTAAGCTGATTCTTTGTGCGAAAAAGGAGCCAGCCTTTCTTTTTGTATATGTTACACATCCTTCCCACTAATATTATAAATATGAAAACTTGTTAGTATTGATGTATGTTTGTTATTCTTTCACGGCGAATCCGCTGAACGAATATCGATGACATTTGGCACAATTATACCTTATACAACAGAGTAACATATAGGCTATAGAAATCCTGTTAATTCTACAGGAATAGGTTGACATTGAAACGCGCCATCTATTATCAAGCTATCACGCGACAACAGAAACGAAGTTGCGGGTAAAAGCTAGTCATTTATATGTAGCTTTCTGTTTGCCTGTTTTCATCATTTTTGCGTATTTTTTTGTCCTTCTGTACCATACCGTTCTTTAAAAAATCTTTACACTTAGATACGGAATAAAATATAATTTCACTGTGTTAGACGTAAATTCATTGATTAAGTGCATAATTAAGGTAAATTAACTTTAAAAACTACAAATTATGGACATATTTAAACCGTTACAGCGTACTAACAGAGATCTGAAAGTTTTAATCTTTAAAGTTCCACCAAAGTAAAAGTTTCCTTCTAAAAGTTAAAACTAACCTTATTTACTGGCAGCCTAAGGCGGCTTCCTTTAAAGAGCTTTCCGTCTCACTAAGCCAATAGTAAGACTTTGAGACTTTATCGCCACTGTAAAATGTTTTTACAACGCTTTTAAATTTCGCTTTTATATTCTGTAATAGTTGAATGTAATTTATTTTGATAAATACTTAATTGCTTCTACCAAGAAAACCAGAAAATCGACGGTCAAATTTTAAACATTTTTCCCTGCTATAAGTTGTAAGAAATTTACAGTGCAACTGTTTTTAATATTTACATAATCTTAGACGCGTAATATCCTTTAATTTAATCTAAACCTCCGTGTTGGCAAGTCTAATATATTTATTCATCATCATCATCCTCCTGCCCTTATTCCGCTCTAAGTGGGGTCGGCACAACATGTTATAAATATGCTGTAATATGATTTGGCTGCGTTTTTACGACTGGCTGCCTGCCTGACATCAACTTAACTCAGTCGCCTTTTACGACACCTCGGTTAGAAAAAGTGTAGTCTATTCTACTAAATCGGATACCACACGGTGGGTCAACTTACCTTAGTCGCCTTTTACGATACCTCGGTAAGAAATGAGGTTGTTCTATTCTTCTCTAATTTATTTAACATAGATTACATTAAGAACTTTTTGCAATTATATTAAATTAAGTGACGCAGCTTTTGTTCAGCACTTTAAAATACCAGAGACTAAGAAAATAAACGTAGCCGTTAAAATATTCCTTCCAGACGCTCTGCGGTAGAAAACCGCAATCATCGTTTAGATAGAATAGCGGCTGATTATGCGAATACAGAGCCACTCAATAATATTAGGAAGTAAGCGTGCAATTTCACTTAACAACGGTGTTAGAGTCAATGAATTATTAGCCAATATAAAGATAAAACTGCAAGAAATTCTTTAAGCTTTATAATTCAACGTAATCGGTAATTCGAATGACATAAAAAATATTTAAATATTATTCTAAAGGAACAAAACATTTTTCTTCTTAAAACTAAATAAGGTTGTAAGGTAATTTATTTGCTTGTAGTAAAATTAATACTTCAATACTCCCACTAATTTTACTACAACTTCACCAAAAATAGAAATATTTACAAACTTGACATTTTACAGAAACTAGAGCATAGTCTTTTTATTTATTGGTATAACATCGTGGTTTTATTTTATTTTTCTTTAATATCCATTTTGTAATTGTTTTGAGAATTCTCGTATTATTCTCTTTGTGTGCCTTCAACTTTTCTGCTATTGCAATTAACCATTTACTAGACGAACTTGAGACATCTTCGTCATAACTAGTTGATGCATAATAGTCTGTCAGGTGATTATTGTTTACTACATTAATTCTTGATCTTGAATTCATATTTAAATGATCTGTCAAATCAGTGTTTTCTAATGAAGACTCGTAAATTATGTCACTATCGTCATTAAAACTTCTCAAACTTGCTTCTGTTTGTGTACAAGTAGATGTTTCTCCCATGGCCTGTTTTACACAGGTTGAATCGTCTATTGTCACTGCAGTTGTATTTATAGCGTTAATATTGGTTGTCTCATCAAAAACTACACCCCGCATTACTTCTATTCTGTTGGTTTTAGGATGAAACATTCTGTAATTTTGATTTTCATATCCCACTAAAATCATTTTATCATTTTTCTCAAATTTTGGTCCGCATGCATTAGGGTTATGAACATAGCCATAAAAACCAAATATTTTAAAATGTTGAAGATTTGGTTTCTCTCCCGACCACAATTCAAATGGTGTCTTTTCAGAAGTTTGACTCGAGGTTGTCCTATTAAATATATATACTGCACACGCAATAGCTTCTTTCCATAGCTTCGATGGTAGATCCCGACTATAAATCATCGCGCGTGCACTTTCTATGATAGTGTGTAATTCTCTTTCAACACCCCTATTTTGTTGGAAGGTATAAGTTTCGATATATTTATGTTTTATCCCATATTTATTTAAGAAATCTTTGAATACACCATTAACATATTCCTTGTCATTATCAGTATGTAAAATTCGTACATTGTGATAAAAATTATTTTGAACAAAGGCGTTAAACATTTTAAAATTTTCAAAGACGTCACTCTTCTGTCTCATAAATGACACATGCAAAAACTGGTAGCCGCATCTTTAAATAGAACAAAATACTTCATTTCTTCAATAGAGGGCACGCTCATCGGGCCGCATATATCACTATAAACCAGATCACCGGGATTAAGCTGGCTCCGACATGAAGTATAAAATGGAAAATCACTTAGCTTCCCGTACAAGCATTCCTCACACACAAAGGTTTCATCATTAATGTCTTTACATAATATAACTCCTTTCTTAATCATATTCTTTACTTCTTGAACATTTAGATGTCCAAGTTTCTCATGCCAACCTTTTAGACTATTTTGGCTTAATTCTACCAAATTACAACTTACGTTAATAACCGTCTTAAAATTCATTTCATATAAGTTGTTCGTCTTTTGCGATGCACTTAATACTATATTACTTTCATTGTAAATAAGAGCTGAGATATTTCTTTTTATTATCACATAGCCATAGCGCATAATTGCTCCTTCCGAAAACAAATTTCTTTGCAGTTCAGGCACATAAAGGACTTCTGTTAACATATTTTGCTCCCACTGTCCATCTACGCATTTCTTAATCAGGACTGTTCCTATACCACAGACTTTCAAATTTTTCTGATTTCCTAATTGTACTAATCTTTTACTACTATCGCTAAACAGTTCTAATTCTAAGAAAAAATCTTTTCGATAAGTCATGTGCGCAGATGCACCACTATCTAAAAGCCATACTTCATTACTAGTAATTGCACTTTCATCTTCTTCAAATGCCAACATATTATTATTTTGTCCGTATCTCTTTGCACGGCATTGCTTAGCAAAGTGTCCACGTTTATTGCAATTGTAACAAACAAAACGATGACGTGTATTCTTTTTTTGTTTTACTCTTTCCTGTTCGGCTAAACAAACCTCGGTTTGTTCTTCTGCCATCAAATTAGCTTCTTCATTAATCAGTCGGGCTGTAAGATTGTGGATCGTTTGTTGAGCCGAATCTAGCGACAGCCAAGCTTGTCGCAACGAACGATACTTTGACGGCAAGCTGCTGATTATTTTTGTTATAATAGCAATTTCACTAATATTTTCACCACAATCCCTTAACTGTTGGGCCAAATTTTCAACTTTAGAAATATGCTGTGCCATATTATCTGAAGGAATCATTTTATACTGATAGAACCTTTCGTGAATTAACATCTTGCTAAATTCAGATTTTTGCTCATAAATTAACTCGAGTTTTTCCATGATCTTCGCAGCACTTTCACAGTTTTCTATCAGGGCAATTTGCCTATAGTCCACTGCTGAGGTAATAATGAACATAGCTAATCCATCATTTTTACACCATTCAGCAGCATCGTACTCTGGTTTTAAAACAGATATATCAATACCGTGTGCTCTCAAAGCACATTTAATCTGAAACTTCCACTGACGAAAATTATTTCCGTCAAATCGTATCATGTTCGATCTGATGCCGACGCCATCCATATTTTAGTAATTCTACGATACCGAAGTTATTCTTCCAAACTATACCTAATTACTCCAATTAACTGCTCTTTACAATTTAATCGATATACTGGGCCCATAACCTGTTAGAGTCAATGAATTATTAGCCAATATAAAGATAAAACTGCAAGAAATTCTTTAAGCTTTATAATTCAACGATATCGGTAATTCGAATGACATAAAAAATATTTAAATATTATTCTAAAGGAACAAAACATTTTTCTTCTTAAAACTAAATAAGGTTGTAAGGTAATTTATTTGCTTGTAGTAAAATTAATACTTCAATAAACGGAAACGGTCGCCTTTCTCATTCTAACTTGCACAAAGTTAAGAATGACCGTCCTGTTTTATCATTATGGTGTATATTTCGGAAACGGACGCCGTGTGGTATTCGGCGGAATAGAAAAGTACCACCCTCATTTCTTACCGAGGTGTCGTAAAAGACGACTAAGGTAAGTTGACCCACCGTGTGGTATCCGGTGAAGTAGAATAGACCACCCTTTTTCTTATCGAGGTGTCGTAAAATACGACTAAAGTAAGTTGACGTCAGGCAGGCGGCCGGTCGTAAAAACGCAGCCAAATCATGTGACAGCATGTTCCTAACATGTTGAGCCGACATCACTAAGAGTGGGACAAGGGCAGGAAGATGATGTTATAATTTATATTTTATTTATATATTTAATCTGAAAAAATGGCGAACTAAACGTTAAAAGGGCAAAAAATAAAGTAGTAACGTTGACAAACTACGTACTTAAATAAAATGTGTTCGTAGTTATACTCGTAATGTAACACGACTGCAGTTTCCTACGTCTCGAGATTGTCTTTAGTGAAGCTGCACTTGGCCTTAAGTGGCTATAGAGGGGTTAGCCGGCCAAGTTCAACAAAGCTCCTCTTTTGCAATAAATAAGACGTTGTCTCCTTAAAATAGTGTAGGGCTCTTATCGACTGCGGCATTCACGATGTTGACTTTAGTTCAAGTTTTGTGAAATGCTATTCACAATACAATCGCTGATATGGATCTGTAAATCACAGCGAACGAATATTTTATTTATTCATTTATTTCTTCATTAATAACAATTATAGCAAGTACATTTTACACCTAACCTACCACCATAGATATAATTGTGTGCGTGTGTTTCTGTGCTTGTGTGTGCGTTTTGTGTGTGTGTGTGCGTTTTGTGTGTGTGTGTGCGTTTTGTGTGTGTGTGTATTTATACATGATAATCCTATAAGTTAGAGTAACTTAGCTGTGATAGTATAGCGATGAGATCGTGATATTAGGAAAGGGTCACGGAAAATATTGGCTTAAGTAATTATATAAGTAATTAATTAGGTATATTAGTAACATCTTTATTCATTTATTTATTTAAAGAAATTATTTTTTATATATTAAATATTTAAATTTATACAAACCCTTTTTTCTCTCTATATTACCAGTATTTTACTTTTGTCCTTTTCCTTCTGTTACTCAACGGTTGACGGGAAGTGATCCCTTTTAGGGATAAGTCTACCTTAATACATGTTCTTTTTTTACTTTTTCTTTCTCTTTTCTAAGCATATGTATAATAAGAAATAAATAATATTTTTAATGTTATAGTCTGCCTGTTACACTATGGCTAATCCGCTGGACAACCGGGGCAAGGTATATAATAAAAAATCCAGATTTGCTTTCGGAAACATGGAAAAATAAATAATTAAGTAATCGAAGGTCAACACTAAAATTGCGGCGCACAAAGTAACGTGAAAAACTATGATGCTGGGGCTACATTAGCGAGCTACGGCGAATATTCGAGCTATGAGTTGAGTTTGGCCACACCTATGTCACTTCAGTATTTGTCCAGACTTTGACGTTCAGTTTCTGTGAATAGTACGCCATTTCCTCGTTCGTCTCATTTTATTATTTCGTACCTAATACGTAATAAATAATATTAATAAAAATTATAAAAAGTGTAATAAATAATATTTTATTTTACTTATTTTTTTTAATAATAAATATATGGGACACTTACACACACGGTCGTCTGTCCCCAAAGTAAGTAACTTAATACTTGTGTTATGGGTGATAACTGGTGAATGCATACATATATAATTTTAAATACATACTTAAATACAAATATACACCCAGGCTCGACGAACCAACAATTTTTTAATAGAAAATGTTGGCTCTCGGCAGTAATTGAAACCGCAACCCGCGGTACTGAAGGCAGGGTCACTACCCACTGCGCCAACGCGTCAGTCACATTTACTGACATATAATGAAAAGACGCTGATTGTTATATAAGTTATATAATGAAACTGGCGGCACGGTATAAAATAAATAGCCCATGTCACTCAGTGAAAAAAATTATTAAAATCGATCCAGTAGTTTTGATTCATTCATTACTGCCCGTGGCCTGCACGCGTCAATGTACTACATTTTTACTTATTTTCTTTTTATGTTCTTTCCTATGTTTTTTTCTTTCTTTCACAGCTTTCTTGTCATTAGACAAAACAAACATGTTTTCTTTAGAGGTTTCTCTTGAAAGAGCGACATATAGTTGGCCATGTAACAAACAAAGGCGTTCGATCGCTGCTAAATTCGAACTGCTATAGGGCAAAGCGCGGCCAAAACTGGACAACGAATATTTGCCGTAGATTGCTTTGAAAATTTTTGCCTAATGTTGACAAGAACATCGTATGTGCGCTATACACGATGTTCAGCGTACCAACGTGACTCGAATCTTCGCCCGCTAATGTAGCTCTAGCATTAGAATATAATAAATTGTCCATCTCCAACATTAATCGACCATTAAGGCGAGTCGCGTGCTCCAAGTAGCCAGGAAGTCAAACGGAAGTGACTATTAGGTTTCCTAAGCCGTTTTCCGTCTATAATAGCGACGACAAGCTCCTAATGACTATACCCAAATTAGTGCCTTAATACATTGTTATTTTTGTTACATTCGATATAAGTTTGTGAAACCAGTATTTCACTACTAGCGACGCAAATGAAATGTGTAATAAATGTGTAATCATTTAATAAAAATACATATTATTTATATTTTTAATAAAAAATAGGTATTCAGCTGAGAAGAATAGACCACCCTCATTTCTTACCTAGGTGTCGTGAAAGGCGACTTAGGTAGTTTGATCCGCCCTGTGATATCCGGCTGAGTAGAATAGACCACCATTACCGAGGTCTTGTAAAGGGTGACTAAGGTAAGTCGACCCGCCGTGTGGTATACGGCTGAGTAGAATAAAGCACCCTCATTTCTTAACGAGGTGTTGTAAAGGGCGATTAAGTTAAGTTAACCTGCCGTGTGCTATCCGGCTGAGTAGAATAAACCACCAAATTCATCTTATCAAGCCGCAAAATTATCATAATAAAATTTTGATGGTTATCGTTCTCCTGCCCTTATCCCACTCTAAGTGGGGTCGGCACAACATGTTATAAACATCATGTCACACGATTTGGCTTTCACGACCGGCCGCCTGCCTGACGTCAACCTACCTCAGTCGTATTTTACGACACCTCGGTTAGGAATGAGGGTGGTATATTCTACTCAGCCGGATACCACACGGCTAGGTAAAATTATAATGGTATGTTAGTAAATTTAGACATTTTTACAGATAAGATAAGATTTCCAACTTGATTTTTATTTACAAAGGTTATGTTAATTTCATTGCTTTTGTATTAGGAAACTCTGCAAAGTAACGCCTATTAAATTGTTTATATTTGGAAACAAAGAATTTAGAAATAACGATGTTCAAATTGTTATTTAAGTTGAATCTTCGAAATGTACATTCCAAATTTTCAAATTAAAGCTTGAGTAGCAAATTTTAAAATTTAAACTTGGCATCTACCAATTGTATTTGAATATTTTTTCCATTCAACATTTACAATGACGCTTTAGACAATGCGGCAAAGTTGGCAATTGAGTTTTTCTATATCCCTTGTATTTTTTGTCTCTCTCGTGCACGTGTGGTGTCATATTTTTTATCCTCTTTAACTGTACTGTTGTGACGTCATAAAGAAAGACTTACAAGTAGGGTTGCCACCCGTACTATATTATATAGTATCGTACTATATTTTAGTCAATTGTACTATATATTATAGAAAAACAATATAGGACGAAAAATACTATATTTTTATCGCTAATTCAATTGTCGCGCTTTTTTTAAATCAACTGTGAATGGAACGCACCCGCACCACTGCATAGGGAATATTTGAACGAAACTCATTCATGTATTTACGGGGTTTTAATTAGTTAGTAAATCTAACTCCTTTGTCATTATCCAGCGAAAAGTAATAATAAATAATCATGGAAAAATAAATAATGATTGAAAATAGATGTGTACTATTTTTTTTCCTGAATTTTCTAAAAGTACTATATTTTTTTGATTTTAAAAGAAAAATACTATTTTTCTTCAAAAAAAGGTGGCAACCCTATATACGATACCGGTAAATGAAATGTTACGTTTCTAATATAGGCTTCTTCATAGAGTTGGTCATTAATATGAAAAAATATTGTGGCCGTCATTGTCTCATTGAGTTGTTGCGAAAAAATAAATGGGTTGACTTTGGGAAAATTGCTTTTTATTATTGAATTAATAAAGGAGAAATATCGTTGGTTTTTATAGAAGTTTATGGCGAATATTGTATATGTTTAATTTATGGTGAATAAATGAGAGAAAAGTAATAAAAATATTATTTTGCAATAATACGCGATGAAAGTGTTTTGATACCTGATATATGCAGAATTCGTATAAACTCATTTCTTACCGAGGTGTCGTAAAAGCGACTAAGGTAAGTCGACCCGGCGTGTGATATTCGGCTGAGTAGAATAGACCACCCTTATTTCTTACCGGGATGTCGTAAAGGACAACTTAGGTAAATTAACCCGCCGTGTGGTATCCGGCTGAATAGAATAGTACCACCCTCATTTCTTACCAAGATGTCATAAGGGGCAACTAAGTTAAGTTAACCGGCCGTGTGGTATCCGGCTGAATAGAATAGACATCTCTCATTTCTTACCGAGGTGTCGTAAAAGGCTACTAAGGTAAGTTGACCTACAGTGTGGTATCCGTTTGAGTAAAATAGCACGCTCTTTCTTACCGAGGTGTCCTAAAATGCGACTAAGCTAGGTTGTCGTCAGGCAGGCGGCCAGACATAAAATACGTAGTCAAATCATGCGACAACATGTTTGTAACTTATTGTGCCGACCCCACTTAGAGTGGGAAAAGGGCAGGAGGATGAGGGTAATTACATATCTGGTGAACAGTAATTAATCAGTCTGCGCTATTAGTCAAGTGGTTTAACGGCAGTTCCCCGATAAGCTTTGATGAATGTGACGTCGACGTATTTAGGTATATCTAGTGTAAACGGGAATTACAAGAGGTGACTATGATTGTGTGTATTAAAAATACAAAGATAATGTTGTCGCCATTGACTTCCGCTTTGTATTTTATGGCAACACAGTCATGAAACAGGGGTATCGCGCCCTTTTTATTGAAATGATGGTAACACTATGCCGTTGTTGTTCCCGGTAAAGACTTATTATTGATAAAACGTTTCATGGACATGCAGTCTTTGTTCGTCATTCAAGAGAAGTGCATCTCGGAACGGGAATTGTGGTATTCCTATTATATCATCCTGTCCTTATCCCACTCTAAGTGGGGTCGGCACAACATGTTTTTCTCTTCCATTCTGTCCTATCTTTCGTCAACTCTGGCGCCACTCCTTTTATATGCATATCATACTTCACACAATCCAACCATCTCTTTTTAGGCCTCCCTCTAGGCACATATCCATCCACATTCAAATTTAACACACGTTTGGTCACATGATTTTCATCCCTCCTCATTACATGTCCATACCATCTCAATCTTGCGGTATTCCTATTATATCGTGTTATTGTATATAGTGTGCGCTAATAATAACGAACTCGCCGCGACGCCAGAAAGCAATTATAGATTTCCCCGTCACCGAGTATCGAACACAGCCACACACAGATGCCGTTCTCGGCGCAACGGTCAATAGAGATTTCCATGGGAAGAGGGAGAGTCTCATCTAAATGAGAGCCAATTTAGTCCAGCTTGGCTCAACTGGCTTCCCCCGAGATCGACGACCCCCAAAGAGGGAGAAAGCATCGAGTCATCTTGAGCGATATAACTTGAGTTTTGGGAAATCGTAATAATTTCAAGCGTGGGAATACAAGTTGAGCCTAGGACCTCAATAATACCCATTTCTGGACCCTTGTTAACATTAGATATAGAAAAAAAATTGCGACTTGTCATCCATTTTCCGAATTGTTAAAAATAACTATACCAAACTAGCGGCCTGCCCCTGCTTCGCACGGGTATAAAATATGTATCCCATGTCAGTCAGTGTAAAAAAAATGATTAAAATTGATCCAGTAGTTTTGATATGGCGCTGTATTTAAAAAATGATTTTCCCTATTTTCCCGCTTTTCTATTGAAATTTTTCCTAGATTTTCGTTGCTATAAACCTCACGGAGCCCGAGACCTTTCCAACGAATGCAAAACCGTGGAAATCGGTTCGTGCGTTCTGGAGTTATATCGTCAGGAAGGAAAACCCGACTTATTTTTATATAGTAGATAAGTAAAAATGTAAATCCGTTCCCAAAGTAACTGAATTCTTGTGTAATGGGTAACAGAGAACTGGTATATACGTATACGATATACATACAGATAGTAAAGTAAGAAATGAGGGTGGCCTATTTTACTCAGCCGGATGCCACACGGCGGGTCAAATAACCTTAGTCGCATTTTACGACACCTCGGTAAGAAATGAGGGTGGCCTATTCTATTCAGGCGGATACCACACGGCAGGTCGACTTATCTTAGTCGCCTTTTAAACACCTCGGTAAGAAATGAGGGTGGTCTATTGATAACACACGATGGATTTCTTAAGAAGTGAACCATTTTCAAGAATTTGAAAGGACTTGCGATGTTCAAAAATTCAAAAAAAATTCAAAATTCATTTATTCATTACCAGAATTCTGCATTACTATATAAAGGTAGGAACCTTCTAGTGAGTAAGTCAAGTATAGATGTTGGATGTTGGATGGATACAGTTTATTTTGATTTTAACAAAGTAACACTTATTGAGCAAATGTTATTTAATACGTATTAGCTCGTGCAAATAGATACGCTCATCGAGTCGCCAGGGATCTGACGAGGTCTATATCATTAATTTGGGTTAAGTGCCATCGTTAGAGATATCAATACCATTGTTACGATAGCCTAGTAGACCCTACCTACAATTACAGTATCGCCTTAATCTACCTAATAATAGTAGATTATGATACATGTATGATACTGTTGCATAATAAGGGTTTTTATAACACGAGTGTGTTTTAAAGGATTTTTGAAATGTCAAATGTTAGCGCCAAGGCGCAAACATCGATAGCGCATGGGTTACGTCGCCGCGGACTCGTTCATTGAAACTTTTTTAATGTAGAGATTCAACCTCCTTGGTCCAGCTGGAGGTTGTATAGGTGTATCGTTATGATTAAAAAGTTATGATACAGGTGTCCATACAAGACCTGTATCGTGATAAAACTTTTTAATTTTTTTTTTGGGTTGTACGTAATATTTGTCATAAGAATTTTGGTTTCAGTTTTATAGTCTTTGTATTATAGTATCAGAGTAGATAAACGTTCTTATAGTGTTGTATTAGTTATCTATAAGAGATAATGCTGCGATAACACTGCCATAGTCTATTCTATTATTGTGTATGAATAGTTAATATTAATTAATATTTTATAATTATTATAATATTATATAATAATTCTTTTTGTTATACTTTTAAAGTAAAATCAGAGTAGATAATTTTTTTTAACTAATAACATTAAATTTTAAATATTAAACAATGGGCTACAGTTCTGAGCTTTTGGGCAGTTGCTAATAGATGGTAACAGATAATGAAACACGTATTTTTTATTAGCTTCAAGTAACAAAACGCTTATTATTTAAAAATTTCATACAAAACGGTCAACTACTAGTACATAGTCAATTACTAGTGCTCTTGCTATACTTTTAAATCTTTCTGAAAAAGACAACACACCAGTTATTCTCCGTTGATGACACGGAATTTATTTATCAAATTAATTTTAACTCGTCTCTGTCTCTCGATAATAAGATACAATATCAACAAATAATCTACAGAATTTAGCTCGCTTTATTTATTATTCCCTCTGCTCATGTTATTTCTTACATATATTAAATGTTGGCACAAACTAATTTTCACACGAATGATGATTTAAGACATAACTGCTGCTTGTGCACAAATTTCACTGTATGCGAAGTACTATGAAAGAAAATATATCCTGGACCAACCAGGAGAGTGGCATTTTCGTTTTGGATTTTGAAAAAAATATTCAACATACGACAAATTGTTTTAAATTTTTATCCGTTTTAACACCTCGGTTAGTTGCCTCTTTAGGTGACAAGAGGGCTAGGCTCCTTTTTCGCACAAAGAATCAGCTTAGCGATTCAGCGCGGAAACGCTGCCAGCATTCTTGGTACCATTCCACGTGGGCATGATTTGTATAGTCCTAGCGTGTTAGTAGTTTAAGATAGATATCTATCTTAAACTACTTGTACATTTTTACTGTAAATAAAAAAAAACATACGACTAATATGATATTATACTCGAATATAACACTAGCTGACCCGTAAACGGTTGTTTCACACTATAAATAATTTCTAGGGAATTACTAGAGTATATTATAAAAAAAAAAAAAATATTCAAAAAAAAATGTTTGGGGGTGGACTACACTCTTCATTTAGGAGTATGAAAAATATAGAGTAGCCGATTCTCAGACCTACAATATGCATATTAAATTTCATAAAAATCGGTCAAGCCTTTTAGGGGGAGTATGGTAACTAACATGTGACACGTGTATTTAATTGTCATTCAGTTTTTAATTTCAAAACTTAAGAATTATATAATTATTTATAAGACACGTCTTTATTTTATGCAGAGGCATAAATAAACAATATCTGGGTGACCGAGCTTCGCTCGGTAATTTTTTACAAAAAAAACTTAAAAAAAAACAATTATTTAGTTGGGCATCGATCCTTGGCATTCACATTTTCGAGTCTGCCCGTTACCCGAATAAGCTACGTCGACTTGACAGTTAATGGCGAAAATTCAATTCAATATAAATGTTAGTGTTTTTTAAAGCCCAAAAACAGGGATAAAACAATTTTTTTTTACATAAAACCTAGCTAGATCAATTTTTCTCCCCCAAAACCTCCTACATGTTGAATTTCAGGAAAATCGTTGGAGCCGTTTCCGAGATTCGGAAAATATATATATATACAAGATTAACTCATTTAAATATTAAAGATTTTTGCTTTGTTGTAAATAATGAATACAAAAAATTTTATTTTCATTGTCACAATTTTTTATGTTAGATACTTATTAATTACAAAACTTGGGAATTGTTATATTTATATTTTGTAATTTATGCAGCGCATTATTTTATGTTGAGGCATGAATGAAAACTATTTCTTGTTGGGATTAACTAGAAAAACGTAAACAACGGATATATTATATACGATATTTATATAATGTGTTTCACATTCATCCTGTCCTTATCCAACTCTTAAGTATGGTCAGCACAACATGTTTTAAACATGTTAGGTGATTAGGTATACGATTAAGTGGCTACGTATTTTACGACCGGCTGCCTGCTTGACGTAAACTTACTTTAGTCGTCTTTTATGTTACTTCGGTAAGAAATGACGATGATCTGTTCTACTCAGCCGGATACCACACGGCGGTTATCAAAAATATTTTAATAATATATGAATTTTAATTACACTGATTCTCTCACAATCCGTGCGCGCAGTTCTTTTAAAAAGGGTTTAATTATTCTTAGCTTAATTGCATACTCCCCACAAATATGTAACACTACACTAAAAAATCACATACAACACATCTTATCTGCGCTAAGCTAATTTCCAAAGCACGAAAATGAGCTAGCTCCCTATTAACAAAAAAACTCAAAATTTAGTAATTTTCCTTTTAATTAAAAACACAGTAAACTTTATATAATAGAAGTTCAACCTTGATTTCTTGGTGGAAGATGTTACAAAGTGTACTCACATTTACGCATTGCAGTACAATCTATTTTATGTAGTGATATTGTTTTTCCTTTTCTTACTGAACAGATACAATGTAGTTTGTGGAAATTCTGAATCTAATTTCAATTTATTGAATTTGAATTTAATTTGGTTCTCTTAATGATACCATCAAAAGAGCTCTGGCTACCATCGAATTCCTGCTCTTCTCGATTCTTCGTGGATATGTCGGGATGATAGCAAGAGACCAGACAGCTTGAGGTTCCTTGTAAACGGGGACGGGCCCTAATGTGGGACGCAACATGTGTTGATACGTTAGTCTCGTCCAATATCAGGGAAACAGCGTGAAGACCTGGAGCTGCGGCGGAAATGGCCGAATCCGGTAAACAGCAGAAGTAAGGATCTTTCATCCAGAGTTATATATTTGTGCCGTTTGCAGTTGAGACTCTAGGGCCATGAAGTCAAAGTGCAAAAAAAAAATATCCGTTTTAACACCACGGTTAATGCCTCTTCAGGTGACAAGACGGCTGGCTCCTTTTTCGCACAAAGAATCAGCTTAGTGATTCAGCGCCGAAACGCTGCCAGCATTCTTGGGACCATTCCACATGATTGGTATAGTCCTAGCGTGTAAGTAATATAATTTAAAATAGATATAACTTGTACATTTTTGCTGTAAATAAAAAAAATTATAAAAAAATTACAATTCGCTTTATTGGAATTTGCCACAAAAAAACTTTTTAAATTAGGTCACTTTAACATTAATGGCTCCAATATGTAAGACATAATGATGAAATAATTACACGAATATCAAATGATAATTAAAAGTATATACTATTATTATAAAGAGGAAAAATTTGTGTGTATGTTTGTAATGTATTCACACAAAAACTACTCGACCGATTACAAAAATGCTTTCACCATTGGAAAGCTGCATCTTTACTGAGCAACATAAGCTATATTACATTTTTAAACTTGAATGGAAATAAAACTTTTATGTTAACAAAAATAAATGTATAGTCTGACTTACTGGACTTTCCACTGCCATGAGATCGGTATTTACGCGGGTAAAACGTGGATAGTACTAGTATTAACTATTCAAGTGCCCAGGATATACTGTCCCATCTTAGCACTACATAGGAAAAATTAAATATTACCATTTGAAAAATATAATGCTCAATTTTTGGCTGACGCGTAGGTAGGAGCAATTATCCAAATCAGTATTTTAGTTCACGATTCAAAAGAACGCGTAAAAGCCTTTACAAATAATTGCTTTTATAACAAATTTCAAACGGAGTATTTGCACTCTAAAAATATAACACTTTGAAAGGGAATATTCAGCATGTTTGCAAAACTAAAATCACGAAGGTTAGGTAAATAATAGTGAAATATACAAAAATCTTTATTTTAAATTGACACAAAACTGTTTCATCAGATTTATATGGCGTCTAATAATTTTAATATGTAAACACCAAGCACTCAATCTTCCAAACTATAAAGCCTATAAATTTGGATTTTAGCACGTAGATTCCTCATTAGGCATAGGCACGTTTTGAGCAAGGATGTTGGAAATTTATTCCCTGAGGGAATAATAAAGGCAATCAAAGTCTGCGTAGAATATTAATTTTGTCATTAACAAACTGTATATTTTTGTATGTATTAAGGAATATTGAGTTATTAGTATTCGACGATGTGTTCGTAGGTAGAGTAAACACGACCTTAATCCAATAACTGGATGAGCGACCTTTTTACATTTTTGGCGATTTAACTTTTCCTCCATTTAAATCAGCCACCGATTCTTATTAATGTCAGTACCTGGGTGACCGAGCCTTGCTCGGTAATTTTTAAAATGATGTAATTTTTTTTTAATTGAAAAGAAAACTTAAATAATAATAGGGCAGGTGGAGCTCGATCCTAGGTATTTTTACCTCTCTAGATCGCCCGTTCCCTAAATGAACCACCATGACTTCACGTTTGACAGCGAAAAATTGTGATTGTATTTCAACGTAAATTTCAAAAAAAATTTAGAGCCCGAAAACAGGGATAAAACGACATTTTTTTTAAATAAAACTTAAGCCTAAGATTCCTGAGGTCGTAAACTTAAATATTTGTCTTTAAGACAATTTTTTGCAATTTACTTGTTTCTACGGAATCACAGAGATCAGACAGAAATGTAAAAGCTAGATGCGAATTTATGAGTTGGAATAATAGCCAATAACAAAACAACTATGTAAAAATAAAAACTTATAAGCCTAATCAATGAACGATGTACCTACAGTATTTACAGCATATTTAGTTTTAGAGAAAGGTACATGGAATAGTTTTGTCATTCGCAACCCTGATCGAGGACATCGTTATAATATTGTATTTAAACGGTATGGTGAATCAATATCATTATTAATAATTTTATATAAAAACATGTGATCTCTTTCTAATCGTGATTCTCAAGGGAAGGAATAGAAAGAGGCATGGACTTACCAGCACGATTATATTTATATTTATAATATTAAATTATATTTATAATTTAGTAAACCACACCATAGGAACATGCTACTTACATTTTCTTAAAAATAGCATAAGCTACATTTAAAAGGATAGTATTTATAATCTTCCTTACCGAGTCCCCTTAGCATAGATATTGCCATCATATTTGAATCACTTACCTGAAAAAGAATAAAATAAATTAGTAAAGAAAAATAAAAATATATAATATGAATTAATCATCATCGTCCTTCCCTTATCCCACTCTAAGTGGGGTCGGCACAACATGTTGCAAACATGTTGTCACATGACTTGGCTGCGTTTTTTACAACCGCCTGCCTGACGTCGACTTATCTTTATCGTATTTTACAACACCTCGGTAAAAAAGAGGGTGGTCTATTATACTTAACCGGATACCACACGGTGGGTCAACTTACATTTGTCGGCTTTTACGAGACCTCGGTAAGAAATGAGGGTGTTACTATTCTACTCAGCCGGATACTACACGGCGGGTCGACTTACCTTAGCCGCCTTCTACGACACCTCGGTAAGAAATGAGGGTGGTACTATTCTATTTAGCCGGATACCACACGGCGTATAATATGAATTAATAATTATATTATATAATTATATAATCAAACATAATATACGAAATACAATACAAATGTTAGTGACGATTATTTTAAATGAATTAAGCAAATAGCCGATGGGCTAATTACGGATTTATATACGGGCTAATTAAATAGGTCATTTTGTATTGCGTTTTAAGCAAATAGTACGCACGAACGAACTTTGGCATTATAAAAGTTCGTATTAATTAAAATTTAAAAGTTACGTTGAAATTTATGGATAACTAATATAAACAAGTGGTAGCACTGAATTCATTAGAGTCGATTTTAATGTTAAAATATCCTCAATTTTATACTTTTTATCCCGGTATATAAACTTTAATTGTACACAATTCCATCAACAGTGTTCAAGCCGATTCGCCGTAAAAATTGTAACTCACACATAGATAGACAGACTTTTACATTTATAATATTAGTATATGAGTCGAGCATATAATATCCTACACTAATATTATAAATGCGAAAGTTTGTGATGTATGTTTGTTACTCTTTCACAGCGAATCCGCTGAACCAATATTGATGAAATTTGGCACGATTATTCCTTATACACCGGAACAACATATAGGCTATAGAAAGCGCAATTTATTATCAGATTATCATGCGACAACAATGCAAACGAAGTTGCGGTTAAAAGCTAGTTTGAATACATTTGATTTGTCGATTAAAGGGTGGGAAATTAGTAAAAGCGCCTATATGACGCTTAAGTCACCTATTAACATAAAACGTTCAAATAAACTTTTAACTACGTAATGTATCGAAATTCTGTAAAAACAACGGTGAAACTTTGTCGACCATTATTACGAGGTATTTATTACACTTTATCCTCTTTTATCTACACTCTATTTTATTCTCCATTCGCGAATCGTATAAAAGACTAAACACTCGACGCTTTCTCTCATGGTGTACAGTAAATTCACCGTAAATGAAATAAATCAAAATTTTGAATTTGAATTATTAATTCAGTAAGGATGTTTCGGTATTGAATTTACCGGAACCCGAAATTTTAAATTTGAATTATCGGAATCTGAGTCGGAATCGGTGTAGAAATATGGAGACTGTTAAGAGCTGGCCATTTAATTATTATTTTTTTAATCAGTCAAATTTAATTAATAATTTTTCTATTTTATAATAAGACTAACAGACGCTGTGAATGGCTTCACCGCTACATCTATACTAATATATAAAGTTGAAGAGTTTGTTTGCGCGCTAATTTCAGGAACTACTAGACCAATTTGAAAAATTCTTTCAGTGTAAGATAGTCCATTTATCGAGGAAGGCTATAGGCTATAACATCACGCTAAGATGAACAGGAGAGGCGCAGAAATAAAAATTGATTACGAAAACGGCCAATGTAATAGTTATTAAAAAGTCATGTATTACAAAATTGTTCCCCTTTAAATAAAAGTCCTCGACATCATATGTTTAGCTTTTAACGTTAATCCACTTTAACCATTTTTATGGTTATCAAAAGACTATATTACGGTTTTAATCTTTCCACGCGGGTGGAGCCGCTGGCGATTGCTAGTAATATTTATATATTCAAATGCTGCACAAAGAACTTTGGGGCATGTTTTCTAATGCGATCGAATAAAGTCCCACCAAACCTTTTCTCTCCCTTGTTTATGTTCCGGACTTTTATGGCCAACAAAAAAAAAAACAGGAAAAACAGTGAATAAACACTACATCAATAAGCGCGGTCCACCTTAGGTTGTATCGTTCGCTTTCCATCAGACATAAGGTTAGCCAGCCGCTAGCTTTACTAATGAAATTATCCTATATAGTGTATTATCTATGAATGAAATAAAACATGAATTGAATAATTATAATTATTTAATTGTTCTTGTTTTGACACTTTATTGTATTTTTATTTAGATATTTTTATTTTCTCAAATTTGTTACGTCTGTTGTTTATGTTCATTGTCAGTTTATCTCAATATAGTTCTTGATAGTTGTTGTCAATCTGCGCATGCTGTTGCCATCTATAATATATATCCTCCTGCCATTATCCCGCTCTTAGTGGGGTCGGCACAACACGTTATAAACATGCTGTAACATACATGATTTGGCTGCGTTTTTACGACCGGCCACCTGCCTGACGTCAACTTACCTTAGTCGTATTTTACGACACCTCGATAAGAAGGAGGGTGGTCTATTCTACTAAACCGGATACCACACGGCGGGTCGACTTACTTTAGTCGCCTTTTACGACACCTCGGTAAGAAATGAGGGTGGTACTGTTCTACTCAGCCGGATACCACACGGCTAGCCATCTATAATTAATATAGCACTTAATTTAATAATCCTATTATAATATAAGTATATTGTGTATCTGTAGCTATGTATGGTGCTTATATTGTTGATGGCCTTTTTAAATACATAAACAAATAAAAAAATATATTAAATAAATAAATAAATGATTATTGAAATATAAATTTTGTGACTCTTAAACTGCTGCTGGGCATGCAATGCATTAGCTATCTAATTATATGAATATGTAGTGAATTATGTTTGTTATATCTGGATCCGGAACCGAAGTCGGATAGAGATTGTGAATTCTGACGGAAATTCCGACTTTACGGAAGTTAGACTTTCCGTAGTTAACATCATTAACATCTCTATTTTTATTATATTAGTAATATTTAAATGTTTTGATTATTTACGACAGTGGATATTTCCGAAATAATAAGCTTATAAATTAGTCTCCGTTTAGAGTACGTAAAATCTTGTATAAATCCGTTAAACTTTGATGTTATTTTATAGTAGTATAAAAAACATCCTATACATACATACACACAAATTTACAATATTATTAAGTTTAGACAATATAGAAGTCAGTAAAAAAAACCTTAATTGAGTTAATTTAATAATTTAATTAAGCTTCTACTTTTCACATTACACAAAATGTTCACAATTAGAAATCACAAAATAACATACAAAAATATTTTATGTTATAAAGTAAGTAAGTAACGGCCTGTTACTATCCCACTGCTGGGCATAGGCCTCCTCTCTCCATTTTTTTTGGAGAGAAGGGTTGGAGCTAAGACCTACCACGCTGCTCCAATGCGGATTGGTAGGTTACACATAATATCCCTAGGATTCTCTAGAGATATGCAGGTTTCCTCACGATGTTTTCCTTCACCGAAAAGCGTGTGATAAATTGCAATTATCAATTAGACGCATAAGTTTTAATAGAAAAACTCATTGGTGCCTGCCCGGGTTTGAACCCATGATCGTCTCTAGAGATTCACACGGTCGCACCGCTAGGCTTTTATGTTATACATTACTACAATACCCCTTCTTTTTAATATTCTCCTGAATTAACAGGGTCTGCTTTGTTTACGCCACTTCGATACATCTTAAGTACATCAATGCCAAGTATACTATTATAAGAGTTCACGATGTCATGTAGAAGCTTTTTCCAGTCGTTTGTATAGAGATTTGTATAAATATATTTGTATCTTAGTATATAATACAAATAACAAATAAATATATGGGACACTTACACACACGATCGTCCGTCCCCAAAGTAACTTAATACTTGTGTTATGTACAGACAACTGGTACATATAAACATATGTATATATAATAGGTTTAAATATATTTAAATATAAATACAAATCCATGTTGGGAGAAACAACAATTTTGGAAATATTTGTTTAAGTAAATTTGTATTACTAAAATAATTAGTTTTACGATGTCAAGTCGATGCTTTTTTATTCGATCGTAGAAAGGTTTTAAAAGTTTTTTTACATTACTAAATTAATTTATAATATTCCCGTTATAAAGTTCTGTTACGTGGCTGATGTCAAATAAAAGCGGTGTTTATTTTGAAGATTGCATTTCTATAATGTATGTTAATATTTAGATTTTCTATTAAATTTTTACTTGGCTATTCAGGATTCGTAAAATTAAAAGATGCGCATGAAACTTTAATTATTTAATTTATTTCAAGGAGGATTATTTCACAATATTATTTCTTAATATCTACGTAAAAACCAGATTTGGAAATATTTAACGCAAAAAAAGTCCTAATAAGCATGTAATTAAAGTTGTACATGTGAAGTTTTTTTTCTGAATTTGTTCAAAATAGAAAACGAAATGTTAATGTAAATATTTAAAGCGTTTAAACAAGCTTTTAAAATGTTTTTGTTTGTCCCGGCATCACTTCAATTCAATGGAATACAATGGCTTAGTTGAGGAAGTTATGAAAAGTTTGTCGATATTACTACTGCATAATATCAGCGCCACCTAGTGCGGAATAGTAAAAGTAAAGTAAATTCATGATGTAGTGGTATAAATTCAAACCCGTTTTGCAGCCCTCTAGCGTGCAGAGGATAAAACTTAGTTACAATAAAAATCATTCTAGATGGCAGTAGTAGACTCAGTTGAACGACGAACGAAATCATTTGATAGATGGCGCTTCCAGTTTTAATATTTTTTGTTAGATGGCGCTGCAAAAGAAATTAAAATAATTTTTAATAAGTTTGTGAAACATTCTATAGGTGACGTTGTATTAAGAATTTTACTTGTTAATTTTATTATTTAATTTGACGTGCCGTGGGCCAAGCTGTCGCTGCCAGGTCCCAGCTCCACACGCTGTTCACATCCCATTTACCTGTCAAAACCAAACTGCGAGTCTACGGTGCCTACGTCCGCTCGCGCTTGACGTACGCAGCACCCGCCTGGTACGCGCTATGTTCGGCGTACCAGAGGCGAAGGCTCCAAGTCCAGCAGAACCGCTGCCTGCGACTGATCTTAGGAGCCCCGAGGTATGTGCGGAACGACGTCGTGCACAGAGATACCAAGATGCCGACCGTGGAGGAGTTCGTTCGTCGCCTTGCACGCCGACTGCTCGCGCGAGCGGACAACAGCGCGCACGTTCACCTCCACGGCATCGCGCCACTCCACGCACGACCACCCGAGGGACGTTCCCTGCCTCGCAAGCTCCTGCGGTCACCGTCTTCGCGGCCCGACGCGGACGACGACGGCGACGAAGAGGACGACGCGACGGGCGAGAGGGCGATACCACCGGATATGACACACCTACCTGATCAAGACACCCCCGGACAAGACACCGCCGAAATTGACCCCGAGGTACTAAACCGGGTACCACACGGTGGGTCAACTTACCTTAGTCGCCTTTTACGACACCTCGGTAAGAAATGAGGGTGATCTTTTCTACTCAGCCGCATACCACACGGCGGGTAGACTTACCTTAGTCGCCTTTTACGACACCTCGGTAAGAAATGAGGGTGGTACTATTCTATTCAGCCGGATACTACACGGCGTGTTCACTATTACTATACTTTACTGTTGTGTCTATACTATATTACTATTCTAATACTATATATATTACTATACTAAGTTTGTGACGTTCTTCATTGACTAGCCCAGCGAACGGGAAGCGGTGGTCTAGAAGTTAATGTATTAAAACATTCAAAACAAAATTATGCACTGAACAAAAGTTTGAAGACAATACATAATATGACACATAAATACGATCGTGTCAATAGATGTTGTTACAATCTCAGATGCAGTGCATGGAAAATGGAAATAAAACTTTTATCGGTTAAGTGTTTAATCATTGAAAAGTAATTATGTAAAATTACTTCCCTCGATTTCGTCAAGGCTCAAGTGCTAAACTTTATTTAACTTGAGGTTATAACAAACACAAAAAACTTTACTCACGTATAAGTAACTTAATTTACGAATAAACTTATGAAGCAATAAGACTATCAACGAATATTATATCGAATAAAGGTCACACGTATCTCAATCAGTTATAACAGCTTATTATAAGTTAATAATCCTACATGGTAAATGTGTAAAGGTTATATTTAAAAGTTTGTGAGTTACCACTATGCTTATTTTTCGGCATAAAAATCCGCGCAGACACAGTTGCGGGCAAAACCTTATATAGTATCATAAAAATTTATGCACACATCGTAATTGGAGGGTTGCGGTACTCAGCAAGAATTCATTCAGCCACCGCAGTTTTACTGCGAATGGAAATTCGCTACATGAGAGGATGTTAACAAAATGAAAATATATTTTGCATTTCATACGGGCATAATGGATGTATGAAACGCTACTTACAGCAACGTATGGCTTTCTCGGTGAAATTTAACGGAATCTGACTTTCCTGAAGCTGAAGTGGCGATGGGCGGGGCACATAGTGCGTAGAACTGATGGGCGTTGGGGTCATAAGGTGTTGGAATGGCGACCCCGCACCGGAAAACGCAGTGTCGGTAGACGCCCCACGAGAATCTCTAAAAGGTCGTGGGGAGCCGCTGGGTCCAAGCGGCACTAGATCGTGTGGTATGGAGATCCCATAAAGAGACCTATGTCCAGCAGAGGACGTCCATTGGTTGACAAGGAATAAGAAAAAGACTTTCGGATTGAAAAACAGATCGCGCACAGAGATACCAAGATGCCGACCGTGGAGGAGTTCGTTCATCGACTGTTCGCGCGAGCGGACAACAGCGCGCACGAACACCTCCACGGCATCGCGCCACTCCACCCGCGACCACCCGATGGACTTTCCGTGCCTTGCGAGCACCTGCGATCACCGTCTCCGCGGCCCGACGTGGGAGACGACGGCGACGAAGGACGACACGACGGGCGAGAGGGCGATACCAGCGGATTCACCCACCCGATCAAGACACCACCGGATGAGTCAACACCGAAATCGACCCCGAGGTCTGGGAGCTACCATTCCCAAAACCTCCCTACCGAACACCACATCCCCTAGATGACCTAGGTGACCTGGACCTACAGCCCGAACACGGTCCAGACTTCAAAGCCTGCGAGGACCAGCCCGGGAAAAGAAATCCGCCTCGAGGCCCGTACCCTGCCTACCCCTCGAGAGTGTGTGAGAAGACCCCTGATGCAACAGATCGTATTATATGCTTGCTGAAACAGAATATTTATTTCCTTAGTAGAGGTCCGTTTCAATTTGTAAATAGTAAACTATTTGATGAAATTATCTTGAGGGATACATCTCTCTGTCAACCTTATAAAATTATAATCATATTTTAGAATCCACAGTTATGAAGTAACGTTTATGCCCAATGGGCAAAAATGGGCTCAATGGGCAATGCAAGTCTTAAGTAAATTTAAATAGAGCTTGTTTCACTATATGACAATTTTGAGCACAGTTTATAAACAAGTTAAACATATTTTAAAAGATAGCAAACATACGATGGGGTGCGCTTATTTTCTTTCCTAGGATACCCAAAACTATCTCAATAGAGTCATTTGCTTTTTTCAATGATTTATTATATTAATAGAAAACTACATATACCATCATCATAGCTATTATACTACTTTTGTACTACGAAACTCTTTGTTCTACGTGCCCTCCATGTAGCCTGCAGCTTTACAGCCGAAACGTTTGGTACGAAATAAATAACTCTTCTTTTAACTAATGTGCTCGTTTAAACATCATTACTTTTTTTTTTATTTGCCAATATTTATTATTGTTTACATAAGAAGCACACATGGCTCACTGACCTCACGAGATTCCCGACATTGTAAAGTCCCGCGAAGTAATTTCTTCAAGTAATATTGGAGATATTGACATATTTGTGAAGCAGAAATTAATTTCAGAAATAATAAAGGAATATCAGCGTTATTGCTTTATTATTTGTTTACCTTGAGTGACAAACTGTTGAAGTTTATTTGATCTGTGATGGTATTTTTGTAGTTTTTAATACTGGTAATGGGTTTTGCATTGGAGCGAGATAAATCATAACCTAAGGGCTAGATCCTGTGGGATATATTGGTTTCTTCTATTCGGTTCTCGCCGTGAGTGTCGTGATCGTTGGGTGTCGAATTCGGGGGGATGTCAGTCCATGGTAGTCAACTCCGAGTTAATGTCGTCCCGTTTGTCTTTCAGTTATGCGTCCAGCGATCTGGCGACCGCAGAAGCTCGTGAGGTAAGTGACGACCCCCAGTTAGTTGATGGGAGTGCAGCGGGCCAATACCGTGGAGGTGTACATGCACGCTGTGGTCCGCGCGAGCGAACATTTGGCACGCAAGCATGCGGACGAATTACTCCAATGTCGGGGCCCTGATGTCCCAATGCAGAACGTCATTCCGCACATCGCAGCTTCTAGTATCAATCGTAGGCAACGATTCTGCTGGATCTGGAATCTTGGTATCTGATACGCTGATCACTGCGTACCAGGCGGGTGCCGCATACGTCAAGCACGACCTAAAGTAGTCACAGTCTTGGTCTTCGTTTACAGGCGGGATGTGACCACGGTGTGAAGCTTCGAACTGACAGTCGCGGCTTGGCCCATCACACGGTTAATCGTGCTACATGCTAGACCATTTGCATGCTGCGGTCGATATCACACCCCAGGAACTGAACTGAGGTGATACACTGTACGCTTTGGCTTCATCGACTAGTCAGCATTGCGGCCATCCTCCACATGGCCAGCCTCTCTGGCAACAGTTTCAGCAGAAGCTGCATACGGCTGGTTGCGACGATTTGATGATTTGACGACGTGAAGTACGCACTATCGTTAGCAGACAGATTCCTCCCTTCACGCAAGTGAACAGTACATCATGAAAAGCAGCAACTTGCAATTTATTGAAACTGACAGTTTAACATATTACTTCTAGTCCAGTCAATTCGAAAAACTTCCATGAACCAATGATGTATCGATTAGATCACACAAATTATTTATAGATAGTAAGCGTCTCTGAAAAATTCTATAGTACAAAAAATAATTCTGTTACTACTTTTGTTTTACTACAGATTTTACGCGTTAACATTTTTTCAACACCAAAAAAAATACCGAGAGGATTTCGTTCACGTTTATACTCCTGCTTTTTCAAACAAAAAATAGTGGAGGAGATTTATTCCGATTTCCATCCGTTTGCATTCATGCTTTTAAAACAAAAAATTCCGGTGGAGATTATTCGGGAACGCAAATTTCGAATGACCGAGGCTCGCCAGATAAAAGGTTTTAGATCGATCGTCGAAAAAATGACAATCGATCAAGATACGAATTAGAGATTTTCTCTATTGATAGGATAAAAATCCGTGACAGCCGAGTGGTTAGAGCTCGAAAAAAAAAGATCAAAGTTATGTAATTTCATTTGTTTCATCAAATCATATGTATAGTCTTAAATACGTTTTAATAATCTTGTAATTTTTAATGAATATGGTTTTATTTATTATTATTTTTTAATAAATATGGTTAATGGGTTCAAACAGCGGGAGGGTGAATTTTCTTTACCTTTTTGTATTGGTCTTTTCTGTATATCGCACTCTTAGTATTAAAGGGACCTAATACAAAAAAATGTTATGCGGCAAATTGCAATAAAGATCGTAGCGCCCTCAAAACCTCGCTTGTGTTAAAGAGAACTATTTAAAAAAAAATAGAACTATTACCAGTGTTATTATTAGGGTTTCCTGTGTGTATTATTAGTGTTTGCTTGCTTTTCCAAATTATGGGTCTCTTTAACTCTTACGAGTTTTATAGGCGCTACGCTACGCTTTATTTCAATTTGCCACAAAACAACTTTTTTGAGTTCGGTCACTTTAATACTAACATTTGTTTAGAAAAAGCTAATCCAGCACCTCATATATTTATTTAGACATTCAATATATTATTCCGTTACCGAAGTACCCCCAAGGGGTAGAACCCACGACAAAAATAGCAAAACAAATCAAGGACTAAATAAGCCGAATTCCCTTACCGAGGAGCTTAAATAAAGGAGCGCAAATATTGTGCTTTTCTCACCTTTAAAGTAGAAAGTACATCTGAGTTTTAATTTAATATTGATTATGAATTTTAAGTTGTGATAGCCCGGATAGCCCAGAGATGAGACTGTGCGACTCTTTCAAGATGGTCACGGGTTCAGACTCTGGACAGTGCCTATATTAAATAAATAAATATATGGGGACACTTACACACACGGTCATCCGTTCCCAAAGTAAGTAACTTAATACTTGTGTTATGGTAGACAGACAACTGTTGAATATATACTTATATAGTTTTTAAATACATACTTAAATACAAATATATAACCAGGATCAAAGACCAACAAATCAATTCATAGAAAATGTTGGGCCTCGGTAGGAATTAAACCTGCGACCCGCGGAGCTGAAGGCAGGATCACTACCCACTACGCCAACGGGCCAGTCTATTTCACATGCCTAATTGATATTTGGAATTTATTACATGCGCTTCTGTGAAGTAAAATATTCTAGAGATATTTGTAACCTCGAATCTTGAATCGAAAAATCGAAGTTGACCAAACAAGACCAAAACCTGTTCAAAAACCGAGAGAGACGCCTAAGCCCGGTATCCGGCTGAGTAGAATAGACCATGCTCTTTTACCGAAGTGTCGTAAAAAACGACTAAGGTAAGTTGACGATAGGCCGATAGGTAGACGATAGATAAGTTGACCGGCAGGCGGCCGGTCGTAAAATACGTAGCCAAATTATGCGACAACATGTATAACAAACAATGATATTTTTATCCTTTATACTTATTCAAACAAAAAACAATTCCCTCAAAAATAACCACATTTACTGTTTCTCGACAACTCAATGACACTTAATGACAGCAACAATGTTTTATATATTTTATTTTATTTATTTATTTTGCAATCAACAGCGTTACAGATAATACTTATTTAGGAAATTTCAAACAGTACAATAAGGCCAAAACTATATTACAATAATTATGAATAGATTATTTACATTAACAGAGTAATTATAATATTAATATGCCTGGTTACAGAACAAAATATAAAATATAAAAGTGAAATATAAAATATAAAAGTAAAATATAAAATATAAGAGTTAAAACATGAAATAAAAATTGTGGATAATAATAATAATATTTGACCAACTATATGAAGGAGGTTGTATTTGAAACATGTTGTAACACATGTGTACGTGTATGTGTGCCGACCCCACTTAGAGTTGAATAAGGGCAGGAAAAACGTTTACTTAATTATAAGTAAGATTATTTGAATACAACACGTTCAAATAAACTACTAAACTTTAATATTAGACGAGTAAAATTATTACTCATTTTACGTGGTTCGGTATTTTCCAACGCCACAGAAGTTTGTTTCAACGTTGATTTTATGCTCTTCAGAATTTCAAAAGATCCGCAGCTTGTTTGGACGTCGACGTATATTGGAAACTTTACATGAAAGGCTGTATAGCGAAAAACACGGAGTGCCGACAAAGTTTTGGCATGAGAGATTGGATATCTTATGATAAGAGAGAAGCGAAAATTATAATAAAAATATGTTCAACATATATTAACGAATTTGAGTTCATTATAAGTTTTGCCTTGCGAAAAAGGATCATGTTGCGATGATGAGATTTAAAATTGTAAGTACCTGCTTCGGTAATTTTTTACAAAATATAAAAAGGAATGACAAAAAAAAATTAAAATAGGCCTATTATTTTAATTTTTTTTTGACATTTCTGGAGGGGCCTTGTCCTAGATATTTTCATTTCTCGCGACCACCCGTTCCCCGAATAAGCTACGCCGACTTGACATTTAACGGCAAAAATAGTGTTTTATATATTCAATGTAAATTTTAATATTTTGTTAATGCCCAAAAACAGGAATCACACGATTTTTTGTAAATAAAACCTAGTTAGGTTTATTTTTCTCGCCCAAAACCTTCATGCTGAATTTCAGTAAAATCGTTGGAACCGTTTACGAGATTCCGAAAATATATATAATATATACGTACAAGAATAACTCATTTAAATATTAAAGATATTATGTCGTGATCGTTGAATGGTGAATGTGAATCTTCCTTATTGTAGAATCACGGGTTCAGATTCGTGCAGGCAACTATGTATATAAAACTTACGTGGTTAATTGAAATTTTTAGGAGAAAATAGTTCTTCGTTGTGGGCGAATAATGCGAGAATGTTTGCACGTCTATGAAGAATTCATTGAATTCATTTATTCACCCAGACTCGAAGATCTAATAAATTGTCTTTAGAAAATGTTGACCCTCGACGGGAATCAAACCTGCGACCTGCGGAGCTTAAAAACTCGTTCGTCAATCTATTGCATTGTGCAAATTGGGCTTAAACGTCCTCTCCAAAAATCTACTTATTTCATTGTTCTTGAAATAACTCAATATTTTCTAAAGTTATACGATCAAAGCAGAAATATTCGTAGAAATAACTTGAAAATCAATTATTTGTGGGTTTTGGTATTCTATAATGAAATTCCTCAATCAATTTTAGCTTTGCCATTATAGCAATTAATAAAAATAATGCTTACACAGAAAGCCTTTTAAGCTATTGATCATAAATGATAAAAATGCGTAGATTTAAATATTATGTACACTTTTAATGTAGGTATGTATTTCAAAATTGTTATGGCTAAATGTTACTTGTTGTGATACTTATATTTAGAAATGTGCAACTCGTTACTATATAACTCAGCTTGCTCGGGTATTGGTTCGCTTTGCGATTTTGTCGTGGAGTCCATCTCCTGACGATGCTCCGGTTACGGGGCGAAACAATTGTTGAGATTGTGGTGGTGAATGTGAGCAGTGCTTGTGTATTGTTGTGTCATCGGTGTCGGGTAGCGCATGAGTTCTTACAAATTCTGCATGTATCAGATATGACAACGAATAGTACACTCTACATTTAGCATTACATATATTTTCTTTTATCGCGGATTATAGCAAAATAATATTCTCATTAGTTTTGTATTGCGGAGGGCAAAGTAACGCCTAATTCTATAAATTATTTAAAAAAATGTATCATTCGAAAACAATACGAATTATAATCATCGCTATTCTGAAATCATGATTTAATTTTAATTATGATCACATGGTATTGATGGGATGGTTTAGATTGAGCCAGACAAACTAAATTAACCAAAAAGTTCTTAGTTTGATAACGAATTCAGTATTTTCTTAGACAATCCGTTGCATAAGATATCGTTTAGCGAGAGCACGTTTTTTATCTTCTTTTAAAGTCTGAATTCAAATTCCACAGTACATTCAACATGCATTCAGCACTCATTCAGAGAGCGCCATTTATCCATCTCCATAAAAGGTTTTTCCCATTAAATAGTGTACATTGTGCGTTGGCATGAACGAGACTGTGCACAAATGTATTTCCATTGCCAATTCTTGCTATATTCTTTTTGCACAAAACTTTGCTACGAAATGTAATAGAGGGCAATAAATTTGTAGAAATTAACAAATGATATTGGGGCATTTGGCATGGTGTTCAGCTAGTAGTTATGTTACGACAAATTGCTTCGTACATTTGTGTAGGAAAAACTGATAATTTGTAAGAAATAGTTACTTAAAAAGTTTTGTTTTAATTTTTACACACAGAACCTTAACATCTTTATATTTTTGAGAAATAGGGCAAATAAAAATTGACAAATCAAATAACAGATAATATACAGAAAAATAATATACAGTTTAAAGATGTACATCGATAATAATACGACATTTGTGTATTACGCATAACTGAGGAATATAATATTTTGATAACCATAAAAATGGTTAAAGTGGGTTAACCTTAAAAGCTAGACATATGCTGTCGCGGACTTTTAGAGGGGAACAATTTTGTAATACGTGATTTTTGAATAATTATTACCGTTTTTTCAGCGCAGGTAAATAAAGCTTTATATTTTACCGTTTTCGCAATATTTTTTATTGCTGCTCCTGTCCTATTTATTTTAGCGTGATGTTATATTGCCTACAGCCTTCCTAGATAAATTTACTATCTTAAACTTAAATAATTTTTCAAATCAGTCCAGTAGTTCCTGAGATTAGCACGTTCAAACAATTAAAAAAATTCTTCAGCTTTATATATTAGTAGAGTTATTTTATTCTCTATTATCGGTCTCGAGGATTAGCGGACAAATTCGCATTTTTATTTGTATGAATTGTTGTAGCTATGAGATACTTCTTTATAAGATATAATGTATAAGACATTATAAATTGACTAAACACAAAAGCGGTTCAAACAAATTAGCAAGCTTTCAGCTCCCGCGCACGGAGGTTGACCGCAACTGGAAAGTACATGTTTTTAGCAATTAACTAATTTACGTTTTAAATCAATATTTAGTTAAGAAACTTTCAACTGAAACAAATGAGTCGAGCTAATGGGAATATTTACGACTGTTCTTTGGACGCATTACAGCGTAGTTTCAGGCGTTAATTAAAAGTTTTCTTATCTTATATTTAAAAAAGTTTTCCATGAGATACTAGTGCTTTTGAATGCGTTGCGTGTTTTATTTATTTTTGCAGTCACCGAGGAATCTTAAACTTGCGAACAGTTATGAGTTTTCTATAAAAACTGTAAATTACCACTTCGATATTAATAATTTATCGCGCGCTAAATATTGAGAAAAATATAAAGAGAAAACTTACAATGTGGAATAAGGGCAGGAGGATATATATGTTAAAAGTTTATTAAGATAAAAACTATTAAGTGGTAACATAATAGAACGAATTCCACGATACAAGCATGCTTAGTGTAGAATTCATAGTTTAAGTTATATTTTGTTAAATTTATGAGTTTAACAAGAAAGAAAAAAAGAGAAAGTACTCGTATAAAACAGTATCTGATGTCATTATTATAGATATCTCTGCTGCTATCGCCCTTGTATGTATATCCGGAAAAAATCTGCTTTCTATAATACTGTTTATAAGGACTTTTTTCTCATTAATTCATAATAAAAGACAATATTTGCCTTCAGGACTTGATATAACGAGGTACGGAGTTCCCACTCGATCAATCATAGCGATATAAACATATCAACAATGACTCGATTTAACAAGTAGTATGAAAAAATATTCATTATTCACATTATAAAAATAGGTATAAATTTACATATATATATGTCTAAGGCTATTTCTAAATTATAATTTACCCCCACTTCCCCCCTTTTTTAATACCCTTGTACGTGTTCAACGTTTGATGTTAAGGCTAATATAAATAGTTTAAACTTATTATCGGATGCAGTTCATGTGACGCAGTATATAACTTGTTTATTATTTAACTTTAGAGAATTACCTGATATATAAGATACTAGCGGCTCGCTCCGGCTTCGCACGGGTATAAAATGATATTGACACACAGAGAAAGCGACTGTGTTTTATACTATGTAGTGAAGTTTAGCTATTATTTTGATAATTTTCAAATTTTTTACCATACTTAACCAAAGAAAAATTTACGTATTTAGCTGTCATTTATGTTTTGTTATACCATGTCATAGTCGTTTTTGTTATACCACGTTTTATAGCGACTTGACAGGATAAAATAAATGCGGTCGAACGGGATAAAAAGTATCCTATGTCCGTCTCCTGGTTCTAAGCAACCTCTCCACCAATTTTCGGCCGAATTGGTTCTTCCGTTCTTGAGTTATAAATAGTGTAACTTAGACCAACTTTCTTTTATATATATAGATATAAATGGGCAATTTGAGTTGGCAGCAGACTTAGTCATAGTCGTTTAGCGGAGGGAGAGGCCACTGTTTAGAGAGGCCCCAGAGGTGGCGCTCTCCGGGGTACAAAGCTGCTGCTGGCGGGGATGGGGGCAATGTCTTCATAGGTACCCTGTCCCCGCCACCAGCAGCGTGGTGGAGCACTGTCAGGTTTTTAGTCGGTGCGAGTCCGACATACCCGCCGCTCGTCCCCGTCGGGCGGTGATGACCCATAAGGGGTTTTCCTGACATAAAAAAAAGACTTAGTCATAGTCGTAGACTGAAAAACAGCTTCTTAGCTGACTATACAACCTTTTCCTTAGCATATGTTCATATATGTATATAAATAATTTATAATACAAAAATAATGAGAATATTATTTTACTATAATCCGCGATTAAAGAAAATATATTTAATGCTTAATGTAAAGTGTACTATTCGTTCTCATACCTGATACATGCAGAATTTGTAAGAATTCATGCATTACCCGACACCGATGACACAACAATACTGCACACATTCACCACCACAATCTCAACAATTGTTTCGCCCCGTAACCGAAGCATCGTCAGGAGATAGACTCAGGTGTCGGGTAGTGCATGAATTCTTAAAAATTCTGCATGTATCAGGTATGAGAACGAATAGTACACTCTACATATAGCGTTACATATATTTTCTTTTATCGCGGATTATAGCAAAATAATATTCTCATTACTTTTGAATATGTATATAATTTAAATAATCTCTGTTGATTTTGTTGAAATGTTAAATGTATGAAATATATTGTTGAATAAAGTTCTTTTTATTTATTTAGTTCATTACTGTATTATACTTTATTAGACGTCTGTATTATACGAACGAACGAATTTAATTCGACAAACTTGTTTATCCTCCGTGAAAACTTCGAAGAGAAATTTAAAACGATGTTTAATGAAATTCGGAGAACAACCGGCAACTCGTTAATTGAATACTACGGAGACACTGATTTTAAAGACCTTGAAATTGTAGTTCCTATAAGTAACACAAAAATACCTTATTAAATTTTACCTTAGCAGAGACATTTCAAGGTATTCACTTTGAAGACTGAAAATAACGTAGAAGATGCAACGTTTCACGTTCAACGTTTAAAACTGAAGTTAAACAATTTCAAACGATCTTTTCTCAGACGAATATAATTATTTCACATTGAAAAAGATGCATAAAATTTAGAGTCTATTTGTAAAAGAGGTATAAAGTAACGGCCTGTAACTATCCCACTGCTGGGCATAGACCTCTACTCTCCGTTTTTTTTTTGGAGAGAAGGATTGGAGCTAAGACCTACCACGCTGCTCCATCGGGATTGGTAGGTTACACATATCCCCAGAATTCTCTAGAAATATGCAGGTTTTGCTCACCATGTTTTCCTTCACCGAAAAGCGTGTGATAAATTGCAATTATCAATTAGACACGTAAGTTTTACTAGAAAACTCATTGGTGCCTGCCCGGGGTTTGAACCCTAGACATCTTCGAAAGAGGCGCACGGTGTTACCGCTGGGCTACCACAGCTTCGAAACTTACTTACTTACTAAAAAAGGTATAAATGGAATTAATTGAAAGGCTAAATATTAGAAAACCACAAATAAATCGGTTGATTTTGCTATTTTCTAAGCTGAGTTATATAAGATTTAGATAAAGTGATATTGACAAATTATATATTTTAAATCGTTTTAGTTGAAACCTATATTTTGTGAGATAAAAGAGGATTGGGAAAAATAAAATATTTATTTCCCTTACAATTAGATTTTATTTCATAATAATATAGCTTATCTAAAAGTCAGCTTTGAATTTTACAGCATTGCAAAGAACGGCTGTTAAACTGAAGAAATATTCACTCTTCATATTTTCAGAATAAAATATTGAAATATTTTGTGTAAGGCATTTCGATATTTTCACCTTTAAAAGTAGATTTGTATTTTCTTCCGTAACATGCAGAAGAATACGTAGTTTCGCATCAAAATTCCAAGGATTTCAACGCCCGTCTGAATATTTTTCGTATTCCAATTTTTATTTCCAAATCTGTCGTGAAGGGTATTTCACATTTTGATTCAAAAGTACAGCCACATTGTCAAGTATTAAACTAAATTTAGTTGAAGAGTATTGAGTAAAATAAATATGTGGCACACTTACACACACGGTCGTCTGTCCCCAAAGTAACTTAATACTTGTGTTATTGTAGACAGACAACTGGTGAATATATACTTATTTACTTTAAATACATACTTAAATACACTCAGACTTGAAGACCAACCCTCGTTGGCTCTCAAGTTGGCCCTCGGCTGGAATCGAACCCTCGACCCTTAGAACTGCGCCAACGGGGCACGGGCCAGTATAATAAATAACGCAAGCTTGTAATGAGTTACAAGTTACCATGTGGTATCCAGCTGAGTAGAAAAGACCCCCTCATTTCTTATAGAGGTGTCGTAAAAGACTACTAAGGTAAGTTGAACCGCCACGTGGTATCCGGCTGATTAGAATAGACCACCCTTATTTCTTACCGAGATGTCGTAAAAGGCGACTAAGGTAAGTTGACCCGCCGTGTGGTATCGGGCTGAGTAGAATAGACCACCCTCTTTCTTGCCGAGATTTCGTAAAAGGCGAATAAGGTAAGTTGACCCACCGTGTGATATCCGGTTTGGTAGAATAGACCAAACTCTTTCTTACCGAGATTTTGTAAAAGGCGACTAAGGAAAGTTGTCAAGCAGGCGGCCGGTCGTTCTATACCTAGCCAAATCATGTTACAGCATGTTTATAGCATATTTTGCCGATCCTACTTAGAGTGGAATAAGAGGAGGTGGACCTTGTTGTCCTGTCGTTTTCTATTTTGGTAAATATTATAGGATGCTTACTCTCTGAAATCTTCGTCTCTATGAAATGACTTAAAGCTTAACGTATAATAAGAGCTAAGCCAAATGGCTTTTAAAATTGTTGCGTATAATAAAAGGCTACCATATTTTTACTTCGTGGATTTTTTTTTGAATTTAATAAATAAAGAAGAATTTAATAATAATATATAATATATAAAGAAAAATAAATATAATATGTAAAGAAATTATAATATATAAAGAAGACCATTATCCTCCTGCCCTTATCCCACTCTAAGTGGGGTCGGCACAACATATAAACATGGGGTGCCAAAGGGTCGGCCTCCTCGTGGCGCACCCTGGGCAAGCTTAGTCTTGGCGAACGGACCACTGTGGGGTGGCCAATACAGTTGTTCCTCTGATTAGCAGAAGGCAATCTGGACGGGCCGGGGACTCGGGGGGGGGGGGGGGGGTTGTGAATTCTCCCTATGAGCGACGGGTTCAGTTGTGCTTACTATAAGTCTGACTGGACATGGTTACGGCTACCGTCGGTCAAACCCGGAAGCCCAGCAATGGGAACGGGGACCTACGGGTTGCGAGGAAGAAACCCTCTATAAAAAATTACCCGGTGGGGGGTGGAAACGCCCACAATGGTGTAGGGGTCCCTACTTGGGGCGCGGTCTCTCCCTGTCGACCGTGAACAGATAACACGGTGGGCAGGGAGCGATCGCGGGTAGCGGTGGCCTCCTTCTGCTCTGCGAATGGGGGCGGTGGAGCGGTTCCGAGAACTTTAGTTCTGGATCCAATCTACTGCTGGCGAGTCCAGGTAGTAGACTGTAGTAGGTAGTAGTCTGCTGCCCTGCCAGGGGACCTTCGGACGTTCCAAACGGGGTATATCGGACGTCTGGCTTACAGGTCCCCGAGGCGGTCGGTGCATCTGGTGCTCCCGATGCACCGGTTAGCGGAGGGCGGCTTCTCTTTCGAGGGGCCCCTACCCGGAGAAGGTGTTTGTTCTCTAGGATCAGAGCTGTCGGCGGGGATGGGGGCAATATGTACAATGTTACCCTGGCCTTGCCGTCGGCAGCGAGGTAGAGCACACAGGTCGTTTTAGTCGGTGCGAGACCGACATAAGGGGTACCCATAAGGGGTTATTTCCTGTATTAAAAAAAAACATTATAAACATGCTGTCACATGATTTGGCTGCGTTTTTACGACCGGCCGACTGCCTGACGTCAAATTACCTTAGTCGTACTTTACGACACCTCGATAAAAATGAGGGTGGTCTATTCTACTAAACCGGATACCACACGGTTAAATTTAATAATAGTAATAATACAATTTAAATTAAATATTAAAACCTTTATGACATAAAATAATTCATAATTTTATAAATGTATAATAAAATTATGAAATAATGTATAATAATATTTGCATGTCAGCTAAATGACTAAAAGTGTTGTTAATATTACTATATTATTACACGTTACCATGTTTTTTGCGAATAAAGTAATTTGATTTTTTTGGAATTTGAATTTGAATTAAACCTTTGTTACCATGTTTTTTGCAAATAAAGTAATTTGAATTATTTGAATTTGAATTAAAACTCACCCTCCGGCAGCTAGTATCATCTGCATCTTGCTTTGGTTTTCTTCGGCGATTTAGTTTTATCACAATCCGCTCAGGTTATTCACTGTCACTTTGTTCCTTTATACAACACCATTGTTAATTTCACTTCACATATTCCATACATTTATTTATACTTATCGTTGTTTATTGAAAAAATACACTTTTTAACTTTAACTTTCATTGTTTTAAATCACTACAAAAAACATAAAATGTGTGTGTGTTTTTTGTTATATGTCTTGTACATAATGTGAATATCTATTTAACTAGTAATATCGCGCGGTTCCACCCGCGTACATACCGCATCTCATGGCAGTGGAAAGTCTACTAAGTCGGACTATAGATTTATTTTTGTTAAATATATCATCAATAGTTTCCGCAGCGCATGCGATGACAAACTTTTATGACTAATTTTTGAAACCTTTTTACGTTTTATATTTTTTTAAATATATTATAGCGTATGTTGCTCAATAAAGATGCAGCTTTCCAATGGTGAAAGAATTTTTGAAATCGGTTTAGTAGTTTGTTCAAAACATTACAAAAATACATACAAATTCCTCTTTATAATATTAGTATAAATTAATTATATGTTGATAAAATGTTAACAGAATTATGAAATTAGATCTTTAGATTTTTCTAGAACTTGAAATTTTAAAAATTATTTATTAATTTCCTTTTATATTTATATCTTAAACGGTGACAAGAGGGCTGGCTCCTTTTTCGCACAAAGAATCAGCTTAGCGATTCAGCGCGGAAACGCTGCCAGCATTCTTGGGACCATTCCACGTGTGCATGTTTTGTATAGTCCTAGCGTGTAAGTAATTTAAGATAGATATAACTTGTACATTTTTCCTGTAAATAAAAAAATAAATAAAATAAATAAATAAAAAATCGGAAATAGTCAAACATCTATTTTTTTAATCTTGATAATTGGATAATGAAAGAAGACTTTGAAATGATGCTTCTCAAATATATTAGCGATATTTATAACAACCACATTAAAGTACTTTGCAGTAATTCCAATAAAGAGTGATTGCACAATTTTGTGAAAAAGTGGCATTTATATAACCTTAATTAATATTATTTTATGAGTGCACTAATGAGTTTTGAATTAAACCATTTAAATCAAGCACCGTTTTAAGCCCATTAAAGCATAATGCATCCGGTCCGGTCTGAAAGGTTGCTTCCTTTTGTGTGCCTAAAGCACTTCCACGGACTCATTAGAGCTATAAGGCACAGTGATAAATACGGTATTTGACATTAATTTGCCCAATAGCACTTGGTTCTGACAAAGGACGTGGATTCAGACCAGGGGATGCACCTATTATACTTAGTACCTGTAATTTTTAAAATGATGTAAAAAAAAAAAATTAAAAAGAAAAATGAAAAAATAATAGGGCAGGTGGGGCTTTATCCTAGGTATTTTCACCTCTCTAGACCGCCCGTTTTCCCAAATGAACTACCATGATTTTACGTTTGACAGCGAAAAATTGTGATTGTATTCAACGTAAATTTTAAAAAAAATTTAGAACCCAAAAACAGGGATAAAACGACATTTTTTTTAAATTAAACTTATCTAGATTGATTTATCTTCCCCAAAACCCCCAAATTTCAGGAAAATCGTTGGAGCCGTTTCCGAGATTCAGAAAATATATATACATACAAGATTAACTCATTTAAATATTAAAGTAAGATAACCATTCAAATTCAAATTCAATTCAAATTCAAATTCAAAATATTCTTTATTCAAATAAACTTGTAAACAAGTGCTTTTGAATCGTCAACTCTACTGCTGGTTCGAAAAGCTGTTCCTACCGAGAAGAGCCAGCAAGAAACTCGGCGGTTGCTCTTTTTAAAAAATACAATTCTTAATACTAGTTACATTTAACGTTTCTATCTTGTACAGGGTCGAACAATATTTATATCCACGCATTTTTATCGTCTAAATAATCCTCAACAGTATAGTAGGCAATTAATGTCATATATTCATATATATATGAAAGAATGTTAAGACAGTGGTTATAGCACCATCTTCCAGTCGTCAGAGCCTCGTCGGTTCATGAGCAGGATGCACCACAAGTGATGTTGGCAATTGAGGAAATTAGTTGGGACTAGCCTCCCCCTTATACTCCAAAAAACATAACAAGAAAATATTACTATTTTGCTAGTCCATAGAAGTTTAATAAACATATTGAATTTGTAAAACCGAATTGAAAATAGCATATCATGGCTTCTATTCTTGTTTACCTACTCGTTAACTGCGACATGCAAATAGGATCATGTACATTCATTTTGAAATAAAAAATTGTTTAAATTCGCTATAATGCGATAAGCGCACTGATTAACTGATTAATATCATACGAGAGTTTGTTAACTTGATTCGATTATTTCATTTCAAATTAAGCTAGTAAAGTTTATTATCGGATTTAACTCGAATCAATTATCTTTGTTTATTATTACAAATGATCAAATATTTTGGTTGATTTTTCTTTTACAGTAAATTGCACTATACACACATAACTACCTTTTCGATAAGTTTTAAGACAATGAAACAAATTACTCTAAGTGGGGTCAGCACATTATATTTTTCTCTTCCATTTTCTCCCATCATTCGTTTATTCTACCACTTGACACTACCTTTTTTATATGCACGCCATACTTTACACAATCCATACATTTCTTTTTCGACCTCCCTCTTGTCACATATCCACATTCATATTTACTACTCGTTTGGTCATATGATATTCGAACTTAAATAAGTAGTCTCACTAAATATTATTTCATGGGCTATCTTTGCTTATGTTATGTTATTGGAAGATTTTAAACAGCTGCTTGAGTAGTGTACTGATCATTTATAGAATAATTTCAAATGTTATTTAAGTACTTGTGTATGTAAAGTAAAAAAAAAAAGTACCTAAGTAGCAGCTTGTTACTATCCCACTGCCGAGAATAGGCCTCTTCTCCTGTTTTTGGAGAGAAGGCTTGGAGCTAAGACCTACCACGCTGCTCCAATGCGGATTGGTAGGTTACACATATCTCCAGAATTCTCTAGAGATATGCAGGTTTCCTCACGATGTTTTCCTTGACCGAAAAGCGTGTGATAAATCGCAATTATCAATAAGACACATAAGTTTTAACAGAAAAACTCATTGGTGTCTGCCCGGGTTTGAATCTCCTCGAACGAGTCGCACGGTCTTACCACTGGGCTACCACAGCTTATCTTGTGTATGTATGTTACTTTTATTGTGAAGACTTCATTGGTTTATTTTTTGTTTTGTTTATTATAATTTGTATTGTAAAACTGTATGTCTTTCAAATAAAATAAAGTAATAAATATATATAAAATAATCTTATATCGATCTCATCTTCCTGCCCTAATCCCACTCTAAGTGGAGTCGGCACAACATGTTATAAACATGCTGTCACATGATTTGGCTGCGTTTTTACGATCGGCCGCCTGCCTGACGTCAACTTATCTCTGTCGTATTTTGCGACACCTCGGTAAGAAAGAGGGTGGTATATTCTACTTAGCCGGATACCACACGGCTAAAATAATCTTATATCGATATAGGATTAGATAACAAAGATGTTTAAGAAAATCATATTTTGATACATTACGATTTCATATTAGAAACGATCTGACTAGTGACTTGTGTCATAAATACTTTGCTGAAAAAGTAACATATCATTAGTCTTTTTTTCCAGTTTTAAGTAGTTCACTGTTGTTTTGGGACGACCACTGGAGAGAAACGCAAACTACGTGGCCAAACTTTGTTTAGATTGGGGTGATGCCTTCCGCTAATGGACGTCTACCGCTCCCTACCTGCCTTAAACTATGTACACAGTTGTGAACTTATCACTTATTTTAAATGGGGAATAGTGGGATAGATAGGACAGGGATGTTAAGGAGCTTCTGCGCGGGCTGGGTTGACAGCTCCCGCTATTGGATCCGTCTACTATAGCCTAGCATCTTCTCTCTTATTGTATAGGAACAGAGTCGACAGGAAAATGAGGAAAAGGGAAATCCTGCTTGGGTAAGGGCGTTGGCTTCCGCAGATATATTGAGTTGAAACTTAATGTAATTTGTAAGTAATTTTGTATATAAATCTGTTAATTTGTACAATTTGTACAATTTCGAATTAACTGCCAATTTGTTAACTTCTCTTCTAAATCTTCATCTTCTTGCCCCACTTTAAGTGGGGTCGGCACAATATGTTATAAACATGTTGTCATATGATTTGGCTACGTACTTTACGACCGGCCGCCTGCCTGACGTCAACTTATCTTAGTCGTATTTTACGACACCTCGATAAGAAAGAGGGTGGTCTATTCTATTTAACCGGAAACCACACGTTGAGTCAACTTACCTTAGTCGCCTTTTACGACACCACGGTAAGAAATGAGGGTGGTCTATTCTACTCAGCCAGATACCACACGGCGGGTCGACTTACCTTAGTCGCCTTTTACGACACCTCGGTAAGAAATGAGGGTGGTACTATTCTATTCAGCCGGATACCACACGGTGTAATTTGTTAACTTCTAACATGAAAGAATATAGAGTATAGACTAAACTCTATGAATATTATTCCAATAATGATCATTACAGCGTATTTTGTTTGTAACATAATTATGCCCTAATTGCGTCAGATATAAGTTTCCCGTTTTCAGGATAGAGCGAATAAAGATTGTTATTTTCCATATAAGCTGAAATGGACTCTGATCTAAAAGGATAAAATACAGACTTCTGTTTTTGTTGAATTGATAGAAGGCGCCATTACGTCGAGACAGAATGGCGTCGGGAAAATCAGTCATAATAAAGGATATAAAGGGATAATACGCTTGCGTTTAGTTTATATGGAGGATTGTTATAGATCTGTTGAGACATTAGTGTATATATTTAGTATATATGAATACTATAAAGTTATATTTACATATTATAATTATCTTGTCTTTATCCTGCTCTAAATAGGGTCGGCACATGTTTATAACATGTCGTCACATGATTTGGCTAGCTTTATTACGACCAGCCGCCTGCCTGATTTAAATTTGCCTAAGTATGTGCTCTGTAAGAAACAGGGTGATATATTCTACTAAGCCGAATACCACACGGCGAGTCAACTTACTTTAGGCGCCTTTACACCTCGGTAAGAAATGAGGGTCATCGTAAATAGCTAGGGTAGGATGACGTTTATAATACTGGTAATATATGATTTCCACTAGAGACCTGAGGTAATAGAAAAAATAGCGACATGGAATATTTAATTTAAATTTGCATTTCGTCGATTGGGGTAATATTTCTTAATGGGATAACGATAATTAAATAATAAAATATCTAATATCTAATAAAATAGATTTAATAATTCAATTTTATTATTATTTTTGTATTATGGATATTTGCAAAGTAACGCCTACTTCTATAAATAATCGTCAAGGTAACAAAAACTTTACTTTAGTGTTTTCGTCACGTATTAATGTTTCTAAATGGTTTAGAATTCCCTTGTGACAAGCGTGAGTGTCAAAATGGAACCGGTTATTTGTTCAGCTAAAGTTCTGATGTGCCGCCGGTGCAGTTCACTGAGTTCGCTCGACATTTACCCGCATGAGTAAATTAGACCCGACAAATTTACTGTATCCTCTACGACCGTACGTTCGAAACTTTGGCGAACTAAAGTGCTCATTCGATATATATTAAAACACAGTGAAACTTCCATTCAGTTTATTTTAGACAAGCTGTAACAACGACATCATTTATAGCATCATTTGTAAAAATTTCATTATATCGGTATAATCATTTAGGTTCAAGTAAAATTTAATCATATATGTTTTTTGTTGTCAAAAAAACAGACGTTTCGAGAAAACTCATTCTTAAACGGAAAAAGTCTTTAGTTAGTTGCCTATGGCATCAAGCACGAAATAAATGACTAATAATTAATTAATTTAGATTTAGGCGTTACTTTGCGGAGGTCCGTAATTAGGGTTGCCACCTTTTTTTGCAGAAATATAGTATATTTAATTTTAAATAAAAAAAATATAATACTTTTAGGAAATTCAGGAAAAAAAATAGTACACGTCTATTTTCAATCATTATTTATTTTTCCATGATTATTTACTATTGAAGTTAGGTCTATATTAAAGTAAATTAACAACCCATTTTTGATTAAATTAATAGACGCTCTATTCCTTTCTTCTCTTTATTTCACATTCATGACGGAAAAAATTCTTTCCGTAAAAGCGGCAGTTGCAGGAATGGAGAGAAGAAAGGAAATGATTTTTAAAATATTTCTGTTTGAATTTCATTTGAGCTTTTGAAAGGCATTTGCCATTTTTCAGCAGTCATTTTCAATACAGAGACATTTTTGATATTCAAAAATAACCTTAATGTTCGTTCGGATAGCATTAATTGAGAAAGTGACGTTGACATTTGACACTGACAAAGAAGTTAGTCAGAGTTACTAACTAACTAAGCCCCGTACATACATGAATGAGTTTCATTCAAACATTCCCTATGCAGCGTTGCGTGTGCATTCCATTCACAGTTGATTAAAAAAAAAGTACGACAATTGAGTTAGCGATAAAAATATAGTATTTTTCGTCCTATATTGTTTTTCTACAATATATAGTACAATTGACTAAAATATAGTACGATACTATATAATATAGTACGGGTGGCAACCCTATCCATAATACAAAAAATGAGAATATTATTTTGCTATATTCCACGATAAAAGAAAATATATGTAATGCTAAATGTAGAGTGTACTAACTTATTGTAAGAACTCATGCACTACCCGACACCGATAACACAACAATACACCACCACAATCTCAACAATTGTTTCGCCCCGTAACCGAAGCATCGTCAGGAGATAGACTCCACGACAACTTTAGTATAAAAACGTAGCGTTGGTATCGTTAATTTATTTCGGTTCCTTGTTTCTCTATTACTAATATCGCCATTTTTATTTAAAAAAAATGCGTTTCGTCGCACAAACATTATATTACTAATATATAAATATGTATTATAAGTTTCATTAATGATTTAAAGCGTCCTAAATATTCAACTAACGATGTATATATTATAAATGCGAAAATTGTCTCATTTTGGTTATGAATTTTCGATTTTTTGGAGTGGAGATGATTGAAATGCTAAAAAATGACATATAAAGTTGACGTTAGTAAGTTACTTTAATATTTATAAATGTTTTATGAAGTGGTAGTGCCTTATCCAATTAAGTACAAAGTTCCAGAGATTTGATGAACGCCGGAGGGATGTTTCCGAGATAAACTCATAGACGCGTGTCCTTGTGCCCAAGGCAAATAGTTGGCAATTCGTGGCTTGGATAAATTAAAAGCTTCTCTACTATTTTACTAACATACTTAAACGCAGAACTTTGTGTACATTTAAATCATTTTGATACAGCAGTACTAATATTTAATTACAAGTTTAATATTTAAAGTTAACCACAGATTTGAAATCTGCCTGCATTTAAAATAACGCCGAGTACGTCATCAATAAAAGGAATTTTAAGGGACCAAGATCTACCTCTAATAAAAGTAAAGTTTGGAGTCAGAAAAAATTTAAAAGGTAAAAACAAATTTTTAGGATAAATTGTTGTTGAATATCCTAAAAATTTACTTTAAGCAAGTAAGTAATATATGTGCATAAATAATTTATAATAATTCAAAATTAATCGAATAAAACTTATTGAACCAGAACGTTTTATGTATGAGTTGACAGATTAAATTTTGTCAAACTATTTAAATAATTTTGCATAAAATATTGCTCATTGAATAATTTTAACTTTTTACATATAAAGTATGTTTTTAGAGTTTACATTCATTAACCAACAAGATTGGAAAAATATATGAGAAAACATTCAAATTAAAATTCAAAATATTCTTTATTCAAGTGGACCGTTTACAGTACTTTTGAATCGTCAAATGTTTTAAAGAAGCTACCACTGATTCGGAAGAATCCTACCGAGAAGAACCAGCAAGAAACTCGGCGGCTAATCTTTTAAAAAAATTATTACAATTTAATGGTTACAAGATAATCATTGCAGCTGGATGCGTAGCTGACTGCGGTTAAGATAGCTATCACTCAAATAATCCTCAATAGTATAGTAAGCTTTATGTAGAAACATCGTTTTGAGATAATTTCTAAACTTGTGTAAAGTACACATTTGTGAAGTTAGCGAATGTTCTATATAAAAAAAATCTACTTAGAACATTGATTCCTAATTAGGCATATAGCAAAGATAATGTAGGATAAGATAATGTAATATATGCTAGATGAAATAAAGCCAAAAGCCCAGTACAATTCTAACCAAGCTTCTGGTCTGGCATGTACTTCTTTGTTGATTTGCAGATAAGAAGTCTAAATTTCGTTAATACGTAGACAATCATTGAGTTATTTGAGAAATCTTATTAGAGATGCTACAACGGTTTCATTTGTTCTTCACATAAACTTTTGAACAGAGTTACGTAAGATTTCGATTTCGTTATGTTAATGAATAAAACTAAAGATTACTAGTGTTAAAGTGTACTAATAATTCTTTGTTAATAAACCGTGCAATTATGCTATAATTGCAAAATTGTTATATTAGAAACTATTATATGATCAAAAAACTTTTCTTTTAAAATAAATAAATAGAAATATATAGGACACTTACACACACGGTCGTCCGTCCCCAAATAGGTAACTTAATACTTGTGTTATGGGTGACAGACAACTGTGAATATATACTTATATATTTTTGAAATACATACTTAAATACAAATATACACCCAGACTCGAAGACCAACAAATTCATTTAAAGAAAATGTTGGGCCTCGGCGGGAATCGAACCCGTGACCCGCGGAGCTGAGGCATGGTCTTTTATTTACAATCATTATAACATATAAATAACTTAGACGTAGAAAGATTATCCATATATTCCTCAATATCTTCCAAGAAACAAGGAATTTTATGGAAAGATTTACGAACCTACGTTAACGAAAATATTTTTGCTGTTCACTCCTAGCAAATATGCTTTGGTTTTCATAACCAAACAATCGAGCATCGATATTGTTTTGTACATGCATTAAAGTAATAATATTTTACTGATAACTTAAAAATACCAGCGTTTACAATAATAAGAGTTTTTAGTATATGGTTTCAATATTTATAGGGTGTCTTCAAAAAAAGATAATCTCTTAACGATCGCAAGTAGCTGGAATTAAGTGTAACAAAGTTGTTGGTTGCGAAAATCGTTTCACTTTTCAAATTCTATTTCAAAAATTCTTCATGTAGTTTAACTTGTAAACAAGTGGTTTTGAATCGTCTACTTTACTGCTGGCTTGGAAAGCTGTTCCCAACGAGAAGAGCCAGCAAGAAACTTGGTGGTTGCTCTTTTCAAAATATATTTCTTATAACTAGTTACATTTAGTCATTACAATCTCGTGTAGGGTTGAAGATTAGCTATATCCATGAATCTCATTCATCTCAGTAAGAAAGGGGGTGGTCAATTCTACTCAACTGTATACCACACGATAGGTACTTTGGTGGCCTTTTACGACATTTCGGTAAGAAATGAATGAAGAATACTATTATATTCAGCCGGATATCACACGGTAGATATAAATATATCGATCTATGGATTTAAAATATTTTACTATTTCATTTGCTACTGCTACTTCATTTGCTACTGTTATCACTTAAGTACCTGGGTGACCGAGCCGTGCTCGGTAATTTTTTAAATGATGTAAAAAATAATTAAAAAAATAATTAAAACGAAAAATGAAAAATAATAGGGCAGGTGGGGCTTGATCCTAGGTATATTCACCTCTCTAGACCGCCCGTTCCCCAAATGAACTACCATGACTTTACGTTTGACAGCGAAAAATTGTGATTGTATTCAACGTAAATTTAAAAAAAAAATTTAGAGCCCGAAATCAGGGATAAAACCATATTTAAAAAAAAACTTATCTAGATCGATATTTCTCCCCCAAAACCCTCTACATTCTGAATTTCAGTAAAATCGTTAGAGCCGTTTCCGAGATTCCGAAAATATATACATATATACATATACAAACAAGATTAACTCATTCAAATATTAAAGATTAAAGATAGAGCTTTCTTTCGTTGCTTGCTGGCTATGTTTAGTACTGTATAAGCCTTCAGGCTACAGAAAGTAATAAAGTATAGAGGACAAATATATCCGAGAAAGACGTAAGATACAATAAAGCAGTATATATTTTGTGTGGATTCGACTTTCTTATTAAGAGTCCTGAGACAGTTCATGGGATATTGCATTTACACGATTTCCTATTCGAGCTGCTATTTCGAATAAGACTAAATCTTTGGTTGAACAAAATATGAGTGGTATTACTATTTCATAAATTTCAAAGGCTTCAAGCTTAAATAAGAGTTATATTTAATAGTTTCACTGGAATTATATTACTCTACGACTGTTTTATGATAAAAAAAAATTCTTACTATAATATAATATAATATAATTATTTAAAAGGTAGTTGTTTATTTTAATTATAATAAAAAGTAATACAATTCCAATACTGTAAAAGCATTTACAGCCGTGTGGTATCCAGCTGAGTAGAATATACCACCTTCATTTCTTACCGAGGTGTCGTAAGAGGTGACTACGGTAAGTTGACCCACCGTGTGGTATCCGGTTGAGTAGAATAGACCACCCTCTTTCTTACCGTAAAATACGACTAACTTAAGTTAACGTCAGGCAGGCGGCCGATCGTAAAATACGAAGTCATGCCAGCGATGTGACAACATATTTATAACATGTTGTGCCGACCCCACTTAGACCGGGATAAGGGCAGGAGAATGATGATAATACAATTATGGTTTGTCTATTAATTAAACAATCTAAGTGCGGGTAAGTTAAGATTAAAATTACTTTATAAAAATAAGCAATGTAGTAAGTAGTAAATAAAGTAAATATTTTTTGGAGCTTAATACATTTTTTTCATTTTTGGCGTTAGTTCATTTGTATTTATATTAAAAATAAGTCAAGTTAAAAAAGCTTTTAAAAACAGCTTTTAACAAATTTTCACATTCCTACCGTTAACCATTGAAGAGTTCCCTCATCTGGAGCCAATCCTGGTAGCACCAGGCTATTGTTATAATCATGCATTATCATAGGGGCAGGACCAGTTTGTAAAGTTGCAGCTCAATTGGACACGGGGAAGTGGGTTAAATTTAACTTGCAAGATTCCACCTTCATGTACGTACCGGCAAGTTAAATAAAAGCTAGAAACGAGTAAGTATGTAACTATCTTTAACGCGTAAAAGTTGAACTTAAGTTTAAAGGGTTCTTTAAACTAAATTCCAAGTTAATTGAGTTTAAAGAAAGCTTATAATATCAAAATGAATCAAAGTGGGTATAAGATTCTATAATAAAATTTCGCAATGAATTTTAGCTTTACCATTACAGCAGTTTAAAAACACTTAAAAAGTGGCTGATTTAGGAATCCTACTATACTGTTGAGGATTACTTAGAAGATAATAATATGTGGATATAACTCGCTTAGACCCTGTACAAGACAGTAATGACTAAATTTAACTAGTAATAATAATTATATTAGAAGAAAAACCGCCGAGTTTCTTGCTGGCTCTTCTCGGTAGGAACAGTTTTCCGAACCAGCAGTAGAGTTGACGATTCAAAAGCACTTTTTTACAAGTTTAATTGAATGAAGAATATATTTAATTTCAATTTGAATACTGGGCTAATATACATATATGTTACTAAATTTTGTCCGTCTGGGGATCAGTCGCGTCAAGTTGACGCGAAAGAAGTTAGTCGTAGTACTTTAAAAGTTCAAGTAAACTTTATTTGTTTCATGCATTTGGGATTATGAGAAAATCTAAACTAATTTATGAATCACATAAAAAACTTTATGCAATAGCGTTACGTGACTCGTTTAGAATAAAGTTTATGAAGTAAAGAAGGGATATAAGGACACGAAAGTGGGTTTTAGTTTGTAATAGTTAGAACATGTTTCTAATAAATAAAGCTATTCTATTCTATTCTTAATACAACCTCCTTCATAGAGTTGGTCAATAATATGAAAAAACATTGTGGCCATCATAACGTCATTGAGTTGTTAAGAAAGAGTAAATGGGACTTTGGGAAAATTACTTTTTATTATTGCATAAGTATAAAGGAGTAATATTGTATTTGTTATATAATAGTGTTTGCTGTCTATTTGAACGATCCCTTTGTTAGATATTCGGGAAGGATGCTTGAATATTTACACTGAATATGCCCAGGGTATTTGAAATTCGTTTCAAACAGTGTGAATTAATAATCTGCTTTAAACTTAATAATTGACATTCTACAGTTTAAGACTGTAGTGTTTATAAACTAATGTTGTATGAATATAGCACAGGCTCAAACACGCACTAACAAGTAACAACATGTCACTTCACGACCACTCTCACCAAGGGCTCTCGTGTTACTGACGTGGTGCATCATGAGACCGTGTATGTACTAATGTGAGTTAGTGTGACTATGTTCATGTATGTATTACATATATGTGTCTTGTATATAAATACAAAGTACGTTACACACGTCTCAACCCACATACACTACAAAGACATTGATTTAGAAACTCAAAGAACGTAAATGAGCACATGAAATAATCCCTTTTTTTTCAAAAGTAATAATAAAATTATTTTGCTATAATCCGCGATGAAGTAAAATAGAAAATATATATAATGCTAAATGTAGAGTGGACAATCGGTTATCATACCTGATACATGCAGGAGTCGTAAAAAACACATGCACACACCTCCACCACCGCCACCACGATACACAAGCACTATATACGTTCACTATCACAAACTCAACAATCGTTTCGCCCCGCAACCGAAGCATCGTCAGGAGATAGACTCCACGACCAAAATCGCAAAGCGAAGCAATACCCAAATAAGTTTAGTTATATACTAATCGGTTCAACCCCACCCTTTATTTTATTTTGCCTGCAAACAAGTGTAACAAGCTTGAACTAGAAACATTTGTTTGCTCGTTAATGAGAGTGCCATTGTTATGTTTAATTAATGGCAATGGCATTAAACATAACAATGGCACTCTCATTAACGAGCAAACAAATGTTTCTAGTTCAAGCTTGTTACACTTGTTTGCAGGCAAAATAAAATAAAGGGTGGGGTTGAACCGATTAGTATATAACTAAACTTATTTGGGTATTGCTTCGCTTTGCGATTTTGGTCGTGGAGTCTATCTCCTGACGATGCTTCGGTTGCGGGGCGAAACGATTGTTGAGTTTGTGATAGTGAACGTATATAGTGCTTGTGTATCGTGGTGGCGGTGGTGGAGGTGTGTGCATGTGTTTTTTACGACTCCTGCATGTATCAGGTATGATAACCGATTGTCCACTCTACATTTAGCATTATATATATTTTCTATTTTACTTCATCGCGGATTATAGCAAAATAATTTTATTATTACTTTTGTATTATGGATCTCCGCAAAGTAACGCCTAATTCTATAAACCCTTTTTTTTCTTCAACCGATGGATGTCTATTACTAGACACTTTTTTGACGATTTCCACGTCGTATGTACAACCCTTTTCACTTTGTTTCATTACGTTTTAACATGTTTACCTTGAGATCTTCTGTTTGTTTATTAGCAGTGCGATTGCCATTTGAATTCAGACTTAAAGAGGAAAGACAGACCAGTCCTTCTTTATTGGATAAACACGAAATACTGGTAGACCAAGTGGACAGATGTGAAAGAAAAGAAATATAACAGATTGTGAATATATCATATTGTTTTCAGTGCACTACGAATAATACTTGTTATTGAAAAAAATTTAACAAATAAAATTTTCATTTTCCATTTCGTTGATTAACGTGATTAAAACAAGAGGCTGAGTGTTATCGGCTGAGAGCACTGAAAGTTTGAATAAAAGATTTACTTCTCTGGGAAAAATAAATAAATACATATAAGTTTTATACTTTCGAGTATTTTGGCCTTCTGGCCAACCTTTCTAGTTTAAGTATGTATACTACTTAATAATGAAATGTATTTTTGGCTAGTACTAACTAAAGAACAAGTGATGTATAACAGCCCAAAAGAGTGATAAGCTGCTTTAAATTTTTTTTTTTATTACAACATGTTTCTATGGGGGTGGCATTTTCCTTGAGAAAAAACCCCCAAAAGTAAAGATTTAAAAAAAAAAAAACATGCTTCTAATATAACCTCCTTCATAGAGTTGGTCATTAATATGAAAAAGCATTGCGGCTGTCATATACGATTATGTGACATTGAATTGTTTGCGAAAGAGTAATGGGTTGACTTTGGGAAAATTGCTTTTTATTTATTGAATAAGTAGAAAGGAGAAATAGCTTTGTTTGTTATATATTATATAAATGTTTTGAAATTTGCTTATTGGGATTATTTTTTCATTGAACTAGTGTTCACTGATATTTTATTAATTTTATCTATTGCGTTCGTAATAATAACTTCTTTTGCAAATAACCTTCGATCGCAGACTGACGTACTTCTTCTTAACTTAGAAATTAAGGTGAACGCAAGTTGCAAAGTTTTTCAGTTTTCAGGAGTCGTATACGAATCTTGAAAACTTCGGAAGAAACTTTCCCCGTACCGCAAGGATGAGATTGCTACTAGATATCGATCGATCCTACATGCTCGGACGTGTAAGTAACTTTAAAATATACAGACGTTGCCTTAAATCTTTTTAATGTATGGTCATGAATAACCAAAACGGAAAATCAACCAAACCAAAATGCTACTTGATAGCATTTATTACAATAATATAAGATCTACCACATTTTGATAGAAATATAACATTAAAAAAATTGTAAATGACCAACAAATTTAGTTAATCACAATCAGATCTAGTGGCTAAATATTTTAATATCTAAATCAATCAATTATTTTATTGTTTATCTATTATTATTGGCATACAGCTGGATTAGTTGTTGTTTTTGGAGCAGTGATATTAATTATCAATTTATTATTATTAATTACATTTCTTAATATTATTTACCTATTCATGTCCATTATCTTGACGACTTCTCTGGTTATTGCACATTGCTTTTAACCAAGAATTATTTCATTTCAAACATACAAGTACAAAATACTAAGAAAAACTGAATAAATGTATTTAAAATAGGTTATAAATAAGTTCATATGTAGTAAGGGTACAATAGCTGTGAGCTCGTACAGAAGAACGACATTGAAGATAAAAATCACGGCAAGTTATACAGGTTGATTCCGAATTATATGTAGGTAAGAAAGAAAAAAGGAAGAAGTCATCATCTTCCTGTCCTTATCCTACTCTAAATGGGGTCGGCACAACAAGTTATAAACATGATGTCACATGATTCGGCTACGTATTTTACGACCAGCCGCCTGCCTGACATCAACTTACCTTAGTCACCTTTTACGAAAGCTCGGTAAGAAACGAGGTTGGTCTATTCTACTCAGCCGGATACCACAAGGCGGGTCGAATTACCTCAGTCGCCTTTTACGATACCTCGGTAAGAAATGAGGGTGGTACTATTCTATTCAGCCGGATACCACACGGCGTAAAAAAAGACATTTATTTGAAATAATGCATCACTTACAGACTAACAATCTCAAAAACTATACTAAATATGCCTTAACTACTAACTATTTTAATTACTTACTGTAACTACTACAACAAACTAAAAGTGGTATATATGAGTATATACCACTAATCCCCCCCTCTTGTGGGGCACAATTTACCAAATAGGTATGCCACTGAGGATAGTGCTGATATCTGCCGGCGTAGCATGTCAGCCTTGATTTTCAGCCTAGATATATTTATATTGATTCATAATCATTTAAAATAAGCTTTTAATTAAGTTATTACATTCATTTTGATGCATTCTCGTAATATAATTTTCTGATTATATTTACCCATATATTTACTGGATTATGCATTAGTTTTTGTTTTATCTATGTTATTAGCATAAACAGCTGTCAGTTTTCGAAATATTTTTTTACACGATACGATTTCATTAAAATATAAAATAAAATATTTTGGAACACTCTGTACATTATGAATATCAACACAAGGAATAGTTATTAGGCGATGATCTACCAGTACATTTCCGTCAGCCTCTGAGTAAATATCTGTGCACGTGCCATAAAAAAATCAATAAAAAAAATCTATTCTTGTGGAATCTGATATCTTGTACTGAAGACTGTTCTCGATTGAGTTAATGTATTCGTTACGAAGCTTTGTAAGGTTTTTTCTAAGACGTTTATATCAATATTCAAAAGAAAAGTGAATCCTAGAAGACTTTTTTTAGTTCTCTTTTAAATTATTACTACTGCCTACTACTAAAAAACTTTGAGGTAAAACAGTGAACTTACACAGTTGCAGAAACCTAATTTTTGGTAAGTGTTAGAGATATTTTATTATATTATTTTCGAATTACCCAGGAAACAGAATTCACTTAAAAATGCTTCGTTCGCCACAAAACTTCACAAGATCATCCGCTAAGCTAAAAGATTGTCTAAAAAATTCATTAAAATCGGATCAACCGTTTCGGAGTCTATACAAGACATACAGACATTCATTGTTATATATAAGAAGATGACAGCTCCAAATTAACTTTTCAGACATTTAAATTTAAAAGATAACGAATGCATGCATCTTACACTTTCTTATCATTATCATCAGTATGTTTTGAGTTAATAAAAATACTAATAAAATAATAGATAGATATGCCGGGGGACATTTATAATACGTTGTTATACTAAAGTCTACACTGTATCGTTGTCTGTTCGTCGATTTTCTACAGGATATTCTTCGGAAACTGTGCTCCAGTACTAATGATCTTGTTCCCGCATCATTGCATCGCTTGGTGCCGTAAGCGTTCGCATCTAAGCGTAATCGAGATTGCCAAATTGTGGAATATTGGCATGGTATTTTTATTCTGCACGTAGGTATAATAATGAAAGCTGTGATAGCTATACCTGACATACTCGTAGAATCGTCGGTTTAAGCTCCGGGTATGCGCTAAGCTAAGCTTTATATCTGCGAAGAATTCCAGTGAGAACTTTATCCAGCTTTGAGATAGTTATAGGTCGCTGTAATAAAATTATTCTCGTATCTAACTTTCTCTTAGGAGTTTTCAAAATAAGTTTTTTAGCATTGATCACAAACAGTTTCAAACTAAAGCATCAAATTAACGTAAACTGTTAACTTTCATATATTATGAAGTTACATGAATCTATTTCAGATTTTAACCATGAAAATGATTTATTTGCAGTTACATTGACTACAAAAGTAAACATAAGATAATTATGATAAATTCCGTAATAGATAATGGATTACAGAATGTTATATTTGTACTACAAAATTTTGCAAAATAAAGATGAATTCTATAAAATATTTATATTTACTTATACCTAGTAGGTATTTTTTATTTCTTAATGAAAACGATTGTGATAGTTACACCCTTAATATTAATTCCATACATGTGAAGCCTGAGAGATTAATTAATTAATTAATTTTATTTTATTATTTGGAAAACAAACAGTATACTTATGCTAATAATATTGATATAACTTAAACTAACGCACAAACCAGTAAAGTTTTCACTAATAAACTAAGACAAATAAGAGTAGAACAAAAACGAAAAATTATAAATTATTTTCTAAAATTATTTTCTTAAATTTTTTTAATGATTCCGAAAACAAATCAACGTGACGGAACTCTGTGTTATATTTTTACACGCTCTAAAACAAAATGTGTTTTCTACATAGTTTGATCTAACCATGGGCAAATCAAACAATTTTTTTTGGAAATTGCGGGTACGAAAGTTAGGGCACCTAAGCAAATAAAATGTCATCGCGCTACCAATTTCACGAATATCGGCTACATATCCGACTTATTGTTTCATAACACCGTATCGTTTTTCATGCATATTTATAAGCCGTCGACAGTAGATTTTTATACAATTTTATCCAAAAAGGATTTTAATAAAACGTTGTGTACATCAAACGCGATTCATTCGATTTAAAAGGTTTCGGAATTAAGTTATTATTTACTCGAAACAGTAGCTTATGAAAAACAGATTAAATTTAGCTATGACTAAAAGGATTGTGAAATACATGACTTAGTTACTTGGTAAGTGGTTTTTTATGAGTACATGTAATAAGTATCTTAAATAAGTAGCTAGATTATGAAACGCCCTTGGGAAAAAAGAAACAAGGGTCCAATATAAAGTATTTAAAATTATTTGTTTTGCATTCTTCGGGTTCCGGATTCAATGTACTTTGACTGGGGGATGGAAGTAAACCTTAGAAGGGCCCTCGGAACTTTGGGGCTCCGATCCGAAAGCTACACCACTAGCGAAGGGTGATCTTAGATCATGCTTTCCCTAAATGCCACTCACTCGAGATCATTAGCTTTCAAGGTGTTAAGCTGTGGAATGATTTACCAGTATCAATCCGCAAATCTCTTTCCCTTTCGGTATTTAAGTTACAGACTAACTAATATTTAATCTTAAGTGATTATATATTAGTAGCATCTTTTCATCTATTTATTTTACAAAAATTAGTTATGGATTAAATTTATAAATAAACTTTTTCTTTTCTCTATATGACTTGTACTCTCTTTCTTCTTCAATTCTTGTCCTTTTCTTTCTATAACTCAAAGGTTGACTGGAAGAGATCCCTTTTAGGGATAAGTCCGCCTTTATACATTTGCTTTTTTACCTTTATCATTCTCTTTTCTAAATATATATTTAAAAAGAAATAAATAAATAAAGGTTTCCTAAATGCAGTGATAATCATTAATGATGGCAAACCTGGATTATATAGCCTTTATGTAAATTTTAAATTCAATTTTTCTGCACAATAAACAGCAGTAGAAAATTTATAAGGTTACCGTACATTTTAAAAGCATCAATTTCAGTTAGAAGTGACGTAAAATAGTTCCTAGCGCAATATTGGTAGCGAAGGTTGCACTCAACGGCTTTGATTGCTTAACACGGAGGGGATGTTGAAACAATTTGTGTGGCGTTAAATCCAATTTCAGTGGGGGCGAACCGTACAAAGACAAAGTGCAGTTTGATTGGTCAAAGACAATGGAGTGCCGGAAACTGGAAAAAGACTAAACGTTTACTCTATTATCTGTTCCATCGCTTTTAATCCTTAAATAGTATTTTCTTTTGCAATTCGTCGTTCATGTAACAGTGAGTTTGTTTATCCTAATTTCACTCAATTAAGGAAATATCCCGCTTTAGCCTTGCGGATCGTTAGGCGAAGTTTTCTAAAGTTTTTTTACAAATTCTTTCTGATATTGTTTAAATAATCTAAATACTTTTAAAAAAATACGCCGTGTGGTACCCGGCTGAATAGAATAGTACCACTCACATTTCTTACCGAGGTGTCGTAAAAGGCGACTAAGGTAAGTCGACCCGCCGTGTGGTATCCGGCTGAATAGAATAATACCACCCTCATTTCTTGTCGAGGTGTCGTAAAAGGCGACCAAGGTAAGTTGACCCACCGTGTGGTATCTGGTTGAGTAAAATAGACCACCCTCTTTCTTACCGAGGTGTCGTAAAATACGACTAAGGTAAGTTGATATCAGGCAGGCGGCTGGTCGTAAAATACGTAGCCAAATCATGACAACATGTTTGTAATATATGGTGCCGACTTAGAGTGGGATAAGGGCAGGAGGATGTAATCTAAATACTTAAAAATATAAGGATAATGCATTGAATTCCAGTTTAGATTTCAAATATAAATGCTGTTAAAGTATATCGGCTATTCCCTTTACAAAATACGGTTCATTTTTAAATTAACGATGCCTGTGCTCATGTTGTATTTGAAAAAAACATTAGCAATTTTTAAGTTTGTAAGAGAAGTCTTTTAAAACAGTATTAAATAAATGGATCCCACTCTACAGTAAAGCAATTAAGAGATTTTCTAGACGACCTAATTAATTTACTTTCTAGAAACTGTATAAATTCAAATTCAAATTCAAAATATTCTTTATGTCTTCTGTCTGTATTCATTTGTGTGTTGTTATTTGGATGGTTTAAGAATATTTTGTATTAAATAGAGCCAATGCTACGACGGCGCTTTATTTTTTTTGAATTTTTGGTATAACCTATTTTTATTATTATTAGCCATGTGGTATCCGGCTGAATAGAATAGTACCACCCTCATTTCTTACCGAGGTGTTGTAAAAGGCGACTAAGTTAAGTCGACCCGCCGTGTGGTATCCGGCTAAGTAGAATAGACCAACCTCATTGCTTACCGAGGTGTCGTAAAAGGCGACTTAGGTAAGTTGACCCACCGTGTGGTATCCGGTTTAGTAGAATAGACCACCCTCTTTCTTACCGAGGTGTCGTAAAATACGACTGAGGTAAGTTGACGTCAGGCAGGCGGCCGGTCGTAAAAACACAGCCATGATTTGGCTGTGTTTTTACGCATGTTGGCATGTTTATAACATGTTGTGCTGACCCCACTTAAAGTGGGGGCAAGAAGATTTTGGTATAACCTAGGCTCCTCTTCAAGAGCAGATTGTATTTTAGACCCATCAAATCCAACAATATGAATTGACGGGTTCTACCCAAAAATGTTATATAGATAAAAACGCAGCCTAATCATGTGACAGCATGTTTATAACATGTTGTGCCGACCCTACTTAGAGTGGGATAAGGGCAGGAGGATGATGACTTATTATAAAACAAAGCTTTCTGTCAGTATATGATCGATTTTCTCAAAAGCTACTGAAAGGATTTTGGTACAGTTTTAACTAAAAAAAAGAAATTTTTCCGGAAGGTTTAGGTTAATAATAGTACATTACTATTTTATGTAATGTGTTGAAATTAAATAAATAAGTAAATCTTGTTGAAGAGGTCACGCTTCTGTAAAGAAAACGCCTTTTGGGAGCCTTAGTCGCTATTTTTATTTTTATTTTTTATTTTTATTAAAAGTTAAAGCGCATTAAAAAGATCATAAGTTAACTGGTAACCCGGTATATAACCGGATATGAATATCTTGCTTTTGCCGTTTCTTAGACTTTATTATAAAGTGTTTAGTCATTTTTCAAAAACAAATTTTAAAGTCACTTTACCTGTGTTATTAAGTTAGATGGCGTAAAAATGACGCGATACATGTTACGAATACATGATTGATGATATAATATATGATATATATATATATATATATATATATATATATATATATATATATATATATATATATATATATATATATGTAGACTCATCAGTATCTTGGACATTATTCTTAGACATTAGTGGGCGTAATTTGGGTATCGTGCATATGGAAAAGTATAACGCTTATCTTCAACTTTATATTCTTCTTAACAATTTTCACAACTGCGCCATGACAAGCATCTGTCTTCATCTCACACATGCGCCGTCTGCATTCTGTCACCGCTGCGCCTTCTATTTTCAATGTATTTTCAATATATTTTTAATGATGGGACGTTGTTTGCCAGGATGCGACATATATATATATATATATATATATATATATAATTCAGCGTGTGGGAGGTTTTGTTAAAAAAATCGATTTATCCCTGTTTTTGAGCAATTAAAAAAATACTAAAATTTACATTTAATATATAAAACACTATTTTTGCCGTCAATTGTCAAGTCAGCGCAGCATAAGCTTAAGAAATTTAAAAAACCTAGGATCGAGCCCCACCTACCAACTATAGTATAGAAGTTTAATGAAACATACTATTGCAATAACTTAGTAACGAGTATTTCAATACAAAATTATCTCTTTACTTAATTGTCTATCTACCTAAACTTAGTTTCCTGATTATTCCAATAAACGTGCATTGAGCCAACGAGCTTAAATAAAACTGAAGAGCATCCCACTTAATGTAAGTACAAAGTTAAATTAAAAATATGAATTTTTGCTATTACATTTCCCTATACGCGCGGCAAAGGGCGTGGAAAGGGTGCGGAGACTCACTCATTATTCAATCTGTTTTAACTGACAAAAACCGCAAACAAAAAACCCCTATAGACATTTTTTCGAGCATTTTCCTAACGCAAAGGGATCCAGTTAATTAAAAACTGTTTTCCGTTTTTATAATGTATCAAGAAATTGTTTACTTATACTCTTGTTAAACTAAACTTATATTTTTGTCACCCTATTTAATGTTTATAGATATTTACTACGGATTATGAAATTGTTTCTTTAGTATTATTTTATTTGAACTGATATTATTAATATAGCTTACATGTCTATACTAATATATAAAGCTGAAGAGTTTTTTATTTGATTGATTGATCGTTTGAACGCGCTAATCTCAGGAACTTCTGGAGCGATTTAAAAAATTTTAACAGTGTAAGATAGTCCTTTTATTGAGAAAGGCTATAAGCTATATAACATAACGCTAAGATGAATAGCAAAGGAGCAGCAATAAAAAATAGTACGAAAACGGCAAAATTTAAAGCTTCCCTTGCGTGTGCTGAGTAAACGATAATAGTTATTCAAAAATGATGTATTACAAAAATCATGTATTACAAAATTGTTCCCTTCTAAAAGTTCTAAACAAAAGTCCGCGACAGCATATGTCTAGCTTTTAATGTTAAACCTCTTTAACCATTTTTATGGTTATCAAAAGACGGTTTTAATCTTTCCACGCGGGCGGGGCCGCTGGCGATTGCTAGTATATAAAATACCAGCTGACCGGGCAAAAGGTGTTTTGCCATATAAATTATTAGCTCTGCCAGCAGCTTTGCCCATATGCAAATCAGTATGTCACAAAACTTTTCCAAATTTCAAATTTTGAACATAAATGTACTTATTGTGAGTTAATTATAAGAGATTTTTGAATAACTTTCACCGTTTATTTAGCGCCCGCAAGGAAAACTTAATTTTTCCGTTTTCGCAATATTTTGTATTGTTACTCCTCTCATATTCATCTTAGCGTGATGTTATATCCGTGTTATATAATTGCTTAAAAGGATATATAATTGCTTATTATCCTTTATAGCTTTCCTCGATAAATGGACTATCCAATACTAAAAAAGAATTTTTCAAATCGGTCCAGTTTGAGATTAGCACGTTGAAACAATCAAACAAACTCTTCAGTTTTATATATTAGTTTTGATATAGATTTGTAGGAAATTCGTAGTATACATTATGAAAAAAATGATCAAAAAATTAAAAAAAATGTTATGGGTGGACCATCCTCAATTAATCCATCCAACAATCCATTAATACCTGTTGTTTTTAAATTCCTTTCATTTATGTCCAACATTATCTAATCATCATCATCATCCTCCTGCCCTTATCCCACTCTAAGTGGGGTCGGCATAACATGTTATAAACATGCTGTCATATGATTTGGCTACGTTTTTACGGCCGGCCGCCTGCCTGACGTCAACTTACCTCTATCGTATTTTACGACTCCTTAGTAAGAAAGAGGTTACTATTCTACTAAACCGGATACCACACGAACGCCGCGGGGACCTTATAGGGGGGCGTCCGATTAGACCCCGTTCGGAACGCTCGGAAGGTCCCAGTTAGGGCGGCACGCGACGGTCTTGAGCGAGTCGCCTGCGACGGTGGATCAACTTACCAAAGTCGCCTTTTACGACACCTCGGTAAGAAATGAAGTTGGTCTATTCTACTCAGCCGTATACTACTACCATTATCTAATATTGCTGCCATATTTCGGCAATACAACGAGCTTATTTTGCACTGAAACTGAATTTCTGATCAATCATCGAACGAATGTACGATGGGACACAAAAGCGTATTGGACAGTTCAGTTTCAACGCTGAAAATTATGCGACTCGTTGGAGCTACAAAGATTCTGCAGACTTGGAATTAATTCCAAATCTCGAAATAAATTCAAGGCTATTACATCATTGTATATGTTCTTCATTCTCCTGTCCTTACGTTATTCTAGCTTATTATTGTAGCTACAATAACGTTGTTTAGCACATTATTACTAAAAGTACAAAAGTAATAATAAAATTATTTTGCTATAATCCGCGATGAAGTAAAATAGAATATGTATAATGATAAATGTAGAGTGGACTATCCGTTTTCATACCTGATACAGACAGGATTCATAAAAACACATGCACAAATCTCCACCACCGCTACCACAATACACAAGCACTCATCATCCTCCTGCCCTTATCCCACTCTAAGTGGGGTCGGCACAACATGTTATAAACATGTCGCATAATTTGGCTGCGTATTTTATGACCGGCCGCCTACCTGAATTGAACTTACAGTCGTATTTTACAACACCTCGGTAAGAAATGAGGATGATCTATTCTAGCCAACTCAACCATGTACCAGACCGCGCGTTGGGTTTCCTTAGCCGCCTTTTACGACACCTCGGTAAGAAATAAGGTTGTCTATTCTACTCAACCGGATATCACACAGCGAGTAACATTATCTTAGTCGCCTTTTACGACACCTCGGTAAGAAATGAGGATGGTCTATTCTACTCAGCTGAAAACCATACGGTATAATTGTGTATGTTCTAACAGTTATTAAAAATTGGCGATAGCGTGGACTAAAAATTGAAAACTCGGCAGACGTTTATATTGAAAAAAAAAAAGGTATCACGAAAACGTTTCCAAATCGAAATATCTATGTTTAAACGTACTTAATATCTAAACAATTTATAGAATTAGGCGTTACTTTGCGGAGATCCATAATACAAAAGTAATAATAAAATTACTTATATTTTATTATTACTTTTTTAATTCATCATTAATTTGCTATAATCGGATTATTACTTTTGTAATATCTAAAAGTTTTCAAATCGAAATATTGAAATATTTACATTAGGTATACCTAGATTTCATTTATTTATTTTACCAAAATTAATTAATAGATTAAATAGTTCAATTTAAATAAACTTTATCTTTTTCTCTATATGACTCGTACTCTCTTTATTCTTCAATTTTTGTTCTTTTCCTTTTATTACTCAAAGGTTGACTGGAAGTGATCCCTTTTAGGGATAAGTCCGCCTCTATACAAGTGTTTTTTACTTTTTCTTTCTCTTTTCTAAATATATGTATCATCGTCATCTTCCTGCCCTTATCCCACTCTAAGTGGGGTCGGCACAACATGTTATAAACATGCTGTCACATGATTTGACTGCGTTTTCACGACCGGCCGCCTACCTGACGTCAACTTACCTCAGTCGTATTTTAGGACACCTCGGTAAGACAGAGGGTGGTCTATTCTACTAAACCGGATACCACACGGCATTTCTAAATATATGTATAAAAATAAATAAATAATATATAATAAAGCTCCTTCTGGTGAATTGCAACTACTCAAGTTTATCTATAACCGATCCTTGATGGAGTTGTTAATTATCCAGGTGAATTGCTGTATTCATTGGATTTGAATCCCGCCGCACAATTTGCAGGTTATGTTCGCCTCAAAGATAATCAATTTAAGCAATCTGAACCAACTCAACCTAAGAAATCGAATTTCTGTGCAACTGGTAACTGAGAAACTGGTAAATGAGCTAAACAACGTTATTGTAGCTACAATAATCAAATCTATACTAATATATAAAGCTGAAGAATTTATTTGTTTGATTGTTTGAACGAGCTAATCTCAGGTAATTCTGGACCGATAAGAAAAATCCTTTGAGTGAAAGATAGTCCATTTATCAAGGAAGGTATATTATATGTTATATAGTTATATAACATATAACTATATAACATTACGCTAAGATGAATAGGAGAGGAGCAGCAATAAAAAATATTGCGAAAACGGCAAAATTTATAGCTTTCCTTGCGTGCGCTAAGTAAATGGTGAAAGTTATTCAAAAATCATGTATTACAAAATTGTTTATATATATATATATATATCATTTTTATTGTGTGTGATAAATTGCAACAACAGATTAAACAGAAAAACTCATTGCTGTCTGCCCGGGGTCGAACCCGTGACCTCTTCGAAAGAGCCCCACGGTGTTACCGCTGGGCTATCACAGCTCTTATACCCAATAATCCTTGTTAAACTGCTGTTTAACCCGTCAAAAACAAATTTCAAGGTGTCAGTAAAATTTTAGTTCTGAATCTCGAGTAAGTTTCTAAAGCAAAATGGATGCTGAAGAAAATAAATTCCGGTTAAATTAAATTCCTGTTTTTCATCTGAAACAATGTTTCATTACAAGCTTGCTCACATTTTAAAAGGTGAACCTATTCTTAAAATTTTAACTAGTAGTTAAAATTTTAAGAATTCAAGACTACGTCTTATAATCATTTACTAAATAGTATTTGGGTGACATGGCCTGATAGGTAATTTTCTAAAAGATATAAAAAAGTTAAAAACATGAAAAAAAAGAAATAATTGTGTACGTGGGTATCGATCCGGGGTATTTTCACTTCTTTAGCCTACCTGTTATCCACTAAACTATTACAACTTTACGAATGACAGCTAAAATATAATTTGCATTCTACACTTTATCATTTTTTCAGTGCCTGAAAACAGGTATAGAAAGACTTTTTTTTAAATGATAGATATTCAGAAGAATCAATGAGATTATGACGATCGGTCAATTATGGTACTAACAGAACTAAATATCACTATGAAGCAATATCAATGTAACAGTATAAACATTGCGTTTCGATATATCATAATGATTTCTCTTTATAAGGGTGGTTATTATTGACAATCTTTATCTTTAATAATTAAATGAGTTAATCTTGTATGTATATATATATTTTCGGAATCTCGAAATCGGCTCTAACGATTTTCTGAAATTCAGCATGTAGGGGGTTTTGGGGAGAAAAATCGATCTACCTAGGATTTATGTAAATAGTTTTAACCCTGTTTTTGGGCATTAAAAAATACTAAAATTCGTATTGAATTTAATTTTTGTCATAAATTGTCAAGTCAGCATAGCTTATTCGGGGAACGGGCAGTCTTGAGAAATGTACATACCTAAAATCGATCAACAACTAATATATATTTATATTTATATTTATTTATATATATATTTCGGTCACCCAAATATTTCTATAAAAGGGCATTAGAATTATAATAAAAATTAATCTATAAAAATATAGTTTTATAATTTTGTTGGTTTAGGTATGTACTAAAGACTGACGTTAAGTCATTTGGTACTTTTACAACATATCAACATCCTCCTGGCCTTATCTCTAATCTCTTGGCCTTATCACCACTAGGTGTGGTCGGTACAACACAATGTCACATGATTCTATTCTATTGTAGGTTTTTTACGACCGTCAACTTTTGCAACATAAAAGAATAAAAAATTTAAATTTCTTTTCAACAGTAGTTTTATTGTAAGAAGACACAATCGTTTTTGTCTAAAGAATAATGTGAGTTATCGTAATCTGATGGCCTTTCGTTTCCGATGTTACTTCACTATTCTTGCGTGTTATATTTTGTTCGTTCAACCTTTAACCTCAGCTAGGGATGTGAGTGATGTGAGGGATGTGTGGAGTGGCAAAAAATCGATTCTTAAAAAAATTGACGTTCATCGACTCAATTCCCAGGTAAGCATCATCATCTTCCTGCCCTTATCCCACTCTAAGTGGGGTCGGGGGTACGTATTTTACGACCGGCCGCCTGCCAGACATCAGCTTAACTTTAACTTTAGCTAAATTTTATAGTTTTGGTAATTGTTTAGAAATGTGTGATGGAAACTTGGTTCTCTTACTCTAAGTGGGGTCAGCACAACATGTTATAAACATGATGCCAGATGATTTGGCTACGTATTTTACGACCGGCCGCCTGCCAGACATCAACTTAACTTAGCCGTATTTTACGACACCTCAGTAAGAAAAACGGTGGTCTATTATACTTAACCGGATACCACACGGTGGGTCAACTTACCTTAGTCGCCTTTTATGACATTTCGGTAAGAAATGAGGGTGGTCTATTCTACTCAGCCGGATACCACATGGCGAATTATGAAATTTTATTATGAATTATGATAAAATATGATAAAACGTCATGGGACTGAAAACCTCTGCTGTAATTACAGAAATTATGAGAAAGTTCCTTTTGTAACACAATTTTTGGTTTATCTTATTTTTTAATTACTTGGTTTTACAGCATTTTTGTAATATCAAGGGACGAAAAAATGCTTTTCCTTTGTGATTTCACGATTGCTCACGACTATTTATAATATTATAATATATGCTAATATTGGTTTCCGCTTCTATTATAATATACTGAAACTAAATGCGCAAAACCGAAAGCTTTGTCATTCGCTTAAGTCACGCGTCTGTGTGGGGACGTTCTACACTTGGTTAATGTTTTCCGCAATATTTATTAAATATTGATAAAGATATTTTATAGTGAACATGTTTTTGTGATAAAAAGTGATAGCGAATAATCCGCAACGGGTTCACGCGTTCACATCTTGACTACACCACGCCTATACTTGAAGACATGGAAAATTTATAGGTTAGTTTTTTTCCAATTTTAAGTGTTGTACGTGTGTTAGGTAACTTAGTCCTATTTGGGGTGGTGGCTTCCGCTAATGGATACGTCCACCACCCTGCCTGTCTAGGATTTATAACAGTGGATTGATCCTTAACTTACTACAATAACAAAATCACTTACTTAACTTACATTATTCACTATTTTTATTAAGTAGTTTATAATTCAAATTCAAATTATTCTTTATTCAAATAAACTTGTAAATAAGTGCTTTTGAATCGTCAACTCTACTGCTGGTTCGGAAAGCTGTTCCTACCGAGAAGAGCCAGCAAGAAACTCGGCGGCTGCTCTTTTAAAAATATAATTCTTAATATTATTTACATTAAGTCGTTACTGTCTTGTACAGGTTCAAAGAGAGCTATATCCACACATTCTTATCTTCTAAATAATCTTCAACAGTATAATAGGCTTTCTGGATCAGCCTCTTTTTAACAGTGTTTATAAACTGATGTAATGGCAAAGCTAAAATTGATTGCGGAATTTTATTATAGAATCTTATACCCATATAAGTAAATAAAATATAAGTAAAATATGTACGTAATAAAGTTATTTTTGTCACGCTAATTAATCCCATATAAGCTGGTGCGTGGACATATCCTATATCGGAAGCCGCCAATCAACCAAGTAATGAGTTTCACCAAACCTAAGGCTCCTGGGATTCTCAGGAGATTCATTAATGAGAAAAAAACCATACGTTAAAGTATTAGCAGTAATATTTATTTAATTACAACAAAACTGATATAAAGCAAGGCTTAAAGAAAATGCTACGCAGGCCGGGACGGTGGTCCACTATTTGACGTGACTACGGCTATCGTAGAACCTGTCTAACCATAATCTAAAGTTAAGTCTGCCGTGTATGTACATTAAGGAAATGTGTATATTCGTATATATTTTCAGTGCTCACGAAACATTATGGAAAGTTACAAGGGCTAAAGAAAGACTAATTGTACCAAAAATAACATTAAGTTTATATAAAAATAACTGTTAATGTATGGCTATTTAAATTTTTTATAAATCTACCAGTACATATAAGGTCACAATCATTGTTAACTTTTAAGGGAAATATTCATAAGTGGATTTTGGATAAGTGCTTTTATTCTGTTAGCGAATACTTACCCAAACTATAAAATGATCATGATTTAAAATACTTACTTAATTATGAAGTTTTTATTGTATTAATTAAGATGATTTTGTAATAATTTTCATTTTTATTATTATTAGCATGTTTAATGTGAATATAAGCAATTTTTTTTTGTATAATGTTTAAAAATTTATATTTTAAAAAATGTTTTAAAATTTATATTTTAAAAAATGTTTTAAAATTTATATTTTAAAAAATGTTTTAAAATTTATATTTTAAAAAATGTTTTAAAATTTGCAAAAATTTGCTATTTAATAGCAAATTAACGCAAATAAATAAATAAATTAGAGTTGAGTTAGTACTTTAGTTTAGTAGAGTACAGCTACTTGATAAGAGCGAACATATAAAAAAAACCTGGCTGAAAGCTCGTCTTTGCTGGATATTTTTTTTAGAAAGATTCTACGGATGATAATATCTGGGATTTGATCCAGGGTATATTCACTTTTTAAGTCCGTCCGTTCCGAACTAAGCTATTATACCTTTGCAAGTGACAGCGTATTAGCCTTTGATTTCTAATAATATTGTAAAAGTTTTTCAATGCTTGAAAACAGGGATAAAATGAGATTTTTTTAAATGGAACCCAGATAGATCGATTTATCGCCCCCGAAACCCCCTACATACTATTTTTCGTGAAAATCGTCAGAGCCATTTTCGAAATTCAGATTTATTTAACTGCAGTCTTATTTGAAGCTGAGAAACTAACTAAGCTGCTTTTGAAAGCTTGTTAAGAGCAATCTACTGCCCATGTAACGCCGGCTAGTCGGCTAGCAAAATAGTTGATTACCATTTAAGTTGCTAATCGTAAATATCTATACTCTATAATATTAATATTATATTACTAATATATAAAGCTGAAGAGTTTGTTTGTTTGAACGCGCTTATCTCAGGAACTACTGAACCAATTTGAAACATTCTTTAACTGTAAGATAGTCCATTTATCGACGAAGTTTATAGGCTATATAGCATCACGCTAAGATGAATAGAAGAGGAGCAGCCATAAAAATTAGGACGAAAATGGCAAAATGTAAAGCTTTCCTTGCGTTCGCTGTGTAAACGGTAAAAGTTATTCAAAAATCAATATTACAAAATTGTTCCCCTCTAAAAGTTCTAAATGAAAGTCCGCGACAGCATCTCTGGCTTTTAAGATTAGCCCACTTTAACCATTTTTATGGTTATCAAAAGACTATATTACAGTCTTAATCTTTCCACACAGGTGGAGCCGCTGGCGATTGCTAGTTTATTAATATTTTCGCAACTGAAATTGTAGAATTTAATCGGTATATACCTGAAATAAATAATAATAATAATTATTATTAAAATTTTACCGAATTCAGTGTATTTGTGGCTTTTGTGGGAAATTTGACTATTGTATTGTATTTGCCATGAATTCATGTTGAATGCCATGTGGTTGATAGATATTTAGGAGGTTGGGGGTAAAACCGCAGTGATTATAGACTGTTGCGTTTAGTAAATTGAAATAATATTGGTTAGCTAGGCTGTTGTAAATAATGGACACAATACATGAAATATTATAATATATTTTTTAATTTATTTAAAAGCCGTAATAATAAATATCTATACGTATTATAAAACGACGGAATTACACGGATACCACACGACGGGTCGACTTACCTTAGTCGCTTTTTACGACACCTCGGTAAGAAATTACGGTGATACTATTCTATTGAGTCGTATACTACACGGCGTAACAAAATATATTCATATATTTACACTAAATTGAACATCGATTCCAATTTAATGAGGTAAGGATCCCAAAATACTGGCAGCGTTACTTCCCTGGCACGCACTCCTAGCTAGTTTTTTAAAGAAGTCACGAGGATCCGGGCCCATTGAACCGACACTACACAAAAAAGCACAAAAATTAAGAAAAATTAGTATTTTACTATAATATACCGAAACATCGAACCTTCTACAAAAGTAATATGAAGCAAAAGCGATATTTTTCATAACGTTATAATGAGTTAGGTAAAAAAATATGAAAATATTCTGAGAAACGTCTTTCATAGTATAAAAAGGGGGAATAACTTTCAACCAAAACCAAAGATCGGGTTCAAAAGTCGATTAGGTATGGATTACCCCGTTGATTATTCTTTTTTTTATTTAACATTTTAGTACTATAAAATTTGTAATATTAAAATAGTGTTATAAATCAAAGTGTGGCTCCTACCTTCTAACTCTGTGTACGCCCATTAGGGTTGTAACCTTTTTTTTTTGAAGAAAAATAGTATTTTTCTTTTTTAATGAAATAAATATAGTACTTTTAGGAAATTCAGGAAAAAAATAGCACACATCTATTTTCAATCATTAATTATTTTTGCATGATTATTTATTATTATTTTCGCTGGACAATGACAAATGAGTTAGAATTACTAACTAAGCCCCGTAAATAAATGAATGAGTTGAGGGTGCGTTCCATTCACAGTTGATTAAAAAAAAGCGCGACAATTGAATTAACGATAAAAATATAGTATTGTTCGTCCTATATTGTTTTTCTATAATATATAGTACAATTGACTAAAATATAGTACGATACTATATAATATAGTACGGGTGGCAACCCTGACGCCTATCGAACTCGAGTTTAGTGGCTTCTACGCCATATGTCTCCGAGGATCCCGCCCTCAATAAAATGCTATCAGAAACATGCAATGTAGAAAAATATGTTTTTGTCGACCGAGACGCCGCAGTATTGAATTTGAGTTATTCGGTTTGCTTGCTTGTACGATTTGAATGTTAAATTTTAAACGTGTAAATATTTTACCCAGCGCTGAATAAACTCTGTGATGTTACTATGTTGTATGCAAAATTTTGACAGCACCTGCATATATTTTTGCTTCGGAATATAAATTCCTTATCGCTTTGAGCGACCATAAGGATTCTCAAATGTTTGTTGGATAGCACTACATTTTCTCATACAAAATAAATTGAATAGAATAGTACCACCCTCTTTTCTTACCGAGGTGTCGTAAAAGGCGACTAATGTAAGTTGACCCACCGTGTGGTATCCGGTTTAGTAGATTAGACCACCCTCTCTCTTACCGTGGTGTCGTAAAATACGACTAAGGTAAGTTGATGTCAGGCAGCGGCCGGTCGTAAAATCGCAGCCAAATCATATGACAACATGTTTATAACATGCTGACCCCACTTAGAGTGGGATAAGGGGGTTGATGAATGCTTTTGATACGCGTGTACTAACTAATGTGGAGCACCGCTAAGCAGTTAAGAAATTTAAAGTAATACGGTGTAATGATGTAACTTGAAGGAATTGCTAGAAGCCTTAACAGTTAAGGTACGTTGTCTAAGATAAGGCATTTTTTGCTGACGTGTATAAACGTTGTGTCAATTAGCACTCATCAAATTTGACGTGTAATAACGTATAAACAATTTTCATTCATATGCAACTCCAACGACAACAACATATCCGAAAAGCGGATTCGAAATATCAGATTGATATTAGGCTATATGCTCCAATTTTTTTTATTAAGGATTCCTATTTTTTTTAATGTATCATAATATAGCCTATGTTGTTCAGTAAAGACGCAGCTTTCCAATGATGAAAGAATTTTTGAAATCGGTTCAGTAGTTTTTGTGTGAAAACATTACAAACATACATACAAACTTTTCCTCTTTATATTATTAGTATAGATTTAATGGGCAAATCCCCAGAATGTCTGATCTACGTAATTGCTTTTGAACATTTTCGTACAGGTATTTTATATATGCCATTCAATTAAAATTTCTCTAAAATTCCAACTAGAAATTAGTCGACTACGAAAATCTGTGCTCAATTTTAATAATTTAATCTGAAATCGCTCGCAGCAAGCCATGGGGATTATATTAAATTCGCACGCTCAATAAAATGCATACTAAAAACAAATAAAATGTACACGCTTGCATAAAATACAATTTAATCACTGGACTATCCGTATTTCAACTGTATGAAAAATATGCTTCAGCAAACATGCGTAAAAAAAAATACTTTAGAATGAAATTGAAAATGATCCCTTTTAAGTAGCAGTACCTGGTTGACTGTGCCTTGCTCGGTAATTTTTTACAAAAGAAAAAAAAGAACCTAAAAAAAAAAGAAAAAATAATAGGGTAGGTGGGGCTCGATCCTAGGTACTTTCATTTCTCGCGACCACAAGTTCCCTGAACAAGCTACGCTGACTTGACAATTAACGGCAAAAATAGTGTTTTATATATTCAATGTAAATTTTTGTATTTTTTTAATGCCCAAAAAAACAGGGATAAAATGATTTTTTTTAATTAACTCTACCTAGATCGATTTTTATCCCCGTAAACCTCCTACATGCTAATTTCAGGAAAATCGTTCCGAAGATTCCGAATACATATATACATACAAGATTAACTAATTTAAATATTTATAGTAATATTGTACTATAATCACATTTAAAATTTAACCGTAGTATTTTTAATGAACAGTGAACTGTCTTTTTAATAAAAAACATCTAATCATAATCTCTCGTCTTTTTAATAAATAAACTATCCTTTTAATAAAACTCCATGTATCTGTACTAATATATAAAGCTGAAGAGTTTGATTGTTTGTTTGTCAGAACGAGCTAATCTCTGATTTGGACTGATTTGAAAAATTCTTACAGTGTAAGATAGTCCTTTTATTCAGGAAGGCTATATATACAACATCATGCTAAGATGAATAGGAAAGAAGCAGCAATAAAAACTAGAACAAAAACGGTATAATTTAAAGCTTTCCTTGCGTGTGCTGGGTAGGTTAGGTAATAGTTATTCAAAAATCATGTATTACAAAATTGATCCCCTTTAAAAGTTCTAAATAAAAGTCCGCGACACATATGTCTAGCTTTTAAGGTTAACATACTTTGACAATTTTTATGGTTATAAAAATACTATATTACGGATTTAATTTTTCCAAGCGGTTGGAGTCGCTGGCGATTGCTAGTCATAAATAACCACGACACTAGTAAAGCACATTGTATCGACTATCGGTAATGGAATAAAAAATATACCAGACTGCAGGTGTGGGTTTTCAATGCTGCATCGTAAATGCCACTGTTTAATATTGCGATATTAAATCAAAAACGTATTTCCAAGTCCAATATTATTCTAGTGACAAACAAGTACAGTAACAAATAAACAACATCATTATCCTCCTGCCCTTATCCCACTCCAAGAGGGATCGGCACAACATGTTGTGAACATGTTTTGGCTAGTAATTTTTCAACCGGCCTAACGTCAACTTACCTTACTCGCCTTTTACGATACCGTGGTAAAAAAGAGAGTGGTATATTCTACTCACCTGAATAACACACGGCGGATCAACTTACCTTAGTCGCCTCTTACGACACCTCGGTAAGAAATGAGAATGATCTATTCTACTCAGTCGGATACACGACCTTACAATCAACGGAAATATAATTAATATTCTTGAAAAGAGCAGCCATTGAGTTTCTTGGCGGTTCTTATCAGTGGCAATTTCTTACAAAAGTAATTAATACCCAACTTCTTCTCCGTCTCAAAGCTAATTAATTTAAATTATCTGGAACTCAACTTTCTTAATTCAATGTCGACTGGCCCGTTGGAGCAGTGGGTAGTGACCCTGCCTTCAGCTCCGCGGGTCGCGGGTTCGATTTCCGCCGAGGGCCAACATTTTCTATAAATGATTTTGTTAGTCTTTGAGCCTGGGTGTATATTTGTATTTAAGTATGTATTTAAAAAATATATAAATATATATTCACCAGTTGTCTGTCACCCATAACACAAGTATTAAGTTACTTACTTTGGGGACGGACGACCGTGTGTGTAAGTGTCCCATATATTTATTTATTTATTTATTTATTTAATGTTGTCTCCGACATATCTGAGTGATATTAATGGAAAAATATTCAAATATATAAATCATCTTACGCATTAAAAAAGTTGCATATCGTATTTTTAGTAATTCAATTTATATTATTTAACACAAAATTAATAATAAAATTATTTTGCTATAATCCGTGATGAAGTAAAATAGAATATACATAATGCTAAATGTAGAGTGGACAATCCATTCTCATACCTGATACATGCAGGATTTGTAAAAACACATGCACAATCTTCCACCACAGCCACCACAATACACAAGCACTACATACGTTCACTATCACAAACTCAACGATCGTCTCCCCGCAACCGAAGCATCATCAGGAGATAGACTCAACGACAAAATCGCAATCGCTTTAAATTTTATTGTTACTTTTGTATTATGAATCTCCGCAAAGTAACGCCTAATTCTATAAATTTTTATATTATTTATTTAATACTTTTTGTACATACAAAGCCGGTATTATTGCTGTTAGCAAACTTTTACTGACAACCTCGCTATTTATAAAGGATAAAATAAATATACGTTTTTCTTAATCTAATTAACTCATAAGTTTTACTGTGAGTTTGTGAAATAGGTTTCCAGTTTAGATTCCATATGTGCCGATCGTCATGACAGTTTTCATAGTGATAATTAGTAGTTTCTGTTCATTATCAAAATCTTTAATTGCTGTGGGGTAAATGCGCGAATAGTGAAAAAATTTTTGTTTTACAAAAAAGAGCTATACGTGGCATTTATAATTTAAGACCGCGTGATTCCCTGCGAGAGAAGTTTAAGGAAACAGGTATTCTTACATTTGCTTCACAGTATATTTTAAGCAATCTAATTTATGTACATAAAAATATAAAGAATTATAAAACGATAGGTGATGTATACAATAGACAAAGCAGGAACCGACATAAGCTTGCGGCTCCTGCTTTGCGCCTTGCAAAAGTACGTAATTCGTTTGTGGGTTTTGGTATAAGATTCTATAATAAAATTCCGCAATCAATTTCAGCTTTGCCATTACATCAGTTTAAAAACACTGTTAAAAAGAGGCTGATACAGAAAGCCTACTATACTCTTGAGGATTATTTGGAAGATAAGACTGTGTGGATATAGCTCTCTTTGAACCTGTACAAGACAGTAACGACTTAATGTAAATAGTATTAAGAATTATATTTTTAAAAGAGCAACCGCCGAGTTTCTTGCTGGCTCTTCTCGGTAGGAACAGCTTTCCGAACCAGCAGTAGAGTTGACGATTCAAAAGCACTTGTTTACAAGTTTATTTGAATAAAGAATATTTTGAATTTGAATTTGAATTGAATTTAATATTTAAGCATTTTTAAGCATTCTAGCATTTTTTAAGTGCCTTAAAACAGGGATAAAACGTCATTTTTTAAAAATGAAACCTTAGCTAGGTTTTATTTTTTAAAAACGACGTTCGTTGAATGATGGTCGATTTTCCCCCGTAAATTCAGCATGAATTTCATGAAAATCGTTGGAGCCGTTTCCAAAATTTGAAAAATATATATACATATATATACAAGATTAACTCATTTAAATAATAAAGATAGAAGAGAGTAAGGCCATATAAAATCTAAGAACTCAATTTTATAGTACAGTTTCATTTCTCTTTAGGTTTACGTGTAATCAAGTTGATGTGGATAAAGCCTGAAGACTAGTATGTATATTAATTATAAAATGTTATATATTCTAACGAGGTGTATAGCTCCCTAAGCGAGAAGTTGGATACGTACACGAACGAAGACATGTTTCAGAGTAGTTTAATATACTATGCATAATAAAGTCCGCGTCGTCTATGGATGTGTGGTGGTAACCTTTATACAAGTAGACTATTTGATTTTAGAGAATGAAACATTTAGATATAATACTAGAATATATGCATTAATAGCAAAAATGTACAAGTTATAAATATCTACATTAAATTACTTACACGCTAGGACTATACAAATCATGCCTACGTGGAATGGTACCAAGAATGCTGGCAGCTTTTCCGCGCTGAATCGCTAAAGCTGATTCTTTGTGCGAAAAAGGAGCCAGGTCTTTCGTCAACTGAAGAGACGATTAACCGTGGTGTTAAAACGGATAATTATTTTTTGCACTTCGACTCCATAGCCCTAGGGTCTCAACCGCAAACGGCACAAATATATAACTCTCGATGAGAGATGCGTACTTCCGCCGTTTGCCGGATTCGGTCATTTCCGACGCAGCTCCAGGTCTTGACGCTGTTTCCCTGATATGGGACAAGGATAACGTATGTTGCGTCCCACATTAGGGCCCGTCCCCGTTCCCAAGGAACCAGCATCAAGCCGTCTGGTCTCTTGTCATCATCCCGACATATCCCCGAAGGCTCGAGAAGAGCAGGAATTTCGATGGTGGCAAGAGTTTTTTTTATGGTATCATTAAGAGAACCATAATAATTGTAATGTATTAATAAATAAATAAAATAAATAAATAGTAATGGTGGTAGTAACCGCCTGTTAATATCCCGCTGCTAGGCAGTGGGCAAAAATTGGAACTTGAACTTATCATGCTGTTCCAATATGGATTGGTAGGATTTACATATCCCAGAAATCTACCTAAAATATACTGGTTGCGTCATTCTCGTTTTCCTTCACCGAGAAGCTTTAGTTTTTTTATTCTTTTTTAAACACATGGCCGTCCGTAACCAAAGTAATTTACACTCGTGTTATGGTAAACAGACAACCGGTAAATAAACAAATATATAATTTTAATAATAACTGAAATACATAGATAAAATCAGATTTAAAGAATTAAGAAATTGTTTGTAGATAATGTTCGCCAACCGCGGGAATCGAATCTCTACCCCTAGATCTGAAAGTAAGGTCTGCGCCTTTGGGCTAGTTAAGATGTTTTTCAAACCGAAGGAGGTGCATTATTGGTTGTATTTGTCAAAGATGGGTTTTTGAGTTTTCTAGGATATTTTTAAGTATGTTTATCAACCTAAGAGCGGGCCTAGAAGCACTGCCATCTTTGGACTAAATTTCCATAGATTGATCAAATTACATTTAACTCTATTTAGGAAGTACTATTTAAGCTCGTAGAGCGGACCGGGGACCCGGGAGCTGGCAGCTACCTTGGCTAACGAATAAGTTTCACCATACAAAGGGTAACGCTGCCATTATTTTAGGAACTTTACCACATTGCAACGGAATGGATAGTTGCGATTTATTTATTTTATATTTATTTATTTATTAATTTTTATTTTTTATGCTTTAGTTATTATTTAGTTAGTTTAAATTTGTTTTAAGTTTTTTTAATGCTTGTCTTTGTAAAATTGTTCAGTTTAGTTTATTAAATAGTTTACATAGTATATATTATACAGTATTAAGTGTTTTTTTTTAAATTTAATATAAGATGGGAATATAGCCGATCCCTATACATTAACTATGAGTATTAAGTGTATTCAATTACGATTATAGGATATTATTGTTATTGTACACTATAAATAAAGCAACTTAAGTGGGTGGATTCGAAAACGTAATGTTTAGGAAGTGAAAGGAATGTCAACATTTAATATGATCTAGAATTTTCACCAGTTATACTCAACTTAATACGCTAATATAAAATTTATCTAAGCTCCAGCCGTTTCGTTCACACGATATATTATTCAGATTTTGGGGTCTACGCTCTATATCGACCGCGACAAACGTATGACTGGAACAAAAACATACTTCTGTGGTAGAAATTTCAAAGATTAACATTATTTGAATAACTATTTAAATAAAAAAAGTAAGTAGCGGCCTATTACTATCCCACTGCTGAGAATAGGTCTTTACTCTCCGTTTTTGGAAGAGAGAGAAGGTTTGGAGCTAAGACCTACCACGCTGCTCCAGTGTGTATCGGTAGGTTACTCATATCTACTGAATTCTCTAGAGATATGCAGGTTTCCTCACGATGTTTTTCTTCACCAAAAAGCGTGTGATAAATTGCAATTATCAATTAGACACATAAGTTTAAATAAAAAAACTCATTGGTGTTTGCCCGGGTTTGAACCCGTGACCTCCTCGAAAGAGTCGCACGGTGTTACCTCTGGGCTACCACAGTTCATACTATTTAAATGTAGTTTGTTAATTAATCCATACAAAACAAACCAGTATGTAATATAATGCTCTATTTAATTAAGCGATTATATATTAAGTTATTATTAAATTAACTTAAGCGGCACACGATCGTATGTCGTGAAAATCTCCTTAAAAAAAGTATCTTGATCCGCATCCGAGCTATAACTGTTGCCTGTAATGACTTAATTTAGAACTTCATTGCTGACTATGTATGTCATAAAAAAGCTTGGAGTAAGCATGAGAAAGGGGCGATGAAACAAGCTGAGCTTGGAGTTCACGTGTGCATGTGTGCCATATGTGCATATAGGATGTCAAATCGGAGGATGTCAGTCCTTAGGAGTATCGACCTCGCAGTGTAAAAACGCAATGCCGGTATCAAATCAAATCAAAATAATCTTTATTCCAATAAGCTCTATCAAACACTTTTGAATCGTAAAGGATCAATATTATTGAAGCTACAACTGGTTCGGAATGTTCCTCTTACCGAGAAGAACCAGAAAGAAACTTGGCGGTGAATCTTTTAAACATTTTCAATTTTACATTTTTAAATATATCTTGTATAAAGCTAAAAGGATTGTAAAATCTAAGCATTTATATCATCAAAATATTCCTAAGTTTTTTTTATCTCTTACACTTGATTCAAACCCTTCTGTAGACTGGTCTAGAATGATTTGCGGAATTTTAATTAAGAAGCAAATATCGACACCAGCGAATGAATTGCTAACTCTGTTGAGTCGCGACACAGGAATCACAAGCTTTTTGTAACCTCCCTGTATATGTATGTCTATGATACACATCAAATTTCGTCTTATGTATATGAATATTTATCCGGACTCACGTTTGCTTCACGTTACGAATAGCCACTTCAATCTTATAATTAGATAAAGATAGATAAATATAAGGGACAAGGTGATTAGCAAACAGCGAGTCACGTTGCTTTATATTACTTATAGTATAGCCCGTTCATTCATGGATAGATAGATAAATTTTGGGGACAAGGTGAGTAACAGCTGGATAGTTTGGGTATGCGTAGAAATGTATCATCACTGTGCAATTTCTACCGCATCTTTCACTGAGATTCCATTCAACTAAATGACCTGATTTCTGCTGCTAAATTCCGTAACCGCACTGTACGTTACAAGTTAAAATATCATCCTTATCATCTGGATGCGTGGCGATCTACTACAGTGCGGTTTTCAAATAATTTTATTCTATGCACCTCTGTTTTAAGGAACGTAGAGTTGACGATTCAAAAGCACTTGTTTACAAGTTTATTTGAATAAAGAATATTTTGAATTTGAATTTTGAATTTGATCTCCCCTTGGCAGCGTTTCCGCATCGGTACGACACAAGTACCTCCAAAAACGTAATTTCCATTTTTTTAAAGGACGGCAACGCACTCGCTCCGCGAGAGCTTGTGGCGGCGATTACTTGAGGCGAACCGTATGCTGGTTTACCATCCCATTCCATAAAAAGTTAGATATCTATACTAATATGTAAAGCTGAATAGTTTAAACGTTAAATATTTGATTGTTTAAACGCGCTAATCTCAGGAACTACTGGACCGATTTGAAAATTTTTTGAGTGTAAGATAGTCCATTTATTGAGGAAGGCTATAATGCTAAGATGAATAGGAGACCAGCAGCAATATAAAATAGTACGAAAACGGCAAAATTTAAAGCTTTACTTGCGTGCGCTGAGTAAATGGTGATAGTTATTCAATAATCATGTAGCATAAAATTGTTCCCCTCTAAAAGTTCTAAATAAAAGTCCGCGACACATATGTCTAGCTTTTAAGGTTAACCTACTTTAACAATTTTTATGGTTATAAAAAGACTATATTACGGATTTAATTTTTCCAAGCGGGTGGAGCCGCTGGCGATTGCTAGTCTATATATAAATCGACATTTGACCACAGAAAGTCTATCTGCTAGATCCAATGCCAAAAAATGATATGAGCATTTGATTTACATCAAAGTTATTTAACGTTGATACATCAAGATTTTTTTATAAAATATTAGGAGTTACATCAAGAACTACTCACGTAATTGAATATTCCATTTCATTTGTCATGTTGCCATATCGTTGATGTTACATAATGATGGCTCTATAATGAAGATCCAGTACGGAATAACGTTGCATAACGTTTTGCTAAATACGAAAAACATCGGATGCATTTCGCGCCGAGGAAATTTTTTTAAAATCTAGTACGTTTCTGTTGTTTGGCGCTTCCAACGAGACGAAAAAAATATTTACAATCTATATACTTTTCGTATTTATCGGATGTTGTGTCCAAATATTGTTTTACAAACAATGATACCATTTTTTTGTTTGAATAAAAATTTTTATTATATTTCCTGATTATATGTTGTATTTATTGTAATTTAATAATACAATTTTGTTTGAATAACATTTTGATTATATTTTCTTTTCAAAAATTACAAAATGTTTTGTCATTCTTATAATAAGTACATTACAACAAAAAAGGAAGTAAATAAAGCTATAGTCTTAATAGATTTGATGTGCCTGACTTTTACCAAGGGTTCACGAATTTATGGCCAGGGTGTGCAACTAAAAGAATTCTAGAAAAAAGTTAAAGATTTAGATCTGAAGAAAAATTTCGCGAGGAAACCTATAATGTATGGATCTAACCCATCAAGGAGCGTTTTAAAAGTGTGGTAGATCTAATCGTTCTCTCTGAATCGATATCTTTGACCATTAGTGGGATAAAGCCCTCTACTAATCATAGTATTCATATTTTTTTTAAATACGTGTAATAAAAATAATAAACAAATGTCACCAAACCAAAATTAAATATATAAATATTGTTAGGTCATAAACTTATAATGTACTAGCAATCGCTAGCGGCTCCGCTCGCGTGGATATGTTAAACCCGTAATATAGTATTTTGGTAACAATAAAAATGGTTAAAGTGGGTTAAAAGATACACGCTAAAAGAAATATGCTGTCGCGGACTTTTATTTAGAACTTTTAGAGGGGAACAATTTTATTATTACCGTTTACTCAGCGCATGCAAGGAAAGTTTTAAATTTTGCCGTTTTCGTATTATTTTTTATCGCTTAGCGTGATGTTATATAGCATATAGCCTTCATCAATATGGACTATCTTACACTGAAATAATTTTTGAAATCGGTCCGTTACATCCTGAGATTAGCGAGTTTAAACAATCAAACAAACAAACTCTTCAGCTTTATATATTAGTATAGATTTACTTAAATTGAAAAACATAATAAAAGATTGGTATACATGTTAAGATACTCGTATTTGAAAAGGAAATTATTTTACACGTTTCCAAAGTCTCTAGATGCGTGTATATACAGGTTTCCTCGCGATGTTTATCCTCACTGTTTGTTTAGTATTAGTATCAGTCGATATTATCATAAAGTAACATCATTATATAGCCTGAAAGCACGCGAGTAACGTCTACTTAGTAACTATTATATATAGCAAAGTGTGTTTACTGATAGCATGCGTTTAGTCACGTAATAGGCAACAGAATGCTTTGTGCATGCCATATATACAAAACCTTTATTGCATATTGCAGAGTAATTGAATCATGCCTTGAACTTTCCATATACTATATTAGGCATTTAATTATGGTTCAGAATTGTCACTTAATATCGTGTATTCAACAGAGTTCTGTATTGAAACGGTTAAATATACATTAATTAAATCTTCTCATTGTCATCATACTCCTGCCCTTATCCCACTCTAAGTGAAGTGGGCACAACATTTTATAAACATGTTTTCACGTAATTTTGGATACGTATTTTACGACCGGCCGCCTGGCTGACGTCAACTTACTTTAGTCTCCTTTTACGACAGCACGGTAAGAAAAGTGGTCTATTCTACTCAACCGGATACCACAATGAAACTATTTCTGAAATCATCATCCTCCTACCCTTATCCCTAAGTGGGATCGGCACAATATGTTATAAACACGTTGTCACATGATTTGGCGACGTATTTTATGACCTGCCGCCTGCATGACATCAACTTACTTTAGCCGTATTTTACGACACCTCGGTAAGAAAGAGGGTGGTCTATTGTACTTAACCGGATACCACACGGTGGGTCAACTTACTTTAGTCGTCCTTTACGACACCTCGGTAAGAAATGAGGGTGATACTATTCTATTCAGCCGGATACCACACGGCGTGAAATATGTGCGTTTTATTACAATAAAACATGGCGGAGAAATAAATATTTTATTTAAAATAAAATTTATAGAAACTATTATAAATTTCTACACTTTCAATATATATATAAATATTATATTTATATTTGCTACTAGCTAGTAATAAGCCGTTACTACTAGTGCTTACTAAAACTATTAGCTTGGACTTTCGAGTAATGGACAATATTTTAAACAGACAGTTGGTGACGCAATTTCGTATTTAATTAAACTAGAAGCATTAACGTTATTGGTATCAACGTTGAAAGTAATTTATTTTCCTCATGTTAAAACATCCGTTTAGACAATTATTACGAATGTGAAAACACTATGTGTGTATATTTTCCGGTCTGGTATCCGGTGGAGTAGAATAGACCAACCTCATTTCTTACCGAGGTGTCGTAAAAGGCGACTAAGGTAAGTTGACCCACGGTGTGGTATACGGTTAAGTAGAATATACCACCCTCTTTTTTACCGAGGTATCGTAAAATACGACTGAGGTAAGTTGACGTCAGGCAGGCGGCAGGTCGAAAACACAGCCAAATCATGTGACAGCATGCTTATAACATGGTGTGCCGACCCCACTTAAAGTGGGATAAGGGCAGGAAGACGATGATGATGAAAACGCACATATTTCTTAAACGCAAATATTTTATATTCAACTGAACTTGAATACAAGTACTTTTGGTACATCAAGTCTACTGCTGGTTCGGAAAGCTGTTCCTACTAAAAAGAGCCCGCAAGAAACTCGGCGGTTGCTCTTTTCAAAATAATTCTTATAACTAGTTACATTAAGTCATTACTATCTTGTACAGGGTAACGAGGAGTAGCTATATCCACGCATTTTTATAATCTAAAAATAATAAGATTTTTTTTTATCATCCACACATTTACCCCATAGTAATATTCCATTTGACATAATACTATGGAAATAAAGTGAATTTTACTACAACGCGTTTTCCTATAACGCGAAATCCGTTATATGGTGATGGTGGTGGTGATGAGTTAAGTTTATGAAAATAGGTATTCTTATATTTGCTTCACAGTATATTTTAAGCAATTTAATTTTCGTACATAAAAGTATAAAGAATTATAAAACGATAGGTGATATGTGAAATAGTCAAAGTAGGAACCGACATATCCTTGCGGCTCCTGCTTTGCGCCTTGCAAAAGTACGTAAATCGTTTGTGGGTCTGAGTATAAGATTCTATAATAAAATTCCGCAATCAATTTCAGCTTTGCCATTACATCAGTTTAAAAACACTGTTAAAAAGAGGCTGATCCAGAAAGCCTACTATACTGTTGAGGATTTCTTGGAAGATAAGAATGTGTGGATATAGCTCGCTTAGACCCTGTACAAGACAGTAATGACTGAATGTAACTAGTCATAAGAATTATATTTTTAAGCCAGTAACAGTTAAGTAGGAACAGCCTCCGAACCAGCAGTAGAGTTGACGTTTCAAAAGCACTTGTTTACAATTTTATTTGAATAAAGAATATTTTGAATTTGAATTAGAATTTTAAGGAGTTAAACTGTAATGATGACAAAATTTTGATCATTAGTGGTCGAGAGGATTAGCTAGGAAAGCGTAACAAACTTTAGCACTTATAATATTAGTATAGATGTCATCATTTTTGAAACATGTTGTCAAAGTAATTGACGTTAATTGCTTTGAACGCGTAAGTGACTGTCAAATTAGTTAATGCCTCTGTTGAAGTGCGATGGAGCCTTGAAATGGCCATGCGATGTATAAATATATTTTAGGTTAATAATTTTGTTTTGGGAATATTGTTACTAAGACTTTATTTTCTTCTTTATTCCCAGCAGGTGTTAAGCTGTGGAATGATTTACCAGTATCAATCCGCAAATCTCTTTCCCTTTCAGTATTTAAGTTACAGATTAGAAAATATTTATCTTAAGTAATTATATATTAGTAACATCTTTTCATCTATTTATTTACCAAAATTATTTAATAGATTGAATAGTTCAATATTTATAAACTTTTTCTTTTTCTCTATATGACCCGTACTCCGTTCTTCTTCAATTCTTTTCCTTTTTCCTTCTATTACTAAAAGGTTGTCTGGAAGAGATCCCTTTTAGGGATGAGTCCGCCTTTATACATGTGTTTTTTTATTTTATTTTTTTCTTTCTTTTTTCTAAATATATGTGTAAAAAGAAAAATAAATAAACAGTTGACTCATGTGTCTAAATTAATTATATTTCAAAGTAATGAGAATATTATTTTGCTATAATCCGCGATAAAAGAAAATATATGTAATGCTAAATGTAGAGTGTTCTATTCGTTCTCATACCTGATTCATGCAGAATTTGTAAGAACTAATTCAATACCCGACACCGATGACACAACAATACACAAGCACTGCACACATTCACCACCACATTCTCAGCAATTGTTTGGCCCCGTAACCGAAGCATCGTCAGGAGATAGATTCCACGACAAAATCGCTTTTAACACTCACTCTAAAATTTAACACTCCTTCGGTCACATGATTTTCATCCCATACCATTTTAATCTTGCCCTTCTCGTTTCTTCTTTACTGGGCGCAACTTTCAGACTTCCCCTTATATACTCTTTTCGTATTTTATCCAGTTTTGTCACACAACACATCCACCTTAACATTCTCACCTCATTTGCATGTACTCTTTTTTTATCCGTCTGTTTCATTGCCATACATTCTGATCTAAATTTCAGGAAAATCGTTGGAGCCTTTTCCGAGAATCCGAAAATATATATGTATATACATACAAGATTAACTTATTTAAATATTAAAATACAGCGCTTCATTCAGTTTCGATTATCGACTTTTAATTATACCTCGTTTGAAACGTTTCCTACTAAATACATTGCAGGCTAATTATTAAGTGGCTTTTTCTAGTGCGAGCTGTCGGGTGCTGCTGTTAATTGGGTTGGATTATAGTCGAAATAATCTGAATGGATAATCTGTATGATGAGATTCGAATGCAAATCTGGTTAAATAAAATATATGCAGTGTATTTGTATGCCATGTGGTATCCGGCTGAATAGAATAGTACCACCCTTATTTCTTACCAAGGTGTCGTAAAAGGCGATCAAGGTAAGTTGACCCACCGTCGCAGGCGACTCGCTCAAGACCGTCGCGTGCCGCCCTAACGGGGACCTTCCGGGTGTTTCGAACGGGGTCTAATCGGACGCCCACCTATAAGGTCCCCGCGGCGTTCGATGCATCTGGTGCTCCCGATGCATCGTCCAGCGGAGGGAGGGGTCACTTTTAGAGAGGCCCCGACCCAGAGGTGGCGCACTCTGGGGTACAGAGTTGCTGCTGGCGGGGATGGGGGGCAATGTCTTCATGGGTACCCTATCCCCGCCACTTACTTTATTTTACACGTTACACGTTATTTTAGTCGATGCGAGTCCGACATAACCGTCGCCTGTCCCCGTCGGGCGGCGGTACCCATAAGGGGTTTTTTCCTGTTTAAAGTTGACCCACCGTGTGGTATTCGGTTTAGTAAAATAAACCACCCTCTTTCTTACAGAGGTGTCCTGAAATACGACTATGGTAAGTTGACATCAGGCAGGCGGCCGGTCGTAAAAACGCAGCCAAATCATGTGACAACATGTTTATAACATGTTGAGCCGACCCCACTTAGAGTGGGATAAGGGCAGGAGGATGATAGATGATGATAGATATTTGTACATATGTATGAACGAGTGAAGGGTTTATTATCCTCTGTTATATATCTCTCCTCTGTTATAGATTATTTAGAAGATAAGAATGTGTGGATATAGCTCTCTTTGAACCTGTACAAGACAGTAACGACTGAATGTAAATAGTATTAAGAATTATATGTTTAAAAGAGCAACCGCCGAGTTTCTTGCTGGCTCTTCTCAGTAGAAACAGCTTTCCGAACCAGCGGTAGAGTTGACGATTCAAAAGCACTTGTTTACAAGTTTATTTGAATAAAGAATATTTTGAATTTGAATATATGGTACTTGGGTAATAAAGCCTTGCACGGTAATTTTTTTACAAGATAAAAGAAGATGAAACTTGAAAAGAAAGAACAAAATGATTGGGGTAGGGCTCGATCCTAGGATTCCACTTCTCTAGTCCGCCCGTTCTTCAAATGATCTACCATGGCTTAGCAATTGACAGTAAAGATATAAT